>QUSF01000018.1:13775330-13821464 GCA_003676055.1 Chloebia gouldiae | reverse complement strand
GGTGGCTCTGCTGTCCCCGGGCAGTGCTCACACACAGCCAAGGCCTTTGTGCTGCTCAGCCCCAGCTGAGCTCAGCTGGCCCAGGGACACCCCAGACCCTGTGGCCTCTGACCAGCACATAAAGATGGGCAAGAAGAAGGAAGAAGGGGGCGGTTTGGAATGATGGAATCATCATTTACTGAGTGTCTGCTGCACAGGATGGAGCCCTGCTCTCCAAATCTGCCCTGCAGGGAAAGGAGATGAAGGTGAAGGAGCTGCAGGTAAAGGGAGTGCAGGAAAAGAGATGTAGGAAAAGCAGCTGCAGGAAAATGAGATGAAGGTGAAAGAGATGCAGGTATGGCTGGTGCAGATAAAGGAGATGAAGGCAAAGGAGATGAAGGCAAAGGAGCTGCAGGTAAAGGAGCTGCAGGTAAAGGAGCTGCAGGGAAAGGAGCTGCAGGTAAAGGAGCTGCAGGGAAAGCAGCTGCAGTCTGGGGCTCCTCGTGTGGCTGCAGGGAGGCAGTAAAAGGCTCAGCCCACACTGGGAGTTACAGACTGGCGCTGCTCTGCAATATTGCTGTGTGAACCACCTCTGCTGGCTCCTCCTGCTCCTTAGCTTGTCGTGGAAAGCTTCTCCTGCTTCCACAGATGCAAGAGAGTGATGGGAATAAATACTGAATATATGCTTGAATGTATGAGATATGTACCTGATAGAAACAGAGCTTTTCATTTGTCTGTTAACAGTGAGTAATAAGCAGTACTTTTAGAAGATGAGTGCTGGGTTCAGTTCTGGATATATTTTTGTTTTGAAAAGCAGAAATGTGTCTGTATATCATTACAGAATACTCGAGGTCTGTGGGAGACTGCCTCTTGATCATTAGTTTGTTCTTTATTTCTGTGTTTGAATCTTAAAGAGAAAATCTGTTGCTGCTCCACAGCACTACTTATTCAACGTCCTCAAATCCCCAAGGCAAAGAGTTTGGTTAGACACAAGCTGGCAGAGTACAGATCATAATTACACTGAAAGGGAACCTTTTTAAAATTCAAGATTAAAAAAAAAAAGGTGATTTGAAATACACAGTTTGACTAAGAACTTAGAAATGGATGGTCAGGATCCTACAGGAATATCTTTAAATACTTAAGGGTGCATTATGCAAGCCCTTGAATTATGCATTTATCATTGCTCCCAACCCCAGTATTGTAGCAGAAAATAAGCATGATAACAAATTACTCCTATAAATCTTAGCAAACAGTTGGTACTTCTGTTGCATGTTTACCTCTGGAGTTTTCTAAAATTCTTTAGAAACGATAGCCTCTGTGTTGCAGAGTGATAATTGTTTTATCTGTGTTGAGAATACAGGACTGGTTTCATTTGATAAATACATCCAAAGTTGGCCCTGTGAAGAACTTTTCTGATCTGCCACTGAAACTTAGTCATACCTAAAAATCAAACACCCTTCAGTGCACAGCATCACTACAGACAGAACAGGAACAGAACATACTGAAAATAGGTGAAAATAAAAGGAACAAAGGTATTAATGCGATACCAAAATAGCTTCAGCCTGTACTTTCTGCTTCACCAAAAAAGTCTCAAAGACTCTGAAATGTCTAAACAGCCACCCTAAGAACAGAAAGATGCCCAAGTGAAGGCAGCACTGTGGCCCAGGCTGTGGGAGAGCAGCTCCTGTGCTGGAGGCAGCTCTGCCTCTTCCTCCTCTGCCATCAGCACCCAGGCTCAGCCCTGCACTGCAGGTTCCTCAACACATCCACAAGAGTCATAAAAAGAACTAGACCATGTCCCAAAGGAGTGGAATGAAAGAGAAAGAAATAAAATTCTATGGAAAATACTTTCGGCTTTTCTGTTGTTTTCCCCCAGTCTTCTCATTTTTAACAAGGGAGGTTCCCTTCTTGGTTTGTGTGCTTTGTAAATAGCAGCAGCCATTATTTATTCAACATATTTGCCTTTTGCAGGGTTGGCTTTAATTTTTAAAAATCACACTGATATTCTTCTTCTTCAATAGCGTTGTGTGCAGGGGCATATCTGTTTGTATTTATTCAATAGCGTGTTGCTAATTAAATATGTGTTTCATTAAACTTGTTTTAAAAAAAAAAAAACAAACCGGGAGAAGTTGAGAGGAATGAACACACTGAAGTACAACACCCCTAGGCTCTGAAAAAGCTTCCACGGATGAGTTGTTAAAAGTAATGTGGGCAGCAGGGGTGTCAAAAGCATCTAATGTTCTCTGCACAGCACCGAGCTTAAACAAAACGCGTGTGCTAAAGGTAGCAGGTAAAGTTGACATGTATCTGTCTGCTTAGAATATTCATGCCTGGAATCAAAGCACTTCAGTTACTCTTCCTCTAGCTGCTCCCCTGGCTGGCTTTTTGCCACATGCATTATTTTCTCAGAAGATTCCTTTGCAGAGATGCACAGAGATACCTCACGCATAAACGAGCAGGACGCGATCGCCCGCCCTGCCTGCTGAGGGCTGAGGAATTGGTTCTCTCTTCAAAGCCCCAAACCCAAGGCCCTGGCCAGCTTTTCAAATGCTCCTGGATCGCCAGTGTTGCCCTGTGCCAGGCTGTGGAGCTGTGTTCTGGTACCCGCGGTGTCCTCCTGCCTGTGCAGCATCACCGCATCTCCAGGGCAGGCAGCGCAGCCCGGGAGCGGCCAGGAGCAGCCTTTGGGATGGGCACGGGGCAAACCCCAGGCACAAACCCGCACGGGGGTTTGCCAGCTCCTGGTCCCGGGCTGGCTGCAGCTGGCTGAAGCTTTCCCGAGCGATTCTGCCGAGCTGTGCCGTGCCAGGTGATGCCCAGTGCTGCCTCCAGCAGCCCGGCAGCACGGCCTGGCATTCGGCAGGGATGGGCTCGGGAAAAGGGGAACTCGCTCCTCTGAATCCCAGCCAAAATCCCAACTGCTGCAGCTCCAGCACCACGGCCAGCGAGCAACTCAGGGGAGCTCCTAAGGACAAACTGGGCTGTGAGTGTCTGCTCACAGCAACGGGGGTGGGAACATGTCCAGGTAAGGGACAGAGCCAGGTAAAGAACAGAGCCAGGTAAAGAACATAGCCCAGGTAAGGGACAGAGCACAGGTAAAGAACATAGCCCAGGTAAGGGACAGAGCTCAGGTAAGGGAATATGTCCCAGGGGAGGAACACATCCCAGGTGAGGAACATAGCCCAGGTAAGGGACATTGCCCAGGTAAAGAACATAGCCCAGGTAAGGGAATATATCCCAGGTAAGGGACAGAGCCCAGGTAAAGAAGAGAGCCAGGTAAAGAACACAGCCCAGGTAAGGGACAGAGCCCAGGTAAGGGACAGCTACAAAAAGGCTCCTTTTTTATCCCTTGGGAGACAGAGTGGGAGAACAAGCCCGTGAGTGGCACAGACAGAGCCACATCGGGCTGGAGCATAGGAGACAGGACACAAACCCAGTATCAGAGATCTGCAGGAACGTTCCAGCAGCCTGCAGGTGTTCCACACAGAATGAAAGGGTATTTCAGGGGAAATGGCCAGTTATGCACAACAAAAGGGTAGGCAGATGAGAAATTTTTCTGAAGGAATATTTATTATTCATTTGCTGTGACTAGTCACAGACAGATTTGATGATGGTGGACACAGAGGGAACGACCTGGGTGCCAAATGAAGTGAAATTGTACTAGCTATAAAAATGTGCTTGTTAGAAGGAATAATGACAGCTTCAAGAAAACAGAAATAAAAGGTAAGTTTTAATAAAAGGTGTAGGGCATGAAGTGAATCTGTTACAAAGGGTTTCAAAAAGGCAGTTTTACCAGTCTCAGCATATGCGAAGGAGGAACTTGCAAGGATACTGTACATGATAATATGTACCAGAGAGCAAGGAATGATAAACAGAAGAAAGATCAAGAGTGTGCAGAACAGACAGAGTGAGGAATGGCACAGAACAAAAGGTTTGGAGATAAACTGCTATGGAGCAGATGCAGAACACAAAGTGCAAGAATGACACTCAGCTCCACTGTCACAGCTGCACTGGCAGATGGAAAAATACAAATAAGATATAAAACAATGCTCCAAGATCCATAAGGTGTCTGTTCCATGGTTACAATGGTCCTAAATGCACTGGTTTACTTTTCAAAAAGGATCAGTATTTAATCTCAAAGTATTTAAATACAATATGTTCCGTGAACAAACAAGTGCTTCTCACACATGAATTTACTCTGCTCAGCCATCTACTTCTGACTTGCCCTCAAGGATTTGGACAGCAGGAGGATCCAAAAGAAAAACTGTGATAAAAATTACAGATGATCACATAAACAAAGGATGGCCTGGCCTTTATCTGTAGCAAACTAATCTCTACATACAGCAGTTGGCTGAGACAAAAAAAAAAAAAAAACAAACAAAAAACAACAAAACTGAATTCAAATTTAGGCACATTTAACAACATATGGCATGGTTTCATTCAAATGGAAGATTAAAATTTTATTATTATTTCATCAAATTTTAACTATCATCTGGAAGAAGTTTTCATTTTTTCCTTAGGATATTTAATTCTTTTACAGTAAAATATTAATGTTCAATCATGTATATTTTCCTTCTGTTCCTCATTCTCTCCAGTTTGTGTCCATTTAAATGTTAAAACAATAAAATTAAGTAATTTCTTCCTCAGTGTTGAAAGAAAATTTCTATGATGAAATAAAATTTATTTACCACTGCATCTTAATTATACATGAATAGACTGAAACAGAAACCTTTCTCAAAAACCTTATAATTTACTGAACATAGGGAAAAAGAAAAAAGGGCAATTTGATAATGGAGAACAGTTTAAGTGACACTATTTGGGCTATTGATCAGGGAAAGGTAAAAATACTGCTTAAAACTTGCTGTAAAATCCCGGAGTCAATTGAGTGTCTCTACTGGCTCCTGTGGACCTGATTTTCTAGGTAGGATTTTTGGCAGAACTTAATGAAAACAGAGAAGTTACTCAGTAGACAAGAAAGAAAGATCGTTCCAGATATGAACTAATTATCTCAGAGACAGTCAAGATAAGGAAATAAAGGTCATATTAGGAAGAGGGATGAATAGATCAAGTGAAATAGCACAACAAAAGGTTGTAAGAACAAGAGAATTTCCAGTGATGAAGAGCCCCGAGGAATCTGTGGAAGGAGCAGGAACAAAAGGACTGAACTGGAAGTAAGACAATGCCTGCACATCTGCAGGGGTAGCAAAGGAGACTGAGACTGGAGGAGCAAAATTAATACAGAGATTCCAGGGTGAGATAAGAACAGAGCAGAGCAGAGGAAAACAAACCACTCTAAATGTCAATGTTAACATATTTACAAGACAGACAGGAAGGAGTGACTGGATCAACACCGTGGAGATAAAGGTAGAGGAAGTGGATGATAGGATCAGCTCTAAGGATGGCAGCATCCAGATAGTGACAAAATAGCAACCAGGATCTCAAAGTGATAGTTCAAGGAGCTGCATGACAGGCCAGGAAAAGAGATGGTTATTTAGGATTTTTCTGGGTATGAGTATTGACTGTGTCAGTCATGCATGTCAGAGGAGTCAGGAGAGGGCCAGAGGCAGAGTAATTTCACTGTAAGCACCAGAATTGTCTCTCATTACCATCCTAGCACAAGGCCCCCACATCCCAGCTGTGAGGGTTTACCAATTAAGAGCTGAACTGTCTGCTTAAGAAACTGAAGCAATGGTTTCTTAGGGTATTTCTGGGTTCTATTTGGCTGTGCTGGAGACAGACCTAACATGAGAGGGGTATTAATTCATACACAGAGTAACTGCTCACAGTGATAGCACCTGCCCAGAGTCAATCTAAATTAATATTCTGCAGTTCTTACATAACTGTGGATGGACAGTTTGGGGAACTCTCTCAGCTACTGACACAAACAGCTAAAATCAAACAAAGCCACTTCCAGCACGATCTAGAATGTGCCAATGAACGTTTGGACGTACAATCAATACCTGAAGCTTTGAGCCCTCTAAACCACAGAGATGCTGGCACATGCTCACCCTGGAACCACACACGAGGACACAGACACTTCCCCCATCTGACCAAATTAACCTACTCCTAATGTGAGTGTTTAAACAATAAAATTACTTGAATGCTATCTGTGCTGAATAGCACATATTTTATCATTACAGTTTTGAGCTAAAATCTCTCTCTCTCCTTAGTGCTATATATATTAAACAAAAACAAAAACCCCCAAAAAACCAAAACAACAAAAAAAACCCAAACACATTATTTGTTTTCAATCCCTACTAGTAAAGATAATGTTATTCCACTTATTATAATGAAGTTAAGTGCTTCAAAAAGTCCTTCATGTGGCCCCATCATCTGTCCTGAGCTGAGCTGAAGTGTCCATATCTACCACTTCAAAAAGCATTCTCCTTGCTATGGATAACCATTGAAAAACACCCTGGGCTAAGGGCCCCGTCTCGTCTCCTGAAAAACTGTTCACCACCCATGGAAACTCACAAAAACATATCTAATGTTTGAGTACAAAGGAAAATGACAACTGCACTAACATGATTTCAGTGCATCTAGTGTTCATAAAGAAATGACAATTTCAAGCTGTCACGCTGCTGAAGAATTCTAAAATTGCTGTTGATGCACCATGTAACCAGAGAACAGGTGCTAGAAATGATTGGAGAGCAGTTCATATTAAATAGAGACCTTTGGAAAAGAAAGGCACATTCTGCCAGGGAAATTTGGAGAGGTTCAGCTGATAACACATATTTATGAATGCTGGCAAGCAATGGCAAAAGAACAGGAGGTAGAAAGAAAAAAAATTCTTGGAAGAACACAGTGATATCGCAGCAGAAAAGCAGACTCTTTCTCCACTGAGACATTATTGCCATACACTGTGCAGGACAGTCAAACCTTTAATAATAACAATGACACAGCACGAAAAAGGCTTCCCTCTTGAAAAGAAAAATCAGCGGCTGCAGCTAATGAAAATCCTATTTTCCTAACATTATCAGTATCTGAAGGACAATCTAGGTGCTTTGGGACACCCCACAGCCTTTATCTCACAGAAGGTTAAATGGAGTTACCAACTCTTCAGCAACTTCTCTCTTTTTACTAAACTCAACAGCTGAAGGGATTCAGCTACAGATCCAAAACAAAGATAGCCAAAGGTGTGTAGAAAGCTGCTTCAGCCAGCGTGTGAAACAGTGGGGAGCATTTGGAAGGTTTTAATCTGGAACTAAGACAGTCCCTTCCAAAGAACCCAGAGAGTTCAATGCCCCTTTTGTACCCCTCAGGCTCTGGAGCTTCTGCTGGTTGTTTGACCAGGCTGCCTTTCCCAGAGCTACTGCAATACTGGGGCTGGGGGGTGAGGGGTTCCTGGGGGACAAAGAGAGAAAGGGAAATAAAAATCAAGTAAGCTCACTCAGCTGTTGAAGTGGAACTTCAAAGGCTGATGTGAAACTCTTCCTCCTGTTGCCTCCTCCTGCAAACACCTCTGAGATGCTCAGGACCCTGGCGTGCTCATCCTGTGCCTGCTGAGCTCCCTGGGTATTTTTCAGAGCTCCCAAACACAGCACATGTGGTCTGGGGACCACGTTTGTGCCACTCTGATGCGTGGCTCTGCATTAGTCAGACAGGACAGAGAAACAGCTACAAGGAAATACAAAGAGGATTTCTCCTGTTCCTCCTCCTGCTTCAGCCCCAAAGTCCCTCAAACTCTCGGGCTGCAGGAGCAGCACATGAGCAGGTGCCACAGGTAGCACACAGCCACTGATTTTTATGGGCACAGGGAACTGGAAAAGGCAAAACCAAACTCACCAAACATCTATCACACACAGCCAGAGCCAGACAGTGCTCCACAGCTCATGGACACTTATAAATTCCACCTTGACCCCTGGTCACGTCCAGTATTTTATTCCTGTAGTTATTCTAGGCTGGACATAGCTGTAAAAAGCCCTCCTTTCTGAAATCCCAACAATGTCTGCCTTCATGACCATTTGTTTCAGCTAATTCCAGATTTTGACTACTGCATAAACAAGCAATTTTTAATGTAAAGTTGCTCAGCTTTATTTCAGTGAACAACTCCTCGATTCTGTTCTGTGTGATGGCAGCAGGAAGGGAACTATCAGATATTCTAGCAATGGAAATGCTGATAATAGCTTATCAATTTGGTATTTCACTCATAGCCTTTAAATAAACCTAGATTTGCATAACTTCTATTCTTCTATCCTTTTGTAAATGCAAGTAAAACATCAGCACTGGGGAAACAGAAGCAGGTTGACAAATAAACCCTTGGGAAAGCCAGGTACTGCCAGCTTCTCCTCTTTGCCTGAATATTCCTCTTTCGAATAACCACAGTGAACAGCATTTTTCCAAACCTAAGACACACAGATTTGAATTCAGGAATAGATTAGGAGAATCTAGAGAGATTCCAGTGAGATCTAGTTCACAAAACATGTTTTCAGAGCTTAACCCATGTAAAGTTCCTGTAAATTCAAAGCTTCTGGATTTGAACCCATCCTAAATAAGAACAAATCCATTGGGTCTTTGAAATTCAGTTCTAGGTCAGCAGAAAAGAAGACATGGTTGAGGCTTTAGGAGGGTAAAGAATAAAAACCCCAAGATGACACTTGAAGTGCCTGACAAGAACTTCCCCAGTGACTTGTAGTTGATGTGACAGGCTTGGGTGATGAAAATCTTGCATCCAACAGCCGAATTCTGGTTTTGCTCTGCAGAAAAAGTTTCTGTTAATTCCTGGGCTGTCAGGACATGCTCTGGTGTGGTGAGAGGCACATTTCCCCTGGCACCCTGTGAACTGCCCTGGACATCACAAAGCACTGCAACCCAGCCAAGGCAGGAAAACAAGGTTCTGTAAGATCACCAAACTCTCACATAAAAACAAACCAGGTCCTGAAGAGGCAAACAGAGCCCAGGGGAGCACAGCGACCTTAACAGAATCCCAGGGACAGAGGCTCCATAATTACACGGGTATTTTGCTAATGTGCCAAGAGAGATGAGTGCAGAGAGCCCAATCACCCAGCTGGGCCTGCTTCTCAAATCTTTCAAAGGTCAGAATGAAACTGGAAGTAATCAAAAATGTCCTGCTCCCGCTCCTCTGTCCCCAGTGACGTTTTGGAGACACGTGCTGGACTAAGCAGCTTGACACAGAAAGTACTTGGCCATGTCTCCACAGAAGGGAGTACATGGAAAAGCATTTAACATTGACCTATTTGTGCTCCCATTTCCATCAGCTGGAAAGCACAGGCTGGCCAGAAAGGGATGCACCTGGAGGTGCTACCTGGGAGCATCAATGGTACCAAGTTTACCTGTGAATAATCAACGGCAGCCACCTCAGTGGACTCCCACAAACGCTCTGCTCCCCCCAGAGAGGTGAAAGGTTTGGTTCTCACTGCCCAGGGCAGGAGATCGGGCATGGCCAAGAGAGGACAGGGACAGCTGGGGAAGTGCAGGGTTCCCAGAGGAGGTGCAGTGAGCACAGGACAGGTTCTGCCCTCAAGCTGACCAGGGATGCCCTCTGGCACCTCAGGGTGCACGGTGCACCCTTCAACACACTCCGAGATTTTTAAGGTAAATCCTGACTCGAGGAGCAAAGCCTTGTTTGCTTAAGTATGACTTTTCCTTTTCAAGTAAGGCTTTAAACTTTCTTTGCCACAAGCTTCCCCTCACTCTCTTTATATGTGGTGCAGCACGCAGGTTTTGTTTCCTGCTGAATTCACACTTTTTGTTTGCTTATGTATTTCAAGATCTCAATCAATCATGTTGTCAAAACAGTCTTTTTGTATCATCTACCTACCAGCACTTGTCATTAGAGATGTTTAAAGCTCCAGTGCTGTAGAGAGTCTGATTTACGCTCTGACATCTCCCACACTGAGCTTATTATAGTCATGTATAAACTGCCCTTTCACAAGCTTTAATTAGGAAATAACAAATGGTTCGGGAGCATGCTGTTAGGCAGTTTATTCTTTCTAAATTCAGTGTTTCCACTGTACTCTACTGATCACAATGTTGGGCTATGCAACAATCATGTCGATTTCTAAATTTTTGCTTTAACATTTAAATCTCTTTGTGACCTTTTCCCTTCTCCTCCATCTCCTCCCCAAACACATTTTACAGTTTTCTGAATTGTTCTAGATGCAATATTTCTGAGCGGAAAGAGGAATAAGCTAAAAATAAGCACTGCAACATCAGAAAACATTTATTTTATTAAAGGCCCACTGGAGAGGTGGCTTTCTTGGTAACACACCATACTCTCTGCATTCTAATACACCACTACAGCCTTACCGTTTCAGTAGGACTTTAATAAAAACTGAGATGAATTATATTGTTCCGTGGCTTGGAGTCACAAATTCCAGAAAAGGTTATATAGTTCAATTAACTAGTCACCACATTGCCAGAGCTTATTTTGCACGGTAAAATTAACGCTGGGGAAATGCATCTGCAGCAGTTGCTGCAGCCCACGGTGTTAACATCAAACACGGTCTGGAGAGATAATCACACAGACCCCAAAATAAAAGGGGCAGGAAGTTCTAGAGGTGGAACATGAAAGCAGCATTTCAGATGTGCATCTATGCATCTCTCGCTTGCAAAACTTCATTTTCCACACGTAAAAGTGGAACAGTTCATTTAGAGAAGATGCTGATTTGAAGCTCACTGACACAGCCAGTCCTGCAGTACCTGTTTATTCCCCAAAAGAATGTGGTTTAGTATTTATGAGGCAAAGCCCCAGCCGAGTCCACCTGCAATCAGTCGCTGCTGCTTTGCAGCAAAGCCTCTGACCAGATTCATCACCACAGCTGCCTACAGGTTATCCGAGTCCAAAATTGTGTTTTCACTGCATAGTGCAGCAACAGAGAGTCCAAAAAACCTCAGGATGTCTCTCTGACTTGCCTGGCTGGTTTATCCCAGCTGAGAGCTGCTTATTGCCCAGGTACGTGGTGCCCTCCCTCTCCAGCACCAGCTCAGCTTACTTCAGGCCACTGTTCCAATTGTTTGGTACCAGATTTGCTCCAAATGCCTTTTCCTTATTATTTCACGGCCTCTAGTGAGTGTCTCCTGTGTGAGAGGCTCCTGCCCAGCCTGGGCTGGGCTCTCCAGCTGGCACTCGGGGCTCTCCAAGGGCCCTCTCCAGCACCAGCCCTTCGGGAAGGGATGCTGAAGGCAGCATCAGGAGCTGGGATATTTGGAGCTCGGAATCAGCAAAGACCTGAGAACCAGCATGCACACACTCAGCAGCAAGAAGCACAAGGGGCAATGAGCAGTGTTTGGGTTTCCACGGTGTGTTTTAGAGAGAGTCACACCAGGGTGCAAAGCAAAGGTAACTCCTCCCTGGAAGGGCTCCAGGCTGCAGGAGGCTCTGCTCCAGTGCAAGGTGGCCCTGGGGCACCGGGGTGAGATGAAGCCCTCCAGGGGGGATTATTCCATAGCAAAACAAGCTCTCTTTCAGGCCCTTCCAACCCAAACAATCCCGTGATTTGCTGTGCTTGCTCGGATAAACACACCAACAGCAGCTTGCTTGCTCAGTGCCTGGCAATGTGGAATATTGCCCTGCTTGGGAACTGATCTGTTTTCCTCCATGGAAACAAGTCTTGGGGGCTGCTCAGAAAGCCTGCCTCTCTTCATGCGCTTTGAGAGGTTTTTTCCTGTGATTTTCAGAGAATAAAAATACATATATACAGAAATACTACTCCAATACTTCATTAAACCCAGCACACAGCAGTGGATAATGCACAAATATGGATTTATTTGACACATGAAGATAGATGCATCATTATAAAAAGGGTGCACTGGAGTGCACTGGTGATCAAACTAAGCCCAACCTGTTGAAAATTGTATTTCCACTTTATTAGCTCCAATCATTCATCAACTTGCAGAGAAATTCTTGCTCAAACAACATCTTTCTCAAAGGGTTCTTTGGGGAACAGAATACATAGCTTGTTTTAAAAACTGATATATTTTGTTTTAATAAAATGTTTGGCTTTGAGTACGCAGTCTGATACACTCTGTCAAAATGTGTTAGATCCCCAGATAACTGCATAACACCAGGGTATTATCTGACACGTTTTTGAAGTCTATTTTTACTTATTTTTGTCTATTATTTTATTTATGTTTGGCGGTAGGCTTTATTTTTATTTATTCACATTCGTTACTTTCAAAGTTGAGTCCTGGCATTTCATCTGTACGTTCTGTGTGCTTTTGGCTGCTCAGAGGGAGACTGCTGGGACTGGGATGAGCAAAATTTGTCCTGGCTGATGCATCCCATAGGAGGTGGATGTGAAATGGAATTAGGCTGAGGCAAGGCCATATCCAGCCCAATGCCTTCCAAAGCAGGGGAATTCTCCACTTTCCAGGAATGTGTTTACACTGCAGAAATAAGGAACTAATTTCCAATTCTTCTAGATCTGACTCAAACTCTCATTTTCTTACAGGGCTTGCTATAAATCCTGGCCCTGCCTACATCATTTTGTGATACAATGTGTTATTATCCTACATAAAATAAATGTCAGCGAACACCTCAAGGGTAAATTAGCATATATCAAAACAAGAAAGTGAAACTATATGTAAATTATTAGTGTCCAAAGTTCCAGGGAATAAAAAGAACAGAATTTTAAAATTCCAATAAATAACTGATTAGTTAGATCTCTTTATAATCTCTCTGCACTGCTGAATGCTTTGCCAGATTGAGTTTCCCAAGGCAAAAATACAGTTCTAGTTTATAAATAATTTCCTGAATCCACAGAAACACCTCTACAGAGCTTACAGGCAATAAACAACCTCAAAGAAATCTGAAATATCTGTACTTTTTACCACAGGAGTTTCTTCCCCCCACTCTGTATTTTCAGACAGACCCTGAACATGACCTGTTCCTGAGTATTTGCTCACCCCTCCTTACAGCACTTCGCTTTTTTAGCAGGGAGCTTTATATACCAGCAGCAAAATACCTTTCAAAGTCCAGCAGGTAAAATTTAGTGCCATTTGGAAGGATCCATCTGGATCCATTGAAAAGGCCACAAATGGCCAAATCCTGAATGTTGAGACTATTGTATGAAATCCAAGGCAAACATAAAAACTCAGAGTGAGCTCAGAGTGTTTGGATACATCTCAGTGAGATATACAATTTAACCCAAATAGTATCACTTATAAACTTTTATATCATTCTCTACAAGGCTATTCCAGTCATTTGTCTGGAGAAATCCCTGATTTTAATGCGTAAAGGAGCAGAAAGATTGAAGAAAATTAACCTTCTATTTCACTGTCATGCCCATCTGCTTCTTCACATCCAGAACCAACCTCCATCCCTGCCAACCCCTTTGCCACAGGGGAACAATGCAGGCATTTCTCTGTGCATTACGGGGATAGCACACCTTGCCTGTGAATGGCTGCAGAGCTGCAGAGGCCCAATTCAGTCTCTGTGTGCTGTGAAGGAGCCTGGATTGCACAGCAGCTGCACCTCTGCTCCCCCCGGCACGACAGAGGCTCTGGGCACACAGTGTGCCACGCACGGAGTGCCTGCACTAAACACTTCAGGGATCTGTACTCATCTTCACTAGAGGAGATGCAGAGCTTAGTGTGGAATTCATCTGAAAAAGCAGCTTTTCAAAGAGGAGAACTGTCTGCCTTTCGCTGTACGTAAGGTAGGGAACAGATGCACAAACCCATTTCTTCCGTGGGTGCTTTTAATGCTATCAAAAATTCCTTCCATGAATTCCATTTTCTGAAAGGCAGAGAGGCCTAGAACCCGAGATAGCACTGAAATATGGTGAAGGCTCTGAAAACACTGCAAACTGAATGGATTCCACCCGAGAGGGGCAAAGAAGCAGGGATGCTATTTTGCCATGCAGTCGTTTTCCTCCCTCATTTTCCCATTCTGCTCCGCAGGCTCGAGCAGGAGTGTGGATAGCCCTAATTAGAGCTGGAAGCCTTTGCAGGGAGGAAGAGCTGAGCCAAGTGATGCTGCAGAGCTTCCAGCGTGGAAGGCTGAGGGTCCCCATGAGGTGCTGCTGGGGCTGTGGGCTCCGGCCCTGCTGAGGGGTGGCAGCTCCTGGGCTGGGAGCGAGGGGCAGCCACGCAGCAGTGACAGGGAGCTCAGCTTAACAAGACCTGCTGGGAGGAATCTGCTGCAAACAAAAGGTGTTCAGGTCTTTCTTTCTGGTTCCAACGTGTTCAGTGTTGGCTTTATGAGCTTTCCTTCCTGTCCAGAAAAAAGCACAAGCATCTTGGTGGGCAGTGTAAGGAAATGATGGAGAAGTTAAATAGCAGCAGAAGGGCTGATGCCTGCAAGGAGCAGAGCCAAAACCCCACACGGCTGACAAACAAGCGGGGGGACTCAGAGGAAGGCACTGCAATGTCAGGATGCTGAGAACAGGATGGATTACAGCGCCCATCATTTTTGATAAATAGCCCCCTTGAAATAAAGCTCTAATACCTCATTGGATAAAGCACTGGCTGCTCTTCAGCTGAACAAACAGGTCAGACACGTCCAGGCGAATATCTGCTCTGCAGCATGAAGGAGAGGGCTGTGCCTGTGCTGCTGCTCTCTGTCGCTTTGGCTTTGGATCCTCTGTGGCTCCTGCTCTGCTCCTGGGGACTGAGACAGGCCAAAGGCTGGCAGGGCCACGGAGCCACCCCTCAGCAATGTGCGAGTGCCTCCTTCCGAGGGGACTGCTGGCACGAGTCATTCCCGATGGGAATTTTCACCCTGAACAAGGAGCACAGTCCTCAGATCACTAATTAGCCAAATCCACCCGCTCATCAAATAACCCAAACCTGGAGAAGAGCTCACCACTGCTGAGAGGCAGGACTTGCAGTCTATTTATCCTGCCAAAATGACACATTTCTAAAGCTCTTACACCTAACTCAACTCTGCTCTTTTTCGAGGGGTTTCTGTGATACTCCAGCTGCAGCGGGTAAGATTTATAAACCACACAATATTTTATGTCATACCTTTCATCCCAAGATATTTCAAAATCTTAAATTAAATTATAATTTGAACAAAAATAATTTATTACAGCTCTGTAGTGCAGCCCTACTCTATGGTAGGTTGAACTAACCATTATTTCAAAGACCACAGCACACCAGGTTTGCAAAAAAAAAGAAAAATCCTGAAGTGACTGTTAACCTAAATGCAGATTAATATCAACAGCAAATCACCCGGGTATTTCTTTCAGGATTGACTCAGGAAGTCTGAAATAATTTCTCTCAGGCTGCTAAATGCCAGTTAGCAGGGGGCCTTTTGCTTGTTTGTTTGTCTTCTATATGAAGAAAGACTTTTGCCTACCTGAGCTAGACCCAGAACTGTCAGCTGCTCCCCAGCTCCTGCATAAACCACTGAGGTGTCCAGATCCTGAGAAGTATTTGAAATTAATATATGAAACCATCTGGTCAAGGAAAACATACAGGAGCTTGAAAAAAAAGGCAACTGGCAGGAGACAGAGGCATAATTATTTCAATTTGAGCATCCACACAGAGGCAGTGCTAAGGCAGGACCAGGGGAAGCAAGAATTTAATTTCTCTGCTCCAAACTTTCTGCCACTCTGGAAGAATAACTGCGACTGCTGCTGTCTGAAAACGCTTTCAGCAAAAGCCTTAACGTTCCAAATGGGCCCGCAAATCTCATTCCTGCATGGTTTTTAAGTTGTTTAGTTCTGAATCAGCAGTCTAAAAGTGTGTTTAAACACTGCAGGTAACCATTTCCCATGGAACAAATAGGGAGGAAATCAGGTTATGGCGAGGGCACCCAGCAGGACTCTCCCACTGTCTACCCAGTGTCAATGGAAACTGATTCCTTTAAGAAAGACACTCGGGGAGAAGGGAACAGATTGTGGGAAACATGTTCTGCATGCAAGAAAGAGCCAGGAGATGGAATGCTGGATACTATGAGATAATTATGCACAGGGAAGAAAAGAAGAATCAGACAGGGTAGCAGCAGAATAACAATATTTCAGGAGATGGGAGCTGTACAAACCAGGCTGACTTGCAGCAGCACGAGGCAGATAATAGATGAGCATCTTCTCTCACTCTGTGCTCACTTACTAATTCATGGAAAATAACTGCCACACTGCAAGTTTCTGATGGTTTATCATTGTTCAGGCCACTAAAACTACTGGTTTTGCCAACCTCTGAGTTATGAACTAAACAAGAAACATACTACAGAGAACTGTAAATGTTTATGCATTAAATTTGAAAAAAAAATACTTCCAGACATACTAAAAAATAATGGATTATGACAGCTGGAAAATTGAGCAAATGTTGCTGTAATAAGCACAAAAACCAAGAAAGATGCTAAGAAGGCACAAATCTGAGCTGTGGGCAGCCCAAAACCTCTCTGTTTGTGACCTTCACTCTAGGGCAGCTGTGAGGAACAAAATCTCCCTGGGTACAACCTCACAACACAGCACCTCACACCCCACAGAAACCTGAGGCACTCAAAGGAGAATGGGATGGAAATGGCCCATCAGAAAATAAATTTGATTCTTCTCTATTTTCAAATCCACTGGATTACTGGGAATTGGAAATTTCAACTCTTCATCAATTTGATTTTTGTAGAGAGAATGTATTTGGAGAGGAAGGGCTGAAAATATCTGCTGGGAAAAAGGATCAGGGAAACAAAAGGTGCTGGCAAACAAAAAAAAGCATATATATATATATATGTATATGTATACCTGGGCCAGATTAGGACTGAGTATCCCTTTTCCTTTCCTGCATATCCACAAGAAAAAAGACAAAAAATAATTTTTAATGACTCATTCTTGAAACAAACCTAAGTCTCATAAGGCTTCCATAAGCAGTAGGAATCTAGTCAAAGAAGTTCTTGAACCTTAAAACAGATGACCTCTTCCTGTTTTAAATAATCAGCAAGCCTATGGCAAGGCCTGAGCTTTTGTTTTTCTTACTTCTGAATCTGCTGTTTCCATTCTAAAACCTTTATAAACAGAGCAACAGCCAAGCACTGGTTCTGGTGCTTGGAATATAGATAATATTATATATTATCTATATAAAACAGACTATCAAGAAAATAAACCCTGAATTTAGAATGTGACGGAGCAACAACCATGGTTTTGCTTGGTTTAAGCTTTTGCTTCAGGAAAAAGGAAAAGGAACATGGCACAAGTCATCGCTAGACAAGACTCTGAGATTCTTCCCCCCAGTTCCCAAATTCAAATTATCTAAAGGGCATGAGGACAAGGTAAAATAAAACCACCACACTGGATGGCCAGCAAGGAATGGCAGCTGCCCAAATCCCATCTTACCTGCAGGTCCCCACCCCACCACCCAAAAAAACCAGAAATTTCTGTGAGAGGGGAGGGGTGACTACAGCAGGAGCCAGGAGCCTTCAAGGAATACAAATCACAGAGCACAAATCACACATTTCAAAGCTGGAAAGGCCTCAGGACTAATGAAGTGAGAGCAAACAGGAACTCTCTGCATTGCTGAAAAAGTAGTCAACAAAATTAGGGAGCAAATGAAACACTCAGGAATGGCTGGTAATTACCACGGCTTACAAATGAGAAGTGTGATACTCAATCACAGAAAGCAGCAGCAGAAGAAGCCCAGATATTGTAATTGCAGGAAAAGATAATCATGTGTATAATAAAGTAACAAAGAGAATTGTGGTAACCAGGAGATCAGAAAGGATTCTGCAAGGGATAATACAAAAGAGGGAGCAATACAGAATAATTTCAGAGACCGAAATGAGGAAGCTGGGGAGAAAGAATGGTGAGGGAGTAGGAGGGATTTTATAACATGCTGGAGAGAGTTGGGTTTTTTTATTTTAAAGACTGAGCTAATTAGACACTGAATAGTCATCTAGAACAAAGGTTAAGCATCAGCTGTTAAGGCAGAAGAGAGCACTCAAGGTGAACCTATCACAGATTTCAAAGCTGCAGTAAAAAATAAAAAGAAGATGATGGAAGACTGGCTTAAAATTTTTGGGACAGAAATAGCACATGAAGCGACAATTCCTCCTGTGGTTTTGTTATTGCTGGGTACGAGTGGTGTGCATACAAATCATGAAGTAGATTTTTTGATGCACTTTCAGAAAGAATGTATCAAGGTGCAGCAGTTTACAGTTAATGGAAATATTCTAATTATTGACTATATGTGAAAATAACATCGACACGAGTCAGAAGACTTGTAAATCTTGTAAAATGTACTTGGTTTGCTTTTCTGCTTGTTATGACACGACTCCTGGAAATGCGATTGCAACCAAATATTCATGTTAATGCAGACCAGGACCTGCACTCCTCAGCTCCAAAGCAGAAGGGGAAATGGATCCTACATGAAAAATAATTACTCTGGGTAGCACCTCATCCCATACATCATAGTCCTTTTGACTGAAATCACTATTCTCCCAAAACTGAAAAATTTTGATCTTTGTCTTATTGTACATCTGGATGTGCTAAAGAACCTCAGTGGAAACTCAGACCTGCACAAACACCAGAGACAAAACATTTCAAATGTTTCTCTGCTTTGTGTGATCACCCCAGCCCCTGCCCAGGCTTTGGGCAGTGTCATTTTGTCATTTTGTCATTAAAGGTGCCTTGGGCAGCCTCCAGAGCCACACTGCTCTGTTCTGGGCTCGTTCCTGATACCACAGCACGGCTGCCTCACTGCCTCCTTTTATCTCTTCTGTTCCAGTGCAACGGCACCCAATGAATTTATACTGTACGTATTTATTAGAAACATCTGCACTTCTAAAACCCTATAAAGACTTTCAAAGTATCCTATAAAAATAAGTAAAAGCATCATCAAGTTCATGGGGATTGTCTGTATGTTTTAAATTTTTTTTTTAGTATTTTTCCTAAGGAATCATTTTACTAAGTGTAAAAGAAATCTATGTATAAATAATTCATTTTATCTGAACACATATTGGTCATTGAAATGCAACTTATCTTTATTTTGAGAGCCTAAATAGACTTCAGATGTTCTTTCTTTGATATGTTGTAAGGTGATACATTTCTTCTACAAGAATTATGGACTCTACATTTCTCACTACATGTATATATTTTTGTATCCTTTTTCCCTAGGAATATTTAATGAGATATTTTTGTTTGTTTTCTTGTTGTGTTGAGTTTGGGTTTTTTTTAAGTGGGCGTTATATTTTACAGTACCACAGAAAAATCCAGGCGTGATGCAAAGTGGAGCAGTGGCTGATCCAAACTCCTCTTCAGAGGAGGGAGAGCCATGGGATCAGCCCAGCTCACCCAACACTTCACCCACGCATGCCATGGGAACCACTCAGGATGGAGACAGCCCAACCTCTCTGCACAGCCTGTTTCTATGTTTGACTGCTCCAGGATTAAAAAAAAAAAAGAATTAAAAAAAGGAAATAAATGTCAGAAAAGACTTTGCTTGCAGCCAGCTCTGCCCACTGTCTCTCATCCTCCCCCTGCAGCGCTGGCAGCGCCCAGGGGCCCTGGCAGGATGCTCGTGGTCCCTGTGCCTTCTCCAGCCCAAAGGAGCCCCCGGGGCAGGGGGTTCTGTCGGTGCTGGCTGCCCGCAGGGACGGGCACCGAGCTGGGCACGGGCACCTGGAGGTGCCTCCCGACATCCCCGCGGGAGCTGGGAGCTCCCTGGGCCCGCCCTGCCTGTGCTGCTGCCTCCAGCTCGGCTGGGGCACAGCTGCCTTCCCGCAGAGCTGCTCCCAGCCTGCAGCACTGCTGAAAGGCAGGGGAACCCAGTGGCCAGAAATGCTGATGTCTGAGTCCAGTTCAGAAGGCTGAATGGTTTCTTTAGTATAACTATACTATAATACATTAATATACTATTTAAAGGAGATGCTAAAACTACAAACCTACTTTTTCTGACTACTCTAACTAACAACTTGTGACCTTCTCGCCAGAGTTTACACACAGGTGGGTTGGATTGGCCACCAGGCTCAAACAATCCTCACCTGAATCCAACCAAGCCATCACCCCAGGTAAACAATTCTCCAAACACATTCCACATGGGAAAACAAATAGAAATAGAAATTGTTTTCTCTTTCTTCCCTCTGTGCCCCTCTATGATAAATCCTGAGAGAGAAAAGAGCGGGCCTGCCACACAGCACTGCCAGGGGTTCTTCCCTGCTGCTGCCCACGCTCCCAGCCTGGCCTCTGAAGGAATTGCCCAATTCCCAGACACTCCTGTCACAGAACCTGATGGCAGGCTGGTCTCATTAGCTACAGGAGATTAATCTGCCTGTTTGATAGGACAAATAAAACTGCTGCTCTCTTCAATGGGTGATTCCACATATGGGATTTAATTGGAATGACTGATACCTAATTTCACCTGCACACATAAAAAACAGTATGAGGACTGAGACTGTACAGATCTGTGCTAAAATGCTTCCTCTAAAATGAAGGGCAGATCCCGAGTCCAGCAGCTCACTCCTCTGCTGAAAGCGTTCCAATTTAATCCAGAGTATTGCACATACACAGCACTGAGGAAACACTGGGGGGAAACAGGTCTCATAATATCTGTAGGTGTGCAAAAACTTTCTAAATAGGGTAAAAGGAAGTGAAAATATAAAGCTAAGAAGACAAGAGTTGATTATTTCCCTGTATAAGCATTAGAAAACATGTTATGACTGTAAACCACCAAGCAAACACATCTGAGGTGTGATACTCCAAGTGCAGTATTTCTGGAACAACAAATTTGGTGAAACCTGGAAAATGACTAGATACATAAAATATCAAGCTGCAGTGTCAGTTAAGTGACAGGTAAATTAAAGCACAACAGAACAAGGACACTGATTTGGTTCAAAATTCTATGTCTGCAGCAAGAATTACATAAATAAATTGGCAGGCAGGCACAGACATTTCATATAGAAGATGACAACAAAACCAGCAGAGAGTTTTGAAATCATGAGTTGTTATTACAATTCTTGGAGACATTTTCTGACCTTCTTCAAACTATTTCTATTGGGGAAGGCTCGGATACAAACACCACAGCACTGGCCACACACAACTGAAGTGTTTGGCTGGCTGTGGGATTGTTTGGGCACTGTAGTCTGTGAGGACAAGGAGCTGATTTCAAATCTTGTAGCCCAGTTTGTGCCCCCATGGGCAGTGCCCGAGCTGCCAGGACAGCTCAGCTCTCTGACCTGCTGCCATCCACTTTCCCAAAGACTCACACAGGCAGGCAGCAGGGTGCTGATGCATCCAATTTACTCTGGTGGCTCAGAGGTTGTTCCCAACAAGCCTCATTGCTGCAGAAGAGACAGTTCTGACAGGAATTTGTGCCTGCTGAACAGAGGACAAGCCAATCTCCAGGCTGTAATCACCACTGACTTCACACTCGAGGGAAGGGCCATGGCAGGAGCGTCACTGCTCCAGGACATCCCAGCTGCTTTTGCAAGAAGGACTGGCACACCCAGCACTCTGAAAGGGCTGTCAGGCACTGAACAGTGCCCAGGGCAGTGGTGGAGCCTCCATCCCTGAAGGGAGCTAAAGGAATGGGGATGTGGCACTTGGGACATGGCTTAGAGCCTCGATGATCTCAGCAGTCTTTTCCAAATAAATGATTCCACAACTCTTGGATAAACAGCTAATTTTGAGGTTGTTAGCTAGGGGAAAAAAAAAACAACAAAGAGTGGGAGGGGAAAAAAGAAGGAAAATGCATGCTCCAGCATAATTGCCACAAATGTAATAGTGCTGCTAAAAATGTCTGGAGAAACTTTCTATGCAAATGGCCAAAGACAAGGAAATGGTCAAGTCAGGATGTTTCAAAATATCCTGTCTGAAAATAGTCCCATCATCAGCTGAGGCACAATAATACTGCATTTATTCCCAGGCCAAAGTGTGAAAACAAAAAACATCTTCATTAAAAGGGATTTAACGTACAAGGTGTAATCTTATGCTGCAATAAAGCAGAAATTTACTCACGGTCAATTATCCCATATCAGCTGGGGGCAGGTGGAGGGGGAGGATGGAGCTCCCAGCTGAGTGCCAGTAATTTCTTAAATAGCTAAAACTCATTTGCTTGTTATAGCCCAAATATCATTTAATTATCATAACAGTGCAGACCATGTGGCAGCTACTGACCAAAATCTCCAGTTTAATTCTCCTCGGTACAAATTTGCCAGGTATAAACCATGGATTTGACTCTGAAAGGTGCAGCAGTGTCTGTAACTCTCTGCCCAGGATCCTGAGGATTTTAGAGAGCTTCTGTGAGCAATGATTTGAATAAAGTTATAGGGAGTTTGGTACCTTGAAGAAGGAAACCTGCTTTAAAAGGTAAATTCCGTGTGCCTTGCACATGCAGAACTCTCCTAGACAAGTTTCAAACGAGCCCTGCTGTTACTGCATCACACTGCTCTATTCACAGTAAGGAAAAAAGCAATGTAAACATGAAAGATCTTTAGAAAGTGTCCTTCCTCAGAGATATTTTTTCCTCTTTATATTTCAATTCCTTTTTCTATTTCCACTAAGCCTGTGGTTTTTTGTTTTCTTTGCTGAGAGAAGTTTTTAGGCTGATTGCTTCCAAGAATGCCAATAATCACACATCACTGTCCACAGCATCTTGTCTGAAGCTCTGCTGTACCCAACTGCATTTCCCCACATTTTAGATCAGAATAGCATGAAGCTGCTGTTTCTCATGTCACAGAGGTGAGTTCTCTTGTGAGATTGTATGGAACAGCTAGTGAAAAGTCACTATTATCTGAATCCAAATACACAAAATAATCCTAAGTGGTTGCCATTTTACTGATAGTCTGTGAGACATGATTGTGTCATTTACTGAATTCAGCCACTAAATGACAACATGAGCTGGAACTGTGTGAACAATTCTTTTCAGAGCCATATGTCTGCAAATTGTCTGAAAATTGCCAGCACAGTAGAGGGGGGGAAAAAAACCCAACAAAACAACAACACTAAAAAAAAAATCCTCCCAAAACAAACAAGCAGTTGCTTTGAAAATCCAATTTGGAATGATACCACTCCACCCAACTGAAGCGACTTCCACTCTTCCCTCCAAATGCATACACGTGAACGGTGCAGGATATGATTCAGGAAAATTGCACATGTAGCTGCAGATAGAACCAATAAAAGTCACAGAAAGTGACATTTCTTTGTGTGCTGTACATCAGTGTTAATATGGGAGATCAAGACGACAGGACAAAATACAGCAAATATAGATACAGCAGCATCCGTGGAGAGTTACAATCCTGTAATCCCCCCAGAGACTCCAGAGTGCAGACATTATTTACACTGATTTGTAACAGAAAATAGTTTGCTTTTTGCAAGCAGAGGGGATTTTTATTCCCAGCAAGCAAAGCGTAAGTGTTGGCTCAAAGCTGAATAAAACTTCTGTGACAATTAGTTACTGGGACCTTGTGAGAGCCAAATCAGACATGAAACAAGCAGGTGTGACTCACATGAAAGATCATGGTGGAGTTTCACCAAGTCCTCCAAGTCATGGGGAAGGGGAGCTAGCAGGAATTTTCTACACAGGGCTTTATTCAGTGCTGCTCCCCTCTGGTTAAATGAAAAGTTGCCACAAAAGTTTCGGTTTATGCTGGTTTTGCTGGAACTGATGTGAACACAAAGAGTGTAGGGAACATCGTGAAGACTAATTTCATGGGTCTCAAAGTAAAAACACCTCACACCATTGGTGCACTATGAATAGCACATGGTGGCAGAACATACCTATAAACAATGTGAAGAGAAAGAGAGATAATAATGATTTACATTCCTCTCAGACTTTTCCCCATGCTTAGCCTGGCAGAAATCTCTGAACTGAGAATACCTGTAAGGCTTGGCCTGCAGCAGCCTTGGCACAGACTGGCTGGGTGATGTCCTCGTGGGCACAGGGCACAGCAGCTCTGTCACACCCTGCTCCTAAATCCCCAAAGCTTCTCCAGCTCGCAGCAAACTGGCAGCAGAAACGGCCCAGCAGCTGCCTGACAGACCCAAAGCTCCATTTTTTCCAGTGAAAACCACCCAGAGCTGCAGTTGGCTCTCAGTGAGTGCCAATCCCCCTTTTGAGTAAAATCCACGGAATTGGCGATTCTTTGGGACTCACAGTATCAGTCCTTCATGCTGATCTCAAAGCTCTCCCACGGGGTGGAACAGGGCCCCAGTGTGAAAAGCTGATCACAAAAGTCACCGCTGAGTCAATTACCTGTCTTTTATTCGTGGCAGATTTAAAATAAAATATTTAATTTGTGACATTTCTTGGTGGAAACTGAAAAATGGAAAATATGGAGCACAATTATTAGCTTGCATTGCATGTACAATTATTTCTCCATATTAGCACAGTTGTGACTATTTGAGAAAACAAATTGTTAAGCTTCTACGTGCAAAGATGCCCAGGAAATGTTTTAAATTCAACTTCCATGAGCTCATTTGAATTATTTCAGTTGTTTAAATATTATTCAAGTTAGACTCATCTTATTGGCAACAGAAACAAAGCCATGTGACTTATTATTTCAGATTCCTGCATCTAATCAGTGCAGCTGGAAAAGTGAATATTGAATTAACAATTGATCATTAATTCATGACAAATGGTGCTGAATAAATCCACAGAGAAAACAACTGTGAACACTCACTCTTCTGGCAAGTGAACCTCACTCCTCTCTCCATCAGCTGATAGGGCCAAAATCTGCCTCATAAATTTCAGACTATAATTCAGCTCTAAGTTGCAGATTAATACTGATGAAGTGGCATTTCATTGTGACACTTCATTTTCAGTGGGATAGGATGGAAAGCTATTTTCTAGGTTCTACCACACAGATTTAAGGCTTTTTAATTTTTTTTTTTAATATGGAGTACCTGATGCTCCCAAAAGAGCAAAGTTTCTTTTCAGTTCACTTGATTCCATCAGCCTGGGTGAACATTCCAGGGTGTTTCTTGTCTGTACAGCCAGAGCTCAGCACTGCTGAAATTCCACCCCTTCTTCCCCCAAACACTGAACCCTACTCCTCTGACAGCCAGAATTTTGCATGTTTAAACCACAATTCAAAACGTGTATGCTGATCAAATTTATCTTAATGAAACTCATTAGAAGTCAAACAGCAGAGAAATCAGGGGGCAGCTGCCCCCACCCACACAGCAGCCCTGGGGAGCTGGGGCTGACACAAGGCACTGACTTCTTCAGCTAAAAAAAAGTCACAGCTGGGAGAGAGCTCTGGAGTGGATCTTTATGAGATATCCATAACGTTTATTTTGGTATAAGATAGCCTTTTACTAGGTAGGTGACATTCATTCCTGATTAAAAGCATCCACATGGGAAATTATACACAGGACTGCAGCAGCCCTGGTACAGCTCCACTGCTAAATCACTCCTTTCAGACAAGCTGTACATTGGTTTTCTCCTTACAGAAGTCCTCCAAAATCAATGTATTATCAAATTTGCTTTGGGGGAGAGATAACCAGACTGGCTGGTGATGGAAGAGGCTGGCTGAGCTAGAACACTACCAAAGGGAGGTGGCTGGGGAGCTTCACCTCAGAGCACCTCTGAAGCAGGGCAGTACAGGGGGAGCCTGGGGAAGGAGAAGCAGAAGTGAGCACACGGCTGTGCACAAGCACAGGAGATGCCTGGAATCCACCGTTCCCCACCCAGCTGACAGCTTGTCTCACTACAGCACAAAATAACTCACACATTCACGCCAGAAGGGAAAGAGGGGAAAGACAGCAAAAGGAGGGAACCTTATTTCTGACCTCACAATATACAGAATTCTAAAAGTGACAGTGGATTGGAGGGTGGAAACCCTGGGCAGAGGAGCTCTGCTGTTTGTGGCATCTGGAACTCAGGTACCCAGTGAGCAGCACTGTGGCAGGCACATCCTTCTCTCTCTCAGGATTTATCATAGAGGAGCACAGAGAGAAGAAAGAGAAAACCATTTCTATTTCTGCTCCTTGTTTTCCTGTGTGGAATGTATTTGGAGAATTGTTTCCCTGGGGTGATTGCTTGGTTGGATCTGGTGAGGATTGTTTGAGCTGATGGCCAATCCAACCCACCTGGGGCTGGGCTCTCAGAGAGGGTCATGAGTTGTGAGTTGGATATGGTAGTGAGAAGAGTAGGTTTGTAGTTTTAGTATCTGCTTTAAATAGTATATAAATGTATTATAGTATAGTTATACTAAAGAAATCATTCAGCCTTCTGCACTGGAGTCAGACACCATCATTCCTTCCCACCAGGCTCCCCTGCATTTGCAATACAGCAGCTCCCAGGATCCACAGGAGTTAGGTTAGAGTGGCCCCAGGGGTGTCAGGCCAGGATCACCAGGGGCTGCAGAGGTTTGCTGCTGGCTCAGCCTGTCTGCCCTGGCTTTGGGGCAACACGAGTGGGAGGTTGTCCCTGCCATGGCAGGGGGTGGATGAGAGGATCCTTAGGGTCCCTTCCAGGCCAGGCCATTGTGGGAGTCTGTGACCAGCCATGAAGTGCAGGGCTGCCCCTGAGCACGTTCTGTCCCTGGCCTGTCACATCTGGGGACAGCAGCTCCTTATCCATCCTCTGCCCCTCCCTGTTCTCTGGGGGACTCTGAAACTTCTGCAGCTTGCTGAAAAGCTGGCTCCTTGCTAGAGGACAAAAGGAATAAATCTCCTCTGTACAAGTGCATTGTGCACACATGAGAGCTGCTAACTTAACTGAGTTTTATATTATTTTTAATACAAGTTGAGAAAAAAAATTCCCAGCTTAATCCAGTTTTCATTAAAAATAAAAAAATATATATTTGAGAATGAGCTGCCCTTCAGGGCTCCCAGGCATCAGCAGCATCCCATTGCTTTGGCAGCTTCCCACCCTGGCACACCCACACTGCTGACCACAGATTTCAAGCAGCTGATGCAAAGCTGACCATTGCAGACTCTATCTTGAGTTTGTACATGAGCTGTTGGGAGCATTTCCATTCAAACAGTCTGAGCTGCTTTCAGAAATCAGAAAGGGGAGCACCATACAAGAGCTGGCTGTGCCCAGCAGCAGCACCCACCATTTACTCTGGTTGGAAGCCTTCAGACCCTGCCCTGTGGCCACGTTCTGCAAAGGCTGAAATTGGAAATGGGAGATGGGAAATGGTGCAGGACTCCAGAGGAAGCTGGACACTGATGCTCACTTAGGTAACAACTACACAGATATATCTGGAAGGAAGAAAGTATCTCTTTAAAAGATTACAATCCCCTGTAAAAGACATTACAGAACAATATTTCTATTGGAAATCAGTGATCCACTAACTGCTGAGAGCCAGGGCATGGCACAGCCTCTGTACACTGGCACAAGGGCAAACTCACAAGCATATACAACCCTAAAATAAGGTTTGCTGAGGGCAAAGTAAAATAAAATCTTACTGATTAATCATTTGACAATGTCAGTTTTTATGATCGAGTAACAAATAATGGTTATCTCTGTATCTTGAAGAGAATGAAGACAAGTCATGGAGATTTCCCAGCATTTTCCCTCCTGGACCTGTGCCAGTGGCTTGTCAGTCCCCAGGTTCACAAAGCCACCTGGAGAATCAGGGTGCAGTGACCAAGAGCAGCTTGTGTTTATATTTGCAGGAGCACACAAATAACACGTGTCTGCCTAGAGAGGAGCAGCTCCAGAGGCACGGAGGAGGAGGGTGAGCCAAGCACACAACATTTCAGTTCCTCTGCACTGCACAGTGAGCATTTGCACATCACAAAGGGGCCAGTGAGCAAGTGCTGGAAGGAAGCACACAAGCACCAGCAGCACCGTGAGGTCCCTCACTGGTGCCTGGCCTCTAGAACCAACCACATTTGCTTGTAGAATGTTGGGATGTAATCCTCCACAAACTGCTGGAGAGGGACCCTTTCTACATCCCACCTGTCTGGCATACAGCCTGTATGTTCTGCTCTCTCTGAGAAATGAGAACATCACATGAGAAAAGTCAGCTGATCTCATGATTCTGTTTAGGGGGGAAATGTTTTAAAGAAGTACTGAAGCAACCAAGACAAATCACATGGAGGCATCCCAATCTAATGAGCAGGGCCTGGTGTGTAGCTGCAGATTGGAATTCTTTTCTCAATTAAACAGTAGGAGTGGACTGCTTTGCAAATATTTAATTTCCAAGCTTCTAATTACAGTGGCTGAGTTTTTTCTCCTGAGGAAACAGGTGTTGACACAAGATCTGACAGATCCTAGCAACTGGCATTTGCTGGTCCCTTTCTCAGTTTTACAAACACACGTGGAAAAAAGGAAAATGCACGATCTAACCTAAGAGACAAATATTTGGGCTGTGCATGGAGGATTTTTTGATCTGCGTTTGCATGGTGAGCTGTTTGTGATCTGGCTCAGTTCTGCCAGAGATGGAAGTTTCAGCATGCCCCATTTTGAAATGGCATCATCCTGGCTGTGAAAAGCTACACACATGGGCCAGTTAGGAGGAAGTAATTAAATACATTCACAATGAAATCCTTTCAGTGAGAGGGATTTAATCTTGTCATCTTCCCCAGACACATCAAAAAGGGAAATAAAATGCACGGAAGAAAATATGAAGAGGATATCTGTTGTACTTGAAAAAAACCATGAAAACCTGTGATGCTTCCAGTTCAGCTTTAAATTACAAATGGGAATAAAGTCAAATTTAGAGTTTAAAGTATAACCTAGTTCATTAGCATGCTCTAATACTGCTAAAATTTTAATATATTTGATGGAAGCAAGATAACCACAAAAAATGCTACCTACTGCACATTGTTTTGTTGTACAGACTGCATGGAGCTAATTACAGCCTCCCTGCCTTCACTCTCAAATATCTTGCTTTTGTGGGTTTCACCCATTGTCCTTAATGTTAAAATGCAGGGGTTTGTCTGAATTACCATTGTATTGTGGTATTAAACTTGAGGCACATGAACAGCATTGTGTTATCACAAGTTCAGTTATTAATACAAGTAACCACTGTATTTAGTTTGTTTCTGCATTTGGTCCCCACCCTCCCTAACCTCCACCCTCCAAAAAATTATTATTTACTTCTGCCCTGGAACTGTTGTATTCTATCAGCTTAATGCACCATTCTTTGAGCTGAGCACTGTTTGGGAAATGCACAGTACTTACCCATTTTAGTAGCCCATTGTCTCTCTTCCTACTGGGAGGTTTTTGAAAGTGCATTTCTGGCACAAAGCACTGAAAGCTCTACGGGCTGGCTACGGCATACAAGCAATAAATCCATCCTTTATTCGTGCTTCTGCCTCAGTAACATAAAAATCAGCTAAGTATCTTTTACACCCCCAAAAAACGGCTGATGAACCCGCCTCGCCTCGGTTCTTTTCTGGCATTGAAATCTTATTTCTCCATTCAGGAAGGCTCCACGGCCACAGCCCAGCTGCTCTGACATCCTCAGGTGTGGGGTGAGAGCACGGGGGCCTCGGGGCAGCCCCGAGCAGGCGTGGCCCATCCCAAATTCCCTGAGCCCTGGGATGCCCGGCTCGGAGGGAGCCCAGCCCTGCACATCTTCAGCTGGCTTGGGGCTGTTTCTTTATTAGAGAAGGGGTTTATTTCATCTTCTTCAAACCTGTTCGCTTTCATATTGAATTCCTGGCTATGTAAATAAGAAACCAGTTCAAGGTCTGTTGGATTTTTTTTTTCTTTTGTTACTTCCAGATTTTTTTTCTTTTGTT
The DNA here is from genome assembly GCA_003676055.1 of Chloebia gouldiae. Taxonomy (NCBI): domain Eukaryota; kingdom Metazoa; phylum Chordata; class Aves; order Passeriformes; family Passeridae; genus Chloebia; species Chloebia gouldiae. The sequence goes on along the minus strand of QUSF01000018.1, from coordinate 13,791,951 downwards.
ACTTCCAGATTGTTCAAAGGCACGCCAAGCTCAGAGACGAGTTCAGCCAGAAAGGACTTTTGAAAATGTCTGCTCTGACCTTTCATGTAACACAAAATCCAAAACACAAGAGCATAAAAGTTAATGTCTTTACCACAGGGATGGATCGAGCTGATTCAACGTGAGCTGCACAAAACACATCCATTTTTAGTGCTGCTGAGTGATGCAAGTTACACACACTGAGGTCCCCGTGGTGCATTACCTGGGCTGATCTTTCTGGGTGTTACAGAAGCCAAACCTCCACAGAACCACATGCTATACCTTGGGTTTTGTTTGCTTTTCAATGCATTTCAGGCCAGTCGATTTTGTCCAGTCCACCCATCTTCAGTTCTGAATGTACTCAAATAATACTCAATAGGTAAAGGAGAGACCAAGCCTTGAGCCTACAAAGTCAACAACAGATGGAGCCTGCCCGGCCTGAAAAAGCAGACAAAACCCTCCCAGGGTCCAATAATCAGAAAATAGTGGGAGCAAATGTGCTCAGTCTGAACGTGGCAGTCAGACTGCAGGAGCCATGTGAGTATGATACAAAGACAGCCTGCTCCAAGCACGCTTGCAATGTCCAGGCACGGGTCCATCTCCTTCCAATCCCTCTGCCACCTCCTCTGCTTATCTACTTCCAGCTGACAGCCATGTCATCTCAGCCTCTTCTTAAATTACCTGAAGGATAACCTAAACATAAACTTCCTTCCAATCCCAGGAACGTTTCTAACCCATTTAAAAACTCTCCTCTCTGTGTCTGCATCCCTCTGGAGCTCTGGCACCAGAAGCAGGCACAGACGTTCAGTTTTGGTAAGGCTGTACCCAAAACCAGGCTCACTTTCCCACCTCTCCTTTGTAAACTTTTGTCATTTATCTTAAAAGATCTGGTTCCCTTTCAGCCACAGCACTGTGCTGGGGGCTCCTATTTAGGGGCTTTCTTCATATTTACGGGTTTTCTTCATATTTAGGGGTTTTCTTCTGCCAGGACCCTAAACCTCAGCAGAGTGAATTAACAAAGTCCAGAGCCATGAATCTGCACTTGCTGCTCCCATGCCTGTTACCCTGTGCTAGTTTTATTAAAGACACACCAAATGACTAACAAACCTGGAGAGCTCAATAAAAGCAACTTGTCTTCTCTTTTGTTGCTACTCTGCCAATATTTGCCAAGCCTGCAAGCTCTGCAAAAAAATTACATGGACAATTAAATTCACTGAAAATCATGTTAAATGTTAGAGCAGAGCTCAGCCCCACGCTGGCCCTCCAGAAGAAGCTCTGCTCATGGATCTCTCTCTCTTCACAACTATATTTTGATATCTCCCAGTGACTCAGTTTTTAAACAGCTAAATCCAAGCTTCTAGTCCAAATGTCATGTAGTATTAAGTTCTGAAGCCCAAGCACACAATGTCAGTTAATCTGACTTTATCAAACTGTCCATAATCCATTTTAAAAAAACCAAACCAACAACTAAAAAAAGATACTAATTGTCTGTCTGACAAGGTCTGTCTTTTCCAAGTAACTGCTATTGTTAATGAAATTTTTAGCTGCCAAGCCTTGCTGATGAACTCCTGAATCAAGTGTTTTGTTATTTTACACAGAATCAATATCAGGCCAATTTGCCTACAGCTTCCCAGTCGTTCTTCTTTACCTCTTTAAAGTAAGAAATAGTATTTATGTTATCTCAAATTCTGTGACATTTCTTTGGTTTTCAACACTGTTTAATTAGTGATTCAGAAAGCCTCTCAACTTTTTAAAATTATTCTTATTAAATTCAACATATTTTTGCCCTATTTTCCTTTGTTACAAATGACAAACCTGTTTCTGTCCCAGCAGACTGAATGGATGCATGCACCTGCCTCATGCCAGATTCCAAGCAGATCCATCAATTGCACATCTTAGATCTGCAATAGTTATGGTATTCTGCCACTCATCCTGATTTCAAATCTTCCTTTAAAGAAAGGCTGGTCAGCTGTTTTGTTACTCTCCAGCAGTGAATTCTACCTCACAGCAGAGGGGATGGAATCGAAGCTGGGACCACGAAACCTACGGCGAGGAAAACACCACAAAGCTGGGTTCAGTTTTGGAGCTGAACCCAACAAGCACAGCGGATCAGCCCTGCTGCAGGAGGGGAGCAGCCAGAGCAGAAGATATTTTTTAAACCTGAGAGCTGCCAGGATCAGCTCAGCTGACCTGAACAGCCCAGCCTGGGCCAGGCAGGGTGAGCAGCCATCGACAACACAGCTTGGGGTTTGCCCTGATGACAGGCTCAAGGGGAAGGAAAGAAAAGTTTTCTCATGAGAGAGAAGAGCAAGAGAATTACACCTGCACCACTGTGGTAATAATGAGTTTATATAAAATAAGGAAATGTCGACTTCTGAGGTGAATGAAGCAACCAAACTCAGGAGTATCTTACACCACTAACTGGCAGGGAGAGTGCAATGGGACAGAGAGCCCCCCTTGTAACCGAGTTCTGCACAAATGCACAAACAACTTCAGACTGTGGGGAGGAAATAAAAATGCTCTTGAACTCTCCAGAGAGGCTTTCTGTGGCCTGGCACACCTCTAAAAGGAAACAACGACCCTCACAGTCACCTTGACACAGAATTTCTGCCTCAAGTTTACACCACTCTCCATTTTCCTAAGCAATCTCTCTGCAGAGTAGGAAAAATATCTGAGCTTTGCATGTTGGTTTCTCTGGGAGAATAAAGTCAGTGACACAGAGGCTGCCAACACTCTTGTACCTAAAAATCCCCCAAACAATCCCATCCTCTGGGATTTGCAGCTCTCAGCTCTCGAGGAGCAACTCCAGACCCAGGACAGAGCTTAACTGGAGTTGGGGTAGAGCTTGAGTTGAGTTGGTAGTCTCTTTTGCCTAACTCCTTTTACCCAGCATTTGGAAACCCCAAACTTAATGGATTCTTTCTATCAGGATTAAAAAATTACCAGTGCATCAAGAAGAAGAAACCAAAACTATTTGTGCAATAGCATTGCTTGGCATTTTCTGTATTGCAAGTGTGAGACTGTCAGCACCCCACATCCCTCAGCAATTTGTATCTCAGGGCTGTATCCTACACCCATCAGGAGCAGAGATTTTATCAGACAGGTGCAAGTGACTGATGTTAATGATTTTGGAAAAAAAAAAAAGTGTTGGCTATTTTGTGTTGTGTATTTTTCAATGGCAACTGCTGTCTCATAAAACTAATGCAATTTAAACTCAATCAAAAATGCCAGGATCAAAACCAAATTAAAAAAAAAATCAAAATTAAGCTAGTTTTAATCCCAGAAATTAAAATTTCTGAGGAATCCCAAACATATATTCCACTACTTGAAAGTGGAAATGCCTCTGAACTATCAGAAACCCCTCAATGCACAAATGCTGAATTTCAGCCAGCTTCAGTAAACAGTTTATCAACACTCATTACTCACAGTCAGAGTAGCCGTGCACACGGGCTCAGCATATGCTGCCTGACACAGCCTCCCAGGGAAAAGAGCCACTGCTCCAGGATCTGCTTACTTAAGCCTGAGAGCTAAGAGACATAAAGGAGATGAATCTGTAATTATAGCCCAGTTACTATGCAAATACTTCAGCACACTATCTCGCTAAGAAATCTAGGTCTTGCCTTTCAGAACAGTTTCATTATTAGAAACGATTATTGCCTTTATTCCACCACTGTGATATTTCATGCATTTTACAGAGCACAGATAAGGAGCAAACAAGAACAAACAGCTTTTACCTCTGCAATCCTCACTGGCAGCATCAAAATCACAGCCCTGAAAGCACCGGAGCTGAGAAACACCCAGGGATTTTAAATCTGTGTTTAGGAGAAAGCCCCAATAATAACTTACACCTCATATCTTAAGGCTGCAGCTATTTTTAATGAGTTCACGAGGCTGCACAGGCAGCTGGACCTGCACAGGTCAGAGCCACGGTGGTTCCTGGTGGCAGGCAGCTGCTGAGCCTGTAATGGGTCATTAACACGCTGTCCTGGCTGTGAACATATTTTTTAAACCTGTTTTCCTCTACTGGCACTCTTGACCGTGCTGGTGTGAGAGAACTAAGGCAGGAATTTCAGTGTCGAGCTTTCACTGAGGAGCTTCACTTGGTTCCAAAGGGTGGCTGGAGGCTGCTGGCACGTCCAGCCCCAGGCAGCCTGGGCTGCTCCAGCCTTGCTGCCCCACAGGATTATTCCTGCCAGGAGCAGGGCTGGCCCTGGACTGCCCTGGATAAGCACATCAGGCCCAGCTGTGCATGGCAGGGCTTTATCCGCAGAGGAGCCAAGCTGCTGCAAAGCTGCTTGGCTGGAATAGAATTGAGAGAGGAGAGAAATCCACGGGCAGAGACTTGCCATTGGAAATGTCCTGCACCTTAGCCACTGCTTCATTATCTCACCTTCACTGCGCTGCTTCAAACCTCCACCATGTTATTCACAGCCACAGAGTTTTCACAGAATCAGCAGAGGAAGGAAAAAAAAGATGCTTAAAAAGAAGTTTCTGCTCAAGGAAGTGAAAAAGCAAGCTGTCCTGCATACTTCACCTAGTGCCTCACATTTATTAAGAGCAAAATCATTTCTGCCTGCTCACGTAAATGGACCAGCTCGAATATCTCTCCCCAGAGCCCCAGGAGCCACCAGGGCCAGATTGGGTTTTTTTTTTTTAGATTGGCTTCAGAGCACTGATGCAGCCTGTGTGAGGCGTTACTTCCTCAAGTGGTGAGTTAGCAACGTGGGGTTTTTTTGCAAAATATTTCGTTTGCATCTTCTGTCAAGCAGACAAAGGCAGTAATTGAGGGGAGATGTGTTTTGATTTTTCTGTGCTGCTGCCTCGTCCCCAGATGCAAGCACCGTGTCAGGCAATTCACAAATGACACCTCTCCCTGCAAATAAACATTAGGGCTGATCATTAAAGATTGCTGTGATATTTGCAGAAAGGATAATAGGGATCTGGACAAAACAAGAGTGCTATCTGATATGTGGAAACAGTTGGGTTTATGGAGTGCTGGATAAATTCACTGCAATTTTTTGCTTCTCCCTGCCTGCTATATTTTCTCATTTGAAGGACAGATCTGTATTCGTTTCCAAACAGAGAGCATATTGTTCCACATGTTCTACAGCTCCTGAATCACACTAATTTATATTACTACATTTTTAATTTAATGATTGATATGTTGGCTTTGCAAACTGACTGTCAGAATAATTCATATACTATTAAAAAACCCAAGTGTACAGCAGTTTTATTAATGCACCCTTAAAGAATAATGAAACCTTCAGCCTCGCTCTAATGAATTCTGGTGGAACACTTCTGAATGATGCTGCTCATGTGGGCCCGTCCCTCAGCTGGGGAAGGGCCTCAGGGAAGGCAGGAAAAGCAAAAATTTCCAGTGATAAAATGGAAACGTTTTCCGAAATAACCTTCAGCTATTGAGCCCTGGTGGGAGAAGTGGCAGCTTCAGACCTGCACTTCTTTATTCCCCGGGACCACGGGATTATGAAGGATTGTTTCTTGGTCTGCCTGGCTGGAAAGCCCAGGCACGGCCCCTGCAGACCCTGCAGCACCAAGGTGGGTCTGTGCAGCTCAGCTCGCCCTGCAGCCCTGAAGCAGCTCCCCGGGGGCTCACGCAGCATCAGCCCGGCCCCAGGGGCTGTGTGTGAGCACAGGGGCTTGGGAAGGCACAGCAGCCTGCCCACGGAGCTTGCCTGCACTCTCCAGCTGTCCGTGGCCAAGGGATGAGCTCCCAGCAGTGCTGAGCTCCCTCCTGCCTTTCTGCCCCAGGACAGCTCCTGATGTTGCACTGCAGAGCGCCAGAGTCGTGGCTTGCCCTCAAAAATCCGGAATTTAATAACTCCCAGTAAGTACAAGAGTTACAAAGCACAGCCCAGGTTCCTACCTGCGGATAGCATGTCAGGAAATATTATGCACAAAGGGTTAGAATGTCCAGGCTAGCCGAAGGACAGACTGGATCAATACAGCTACAAGAGCAGCTGGATGAGGAGATCCCTTCTGAGAATACTCTGCTTCCTGCACAGGACTTCAGAATAAAATCCAACCTCCACCAGAGACAGCTGAGATGGGAAGTGCTGCGCTCCAGAAACAACCAGCCCAAGCAAAAGGGGAGCCCCAGCCCACAGGAGGTACCCTGCACTGCAGGGTCTGTCTGATGGGCAGGAGGCTTCAGCCAGCACCACTGAGCCCATCCTGCTCAGGAACACAGCCCTCAGCCCCTCTAGGCTGACTGACTTCCCCTGGCCACAGCTACTGCTGCTTTTAGCCCCCAAATCCCCTGCACCAGCTCTGACCCCCTCAATTAACAGCCACCATGGCCATCAAAAGCTGCCTGAATTCCTCAGTGTTTTTATTCTGCCACACCTAAACACCAGGGTAACACCAAATCTACTGATTCCAGGACTTGGGCTAAAAAAGGAGAAGTGTTTTCAAAGTCATCAGTGGAGGACTGAACAGATGCTAGGTGCACATTTCACCTGTAACAAGTTTTGGTGCGATTGAATGAAGAGCAGCAGAGTTTTCTCCATTTCTACAAGATTTCAGCTGCAGAGGAGGAATGATACATTTAAAAAAACTCAGTAAAAGCAACTTGGAGCTTTACTCATTTTTAAGATGGGTCCTCACCCAGTTTTGTGTGAATTCTTCCAGCTGGTAACACTGCTGAGCTCTCCCTCAAAGGAGGATTCACTACAATGCAAAGGCTCACTCTGCAGAAACTGTAAGTGGGTTTTTTTTGTGGGCTATTTTACTGTGCCATGGCATAAAATTTTGCCAGGTAAAACATATTTCCCTGCTTTTAAGAGTACATAAGTACACAACACAGAAAGAGACCACAAATGCTCTTACAGAGGTATGGCAGCCAAGGCTAAAGACCTGAAATGGGAACCATATCCAGCAAAGTGCTGAGTTTCTCCCATTATTAATGGTATATTAGGACACACTGGGTTTGTTTTTTTTTGCAAAATGTGCAGAAAAATCCCAGCCTTTCCAAAAAAAAAAGACCAGGTGCTGCCCTTCTGGGGAGGGGGAGCAGAGTTTTCCCTGTTTCCCCTGAACCTGCCCTGCCACACTCCATCACCACCAGCCCTCCTGGGGCTGTGTGACGCTGCTGCCAGATCAGAGACGTGCTCACCAGCTCCCACGGCACCTTTGTGACATTGCTGGTGACAATTATTCAAGGCTGTAATCCTGATCTGGAAGACAAAGCCCAGCACAGTCAGAACAAAGCAGCAACAGCAGTGAAGCTGCCAGGAGGGCAGAGCCAGGCTGGGCTCCCCCATGTCCGTGACAGGACGGGGATGACGGGGATGCCACGGGAAGGGCAAGGAGGAACCATCTTACAAAACACACAAAACCAACAGCTCCAAGTCTTTTTCCTCATCTGTGTGCTCCTCCTGTGCCTGCTGTGGAATGGGTTCTATTTTGGAGGAGTAGAGCAGCAAGCTGTACCCAGTCCATAGTGTGCAGAAACTCCAGACTGAGCCATGGCACGCTACAGAGAGGCTTTTTCCAGGCCTTGCCAACACGTCTGATGCTTTCTGCATGCTCTACAGAAAATCAGATGTCACTTCTCTCGGCCTCTCAAAGAGTATCAGCATCGTGCCACAGAATTCCCAGTGGGAAAGAATTCCAAGCCAGCAGAAAGACTCCAGTCTTTGTTGAATAAAAACCCATTAGCAGGTATTGTAAAAAATGAAGTAGAGTCCTGCTTTTGTCTCTTGTCCCTATTTATTAGTCCAGGAAGCACAGAAAATACTGCAGTGGATTGTGGAATCATAGAAAATCCTGAGTTGGAAGGGAGCCACACATTGCCTCATCTAGGTGGGCATCAGTGGCACATAAATCCACTAGACCCTGCTGAAGAGCAGTAAAATATTAATTTTCTGTTTGTAAGAGAAGATGAAAGAGATTCAGGCAGGTCTGGCAGAACTGTACCTCTGGGTTACAGAACTTGTCCCCATCCCTCAGCCTTCAGGAGGTTCCCAGTTTGAACCCATTAAATAATCTAGACCAGTATCTGCCCTATCAGAACTCTGTTCATTAAAGTGATTTTCAGAAAATGCCTTTTGGTACACCAGCAGTACCAAACAAAACAGTCATCAACATTTTTAAAAACTACCCAATCTGAAGGAGAACAAAAAAATTGTTTTGAGAAATTTTGATTCTAACTTTATTTCTTTATTCACTGAGAAAGTGACAAGTGTCATCACATCACAATATCTACAATGCTTGTACTGAATCTTTACACAACAATTCTTCTCTTTACCCAGAAAAAAGAACAAAGGAAGAAAAAGAGAAATGTAATATTAGCACTGGATTTATGTGCTGCAGTAGAAATGAGATGAATACACAACTCAGGCTTGTCAAAGACATATTTGGGTAGTGGCAAACAGTCATTTCAGAAAATGGGCTACAGCCTCTTGTCTGTCAGATGAAGAGCAGATACAAGTTCAACATTAAAACAAAAAAAAAAAAAAAGAAAAATCCAAGATGAAAGTTAAAGTGTGAAAAAAAATCCAAAAACTCCAAACACTCTCAGGGAAATTCATTGCTTTCTGAAGAGAAAAATCAGCTCCAAGTGCCACTGTCTGGTTTGCAGCACATTCAGACAGATCTAGTCTGGCAATAACACACTACAAATACTTCCAGAGCTTCACTACCCTGGGCTGCTCTGCTTTGAGGGGTTTTTTTTAGGTTTTTTTTTGTTTTGTTTTTATATTTTTTTGTTTTTTTGAACGTGCAAGTTAAAGCTTGATTCAGTTCTCCCCTGCAAAACCCTTTGTTTCTAAAGGTTGTATATTTGGATTTACTGTGGCTGGTTATTGCAACAAGGAGAGGGAGGAGGGTGCAATCCTACAAGGCTCAGAAAATTGGAAGAATAAATCATGACGGAGACTTTTGCTTCTATTACATTTACTTTTAGGAGAACAGTATAAATAAAAGACCAAACAAGAATGCAACAGGAACCAGGAAACACGAATCATCCCTGCTTCTGTTCCTTTCTTACTCCTGTTGAGGCTTTTTCTGTCTTTACTCTAGAAACACAACACTCTGAAAATCTATTAATATTCCTCGTTTTCCCTAGCTGACTGTCATTATCACGGGAAGTGAGAAATGGCTGTCAAGCTCAAAAGCAAACCCAAGCACATTCCAAATCCCCTCCAGCCACGCTTGTTCCATATAAGGACTTTGCTGCTATTATGGCAGCAAGCAGAGTAAATAATTTAAAAAAATAATTAAAAATGTTAATAATTAACAATCCCAAAGCTCCCTGTTTTCCCCCAAGTTTGCTCTCCAAGTGGAAGCAGGGATCTCTGAGCCCACCCAGGGCTCATCAGTGCCCAGGACACAGGGGACAAGAAATTGAGATCACATAGCATGGATTGTACTAGTGGGAGAACACAGTTAAACAAGACAAAAATCTGTTCCCAAATGGAAAAATAATCAGAATAGGAGGTGGTGCTCTGAGAGGCAGCTCTGCACTTCCATCCTCAACACAATCTGCCTGTGTTCAAGGACTTCACCATACTCTCCTCCAGAGAGCAACGAGGAGAGAAGAAATGTGAATAACTTCGCATGAGAAGCAGGCTTAAATAAAGTCTGGAATTAGTTCATTAGTTCATATTCCGACTGTAGGGTCAGATTTTAATGGCAAGGCCAGCACCAGCCAGTAACTTCCAGTCATAATCACACATCCAGAAATAAAACAGGCTGTTGCATGACTCCCAGCTTTCTGGGAAATGTCCTTTTAATCCGCCCTGCTGAAAGTCACTTCAAGTCATTTAGGGCTGCTGATTCCTCGGGGAGCGCAGATTTACTCAGAGATTGGTCAGCTACTGAAGGGCTCTGAACACAGCCCAGGCTCCTCCAGCAGTGTCACTGCTCACCTCCCAAAATGCAGAAGGTTTCTGAGAGCCTGGTCCTTCTGTGCCCTCCCTGCTGGGCTGGAGCCTCCCAGCCGAGTTGCCAGAGCTGCCCCTCTGCCCTGTCCATCCCCTCTGTCCCCTCTCCAGGCAGGAGCTCCCGTGGCCCTGCTGGAAGTGCCCTTCCCAAGCACCACGGCTGTGGCCAGGCTGTGGAGTCATTCTGCTACAGTTTTTTGTAATGGCAATTACAGAGCCTTCTTTCTGATCATCTAAAAGTACATTAAAATACACCCTAAGGCGATGAACAACTGGCAAAAGAGTAGCAGTCCCAGCGAAATCCAGGATTTCCTTGTCATTTCTTTTTTTTTTTTTTCCAGCCACCTCAGAGAAGCAGCATTTTGGAGGAGAGGTAATGTACCTCATTAAACCAAATAATGCAGCCAGGAGAAGCAGACAACCTTTCAGACACACAGCTCCTGCAGGTCAAACATCACAATGAAATAATTCTTGAGTTATTGCCCAAGTGTACTTGTCTGCAGTGGTAACAAATGTGTGTTTGAGCTTTACCACTGCTTATTAAAGCCTTAACATTTTGGTTTGGGAATGAACACAAGCTCTGTATAGCATTGTAACAGAAAACTTCTCCATCTGAGCTGGACCAGAAAGAGCAATAGACTCTAAAGAAAAACAAATCTGCAGATTCCTTTATTCCTCCTTAAGCATATGAGTTAGCATTTTTGTGCAAATGAGTTGTACCTAACTTTATTACCCTACTTCTCAAAATCATAAAAATTCTTTTCATGTAACACTCTAATCTTCCTCTTTATTGACTATGCCACCTAACCTTCTGTAAATGGCAAATTTCATTAGCACACTCTTGATTTTTCATGAAGTTCCCCAGTGAAAACATTAAATTTGATCTAAATCTGAGCAAGTTGCATTTCAGATGCAACTTGCCCCATTGTTTTGAATGTGAGACCTGAGACTAAAGGAGAGCTGATGTACTAACCCAAAGATAATTCATTTAAATAACCTGTGCAATGCACTGTCCACCTGGGGCACCAAGGATTTAAGACAGAAGATGGCAAATAGATGGGTTTGCTCCCTGTACTGCTTTGCACTTACTGCTGGGGGGTTTCTGCCCCCCAAGGACAGGCTCCAGCAAGTTGAAAGACCTTTTCTCATATTTAGAGCCTTCATCCAGAGCCTGACTGGAGGGATTTGTCTATCAATCCTTCCCACTTGGTGCTGCCCTGAACTGATCACCCCTTTAATTAACCATGTTAAACTAGCTCCCTGAAGCTTATGATGCTTCTGTCACTTGCCTGTGGGTTTCCTCTTCACTACAAGCCCGAGTGCTTCCATTAAGTTTACAGTGAGAAGAAACCAATAGAGGAAATGATGAAGGATATCCCTGGGCTCCATTTGAAAGACTGTTAAAGAAAAGCTGCACAGCAAAAGAGAATTTAACAAAATCACACTTTGGGGTTTTTTGTTTGTTTTTTTTTTTTTTGCCTAGGGAAAATAAAACAGAAAGAATATATTTATTTTTCTGTACTTAAAATGTCCTTTTGTAATAGCAAAAAAACCAGACCAATTGCCAAGCAATGGCAGCCACCACAGAGGACACAGTGCATGCACCACCTGGACTGGTGAATCAGTGGAAATGGGAATATTAACATCATGTGCATGGCAAGGAGCTGGAAGCAAAGAGGGGCTTGCTGAGGCTGTGAATAGATGGAAGATACCTACAGAGATTCTTCTCCAAAGCCTCGTCTGGACATTAAAACTGCAGTGGCCACCTTGGAGATCTGCAAGATTTTGTCAGGTCACTATCTGTAGCATCACCATTATCTCCTTTAATGAGCATTGTAAGTGATGAAGTGGCAAACAATTAACACATTTCTCCTAGTCTTGCACTTAGGATAACACATATTTCCCAAGAGTGGGAAGGAATTTATTTGGCTTACTTTCAATTTGTGCAAGGAGGGTACAAATGTAGCCTCAAGAGCAGCGAGTCTGGTACATCATTACCACTTTCTGCAGGTACACAAAACTGATAATGATGAAGCAAATATGACTGTTGGCAAATACACATTTTACAAAATGACTTAAGTATGTTAGCACCTTGAAAAAGTAATGGAGATATGAAAATAATCTTCCTCCTTGCCCTCCTCTGAGGAAAGACAAAACCTACAAACTTTCAAAGCTCCAAGTGAGTTTATACATTTTTCAGTGGTTAATTCTTCATTCAGCTGCCATCTTTTTAGCCAAACGTTTGTATTTTTTAACTGGGTGTGATACAGGACACACGATGTAGATTATTTAGTGCTGGAACAGACAGACACAGACCTCTGAATTTCACTGGAACCAGTTTGCATGACCCAGGTTTCCATTTGTGTGTGTGCAACTCCTCTGGATAAACAGGAGAGTAACTCAGCTCCCTCTAGCAAAGCCTTCTGTGCCACAAACACAACTTGAACCAAAGTGCAACTTTCCTGTTTCTGCCCTTGTTAAAAAAGGAGAGCTTGGCCTGCCAGCAGTGCAGCCTGGAGTGCGAGGTGCCAGCTCTGAGCAGCTGCGTGTGCCCCACTCCTCCCGAGGCTCCAGCACATGCCACACGCCACTCACCATAATTAGTGAGAGTTAGAAGGAAAAGCCGCAGCACGGGCAGGAAATGTACAGCATTATACATAAATAAAAGATTACTGCTCCACAGTGCTCTTGTCTCTTCTAATTCCTGCTTTTCCTCCCCACAGACCAATAGCAGTGTTGAATTCTGATGAAGCAAAGTGTGGTTCAACCTCAGGCGTTTTTTGAGGCAGAGAGCAATTAATTGGCATTAAAGCAGTACACAGCAACACTCACTTTTCTGTCAGGGGAATGGCCAGCTAAAGAGTTAACTTTGGCAGCACCAGCAAACTTTAACCACAAGTTTAAATGCTTGCTTTATTTATCTATCCCCAATGCAAAGGGCTGCCCATTTTGTCCAAGCATTTAAGAATGATTTTAATTCCAGCCTGCCTATACTGTCCATGGAAGCCAAATCAAGTGCCTCCTATTAAATACATGCTTAAATGTCCGCTGCATAGAGCCTGGATGAATTAAGGATTGGGTAATAAGCCTTGGGAGGAGAAAATACAGTAAAATTTACATCTGTGCCTCCCCAGACTCCAGAACAGAGAGGAAAATATAAAATAGAAATGATCCATGACACCATGGCTACTTGTCTTTTGTTTCCTGAAAGCACAGACCCAGAAATGGGAAGTGGTAAAGGCGAGATACAGACCCAAAACTTTACCCTTCCTCCCATTCTTGAGCCACCTCTTCTGTTTCACCTTTGAAAAACAACTCTGTGCCCCCTCTGCAGAGGGCCAGGATGGGCACATCTAACCAAGAATGAAGAATGTTCAGCTTTTTTTCTGGTTTTACTTTCAAAAAGCTGCAGGGTTGACAGAACATACGAGACACAGCAAGATAGACAGTGTGCCTGGATCCTTCAAGTTTACAACTGTCAAAATTGCTAAACTATGCTATTTTTAGTGAAATTACAATTTGGAACTGGCATGTTGATTCCACACAGTTGGAGCCTGCTTCAATGCCAGTGAGCATACTTTGATTTATTGCTCTTTTATTCAGGTCAGGAACCATAACCTCCAGAGCAGGGAATTCATTGGTTTTAGTGCTCTAGACAAGAGGTGAACGTGGCCTTCAAATTAAAGCTGTTCATGTTCTGAAGGAGAAGACAATCTTCAAAGTGATGAAACTGGTTTTCCCTAATTAGCTAGAACTAAATTTGATGGCAACTTACTGAAACAGACAACAGGGTAGGGAAATAGAATTGTTCAACGTGTTTAAGAGAAGTGAAATCTGGTAATCAGAAATTAGCCTGAGTGTAAAAAAAACAGCCTCCAAGAGAAACATTGAAGAAAAAAAATTAAAAGCTGAGAGATAATTAATTTCAAGCATAAATCGTTCCTTAGATAGATGGGGACTGGCAGCATTTTAAGATGGTGCCAGTGGAAGCATCCTAAATGTCTTGAAATTAAAATAGAAACCAGTCAGTTTCTGACAGCAGTTAATTCCTCTCCTCCATAGAACCTCAGTTCAAGTGTTATTTGTGCATTCTCTGTGCTTTGATCAATAATGTACCAGTACCTAAAGTACAAGCAGCAGCATCTGTACTCAAAGAAAAGAAAAGGGAGAAAAACAAACCACCCTGTGGAGTGAGGGAGGAGCTGAGCAAGGGCTGGCTCTCCAAAGGCTCCATCCCAAAAGCAGACGGGGGAATTTGGCAGCTCCAGGAACTGGGAACGTCCCAAGGAGAGCCCTGGAGTCCATCCAGGACTCCCTGGTCTCCTGGGCAGTAACAGGAGGGTTTGCTGCAGCTGGTGGGTGAAAGAATTGTCTGGATCCGTGATGCTGGGGGACAATGAAAGCAAACCTGGTCTTCGTGGCATCCTGACAATTCACTAACATTTCCTCCCAGACTGGTGGTGGCCAAGTTTGAAAAGTCTCATGTTATGACAGGTGTCAAGGAGAAGTATATAAAAAGCCCTGCAATCTTAAAACAAAATCCATGAAAATATAATAAACCTTTAAACCTGGAACCATTCGTTTAAAGTGAAAACAATTAAGCACCATTTTAAGCGAAGTAGCCAAGGGGAATGACAGAAATCAAACATTTTTATTCCTAGATTAAGTAACATTACGAGAAGAAAAACACGAAACACAAAGAATAAAAGGGATTGGTTCTGCATTGCTAAACCATAAGGGACAAAAACCAGTGTTGGCATAACATTTTTCATTAACTACAGCAAAAGCAAAATGTACATATCAGTGTTACACATCCTTTTCTTGCCTAAGGCTCTGATTAAGTTCCCCAAACTTCCTTTGCTGTATAGCTTTTAATGCACCACCACATATTTTTCTGCTATCATTGAACATGTCAGAGAAATATCTCTGCAGCATGCTAAATCTAGGTTAAGACTCATGGAGACAAAGAGTGTTCTGTTTTTTCTACTCAGGATATTGAAATGGCCATGGTGAGGGATTTTTCCTACCCAGCTCCATCCATTCCTGTGAAATAACCACATCACTTCTGCTACAGCATCAGCCATGAGTGCTCAGGCGACTCAAAGAAATTATTATTTGACTGATAATGGCCGCTGGAGAATTCCTCTTGCATAAGAAGCTGTCCTGGCATCAATCTGATAAAAGCAGCATGGTCTCCTCCCATGTCAATTCCTTTCCATCTCTGCTGCTCACAGGGAATAAAGCAGAGGAAAGCGTGGCCTGTTGGATTTTACATCAGAAAGAAGAGTTCCTCGATTTTTCATCTCACTGCATCCCCAAACTGTAAAAGGTTTCCTTGACAGACTTCCCTTTCCCGCGGAGAAGGCCACAACACCTGCAGTGTGTAATGTTGGGGCTGCCCGGGGCAGGAGTGCCCTCCTGTCGCCCCGTGCCAGAGCCCTCCCTGCGGCGTGCCCGGCCGCCCGAGCCAGCAGGGCCATCCTTCATTAGGTGTTTGTCCAAGATTAAAAAAAAAAAAAAACGTTTTCCTATTTACCATCTAAGCAGGAGTTGCCTTGGGGCAGTCTTCCTTATCTGCTGTTTATAGCCCCATCAATGCCTTACCACATGAACCAGAGATAACACTGTCCAGGAGCAGGTGATTAAGGACACACCTTGAGACTCGTAATGACCCATTGTGAGATGCTCTGCCCAGGGGGGAGGAGCTAGGCATTCCAACCTGGATAAACTGGGGATTTCTGGACAGAGGAGTCAGCCTTTACACAGGTTCTCCGAGAGGCCACAGCGACTACATCTGCCATCCCAAGAGGACTGCAGCTACTCCAATTTGGACTGCTGCCAGCACGCTGGCCAGGTTGCGTTCTGACTTTGTCGGTGGTCTTTCCCTTTGTATTGTTGCATGTATTTTTGTCCTTTTCCCCTTTTCCCAATAAATTGTATTTCTGACTTGGAGTCTCTCACTGGTTTTGCTTTCAAACCAGAACAGTGTTGCACACCACCAGCATCCGTGAGCGAACCTTCCTGCGCCAGCGCTCTCCGTTGCGCCAGGCGCGATTCAAATTGTGCCTACTTCAGCTCTCTCCAGCCTCATGAATTTTCGGAAACTGGGGTAATATTTCAATATCAATAAAACAAGACCAGCTGTTGAACTGATATAGAAAACTTCTTTGGCCTTCGCTAGCGAGAGAAATTTTCCCTGCAGCAAAAGGAATTTTGATCAGGCTCAGATGCGCTGGCGTGGCACACACAGCCCTGCCTGGAGACACGTGTGGGAGCAGAGGGAACAGCTCTGCATCCCAGGCTGGAACACTGGGAACAGCTCTGCATCCCAGGCTGGAACACAGGGAACAGCTCTGCATCCCAGGGCTGGAACAGAGGGAACAGCTCTGAATCCCAGGCTGGAACACAGGGAACAGCTCTGCATCCCAGGCTGGAACACAGGGAACAGCTCTGCATCCCAGGCTGGAACAGAGGGAACAGCTCTGCATCCCAGGGCTGGAACAGAGGGAACAGCTCTGAATCCCAGGCTGGAACACAGGGAACAGCTCTGCATCCCAGGCTGGAACACAGGGAACAGCTCTGCATCCCAGGGCTGGAACAGATGGAACAGCTCTGAATCCCAGGCTGGAACACAGGGAACAGCTCTGCATCCCAGGCTGGAACACAGGGAACAGCTCTGCATCCCAGGCTGGAACACAGGG
>QUSF01000018.1:13742565-13772076 GCA_003676055.1 Chloebia gouldiae | reverse complement strand
CCACATCCTGGAGCTCCTGATCCTTTCCCACCACATCCTGGAGCTCCCTTTGGCTCCGTGATCCCTGTCCCACCTCCAGCTCCCTGCTCCAGCCCCTGGTGTGCTTTCCTCCTGATGGCTCACAACTTCCAATCCTTGTCCTTGTCCTTGCAGGACCAAGGACATGGAACCTGAGCACTTCAGGTGAGCAAAGGGACAGAATTAATTCCTCTGCAGAGATTCCATTCACTGAGATACGCTTCCTCATATAAAAAAGGGGCAATACTTTAATTAAAAAGTAGTAGATTGTATTTGTTTGCTGATAAAATTTTTCTAGAGACTTTTTTTTTTCCCCCAGCAGAAAAAAAGAAGCTGAAAAGATGACAAAAATTTGCCAAGATTTTGCAAAACTGGAATTTACAAGAGTGGTATTTATACAAAAATAAGGTTATTTACTAACATAAAACAACCTACAAGGCTTAAAAGTGACAGAAATTTATGTAAGAAAAAGAACTCCATCAAGATTTATTAAATAAAAACATACTACCTGCCAACAGAAACATTAAAAAAGAAAAATAATTTAAAAAATCACAGATACAGAAAATGCAAATTAATTGTACACCAAATTCTTCTGCAGGTGTTTGACAGCTTCTGGATGCTGATGCGGCCTGGAAATGTCCCTGTGCAGTCCCAGAGCACAGGGCTCACCCTGGGGGAGCACAGGCCTCAGGATCCCTCACGCCAGCCTCGAGTTTTTAATCACTCTGGGCATTCAGCCTACCCTGACCAGCACCTGGACAGCTCCAGCACAGCCCAGCAACAGCAAACACGGCACACAAAAGGCAGAACCCAGCTGTTATTTAAAGCCTTAAAATATCCAACACTTTCCAGGCCAATTTATTATTCAATTGCTCAGAAATGACAATTTAAGTCTGCTGCTGAATCCTCACTGCCCCCCTCTGTACACAGCTTGCCTAACTGTGCTGCTCAGCAGCTCTGGCACAGCTCTGGGAGCTCCAGCTCGGCCTCTCCAGGCACAGGAAGGACGAGAATTTCGTGCAGAGGTTCCTCAGCTGGGGCCCCTCTGGACAGGCTGCCTGAGGAAACTCAGGATGTTCTTCCTGCATCCCGGAGTTACAGCAGGGAGGTTTTCTGTGGGAGCCCAGCACATCCCTCTGGCTGCCCCCAGACCCTGGCAGGGGCTCAGAGGCCTTGTCACAAAGTCACAAACACCTCTGGCTTTGATTTTAGCCCATGGAAAAAGCTGCCAACTTTGTGTGAGGAATTACAAGCCACAAGGGTTTGAGCAGTGTGGGAGTTGAATTAACACAGGGTGAAAAAGGAGAATTTTGGGGTTTTTAGAATGGGGTTCAGGGGGTCAATATGGAGGGATTTGGGTGTGTCCTGACCTTCTTCTCCTCCTTCTTGTCCTCCATGCCTTGCTGTGATGGTGACACTTTTCTGTTGGTTTAAGGCACAGACACACTGTCCAACATAGATGATAGATATTGGCACGTTATTGTAAACATAGTACAGGTAGTTTTTGGTATAAAATGTAAACACCACCCTGAGGGCAGATAGAATGCCATGGCCGAGCTACTGGCCAGAGCTCAGCAGTTTAGGAAAGAATGTTCTAGATAAGGGAAAATAAACACCCTTGGGAAGCTGATCCTGCACATTCAGACTTCTTTGGCTGCACTGGCTGGGAGAACGAGGACTCTGACACCCTTGGGGTCATCCCAGCACCCAGACCCCGAGAGTTCTCGGCGGGCTCAGCAGGACTCTGCTCCTTAGCTGGGCACTGCTGAGGGAGCAGCCCCGTGGATGTGCCAGGCACAGCCCCTCAAGGGTGAGGCATGCACCAGTGCTGCCCCTTGGCACCGACACCTCCTCACTTTGTTCTGGCCACCGAGGGGTTAAGTAATTGTAAAATACTCAGCTTTAAATATCTTCCACCTAGCAGGAGCCATGCCAGGTGAAACAAGCAGCGTTTACACACCCTCGTTTTTGTAGAGTGCTTTGCAAATATTGACCCGGTGCCACGCTGAAGTTAAATCGTGCAGGATCCCAAAATAAACAACGGGGAAAATGGGTCCTGCTTTGAGCCTGCTCTTTAGAAGTTAAGAGTGTGGAAGGGCTTGGAAAGGAAAGGAGCAGTGCAGGAGGCAAGGAGAAATCCAGAGATAATAAAGGTGGTCTGGTCCAGGGTAGTGAAGGACCCAACAGGTGATCACCAGAAAAGGAAAGAGACCAAGGAACCTGGGCAGTCACAGGAGGACATCTTCAGAAGGAACGTGGATCTCAGGTAATCACATCATGGACAAAAGAGCAATTTCAAGGTGCACTGCTAGTATTACAGATACTACATGGTGTAGAGTCACCCTGTGCACTAATACTGTGAAGAAGTAGGAAAAGAACAGCAAGATCACCTTTTGCAATCAGAATCCCTGCAGAGACACAGAGTAAGGGATAGCAAGGTCCACAAAGACCTCCACAATCAAACTCAAATATAGCTGAAATCTTAATGTTATCATAAAGATAAATTCTGTCAAAAACGTTGCCTAAAGTTAACAAGAAGGAAAGTAGTAGGCAAGTATCTCCTGGAGGTGATTGCTGTGTTTCAGTGGCTTGGCACATGTAAGAACTGGAAATCTCCCACCTCAGCCCTCCTGCCTGTACAATCTCATCACAAGCAGCTTTAGGAGCTATTTCTCCTTGACACCCATAATATTGACATAATGCTGTAAGAGACTTACAATAACATTCATTGTTTGGAAGAAAAGAATTTGGCTCTACTGTCCAATCAAAGGAGCAAAGGAGCTGTAATTTAACACAGATGTGAGAGCTCTCACTCATCAGGAGAGGATTTGGGCACTACCAGGGAGGCCTCATCTGAAATACTGGGAAAGGTTCCACCCAAGGAAAATAAATTCAATCTGCACAAGTAAGAGTATGAGGGAATTAAAACTTCTTTTAAAGAGGAGGCTTTTGGTATGTACAACCTCACAAAATGAAAGCTGAGAAGGATGTTATCTATTTTTCACTCTTCCTCACCATACAACTAACCTGCAACAAGGAAAAAGAGCATTTTAACTAAAGGCTGATGCTGGCACAAGAACAAATGTTATAAATTGGCCAAAAAATGCACCCTAGATTAGAAATTACAGTGTAACTATCACATAAGCAATGAGAAAAAAGGGGATAGGAACAACAGATGCAAGAAACCACAGCTATTTAGGCCAATGAATATAAAATATTGGTTACATTCAGCTGGCTGTGTGAGCCTGGATTTGATGGTTGGTTTTCCTGTTTCCCCCAGTCCATCAGGCAGCATTTCCCAGTTCAGGTCCAGGCTGCCATGGGTCACACCAGCCCAGAGGTGCCAGCTGTGCTCGAGGGAGCTGAGGAGCCACACGCCTGCCCTGCCAGAGTCTGACTTATCCACACTGTCAGGAGGATCCATGGTGAATTACTGACTCATGTGAATTAGGGAGTGAAAAACCAGGCTTGCCAGATGTGCTTTTTTCACATATTTTGACAATTATAGTTCAGCTTAATCATTTATGATAATACTTCATAATGTTCTAGCAAATGCTCTGGAGTATACTTTGCAAAAAATAATGAAGTCTTAAGTAACATGGCAACTCACTCAGCTTTTAAATCTTTGCTGAGAAGCAGGAGGAAGCAGCCAGTGTTTTGTGCAGATTATGGAGAGTTATTGTAATGAAATTAGGAACACTTCCATTATTGCTTCCCCATCAGGTTCTTAAGCATTTACTACTGTAAAAACACCGTGGTTCTACAGCAACAAGACACCCTCAAATGGGATCAAACCAGAGCAGGGCTGCAGAGCTCAGGGGCAATGCTATTAAAGAGAAACATGGGGTTATACAATAGAAACCATGGGAAAGGACTAACAATTTCTGTGTCTGCATTCAGCTCTCTTCTCTTAATTCTCTTTGCAAGTCAGCTGTCAAAGTCCTACATAACAACCTTCTAATCACAGCTTTGCTCAGCAAAAGCTGCAAGCTATCATAAAAGTGCTTCTTTTACTTAAAAAAAAAAGCATCTTAAAAAATCATTCTAATTGAAATTTTCCATCTGACTCCTTTATCACAACTTCTGGCCAGGGTTGGAGAAGTACCAGAAAATCAATCATGTGATCTGGCAGAGCTCATTTAGAGCACACACAAAGGTTGATGTAAGCACCTAAAGATGTTGTGTCAGTAGCACTGACACTGCCTCAGCTGTGAGAAATGGCAACAGCTGAACATTGCCTGTACTTAATTTCAAGGAAATTAAGGAAGCCAGTGGCATTCACAGAAACCCCCATTTCCCAGCGCCCTTGTTTTGCTGATTGGCAGCAGTTGCCATTATAACAGAAGGTGGAAAATAGGAGCAACTTGCACAGATCTCTCATATGCTTCACATTCTGTGAGTGTTTAGGTGCAAGGAGTTATTGTTCCAAGGCTTGGGAAGAGGTAAGGGAGCATTCACTGCAGATGCAAGTCTGAGGCACTCTCCATTTCATAACATCAGAATCCCTCCAAATGTTGTGCCAATGGAGACAGTAAACTGACAAGAAATGTAGATCAATGTTCTTTAAACATTTCAGCTTTTCTGATAAGCAAACATTTCAGTCTGTGTAATATTGTCAAACTACAGCTGCAGAGAATTTTGAAGAGGCTCCTATGTGCGCTTTAAATATTCCTATTTCTTTCTACCAGAAAATGTTCTCAGGAGAGCAGAACGCCAACACAATCCTGTTCTGAGTGCAGCACTTCCCTGTGCTGAGCGTGGCAGAGCCCCAGAGAGCGCCTGGGACTCGCTGCCTCTGCCTGAACCAGGCACTCAGAGCTGCACCAGCGCTAACAGGGACATCACCTGCCCCTGGCTTTGTGCACGAACACCTCAAATGACATTGCAGAGAGACAGACAGACAGAGAGAGGGGATTTGGCAAGGCAGGCAGAAGGCTACAGGCATTACGCTGCCATTAAATTAGCATTTAATCTTTCCTTCACAAGATGCAGCGTTTTCCTGAGAAATGTGATCTTTGCGAGATACCAGACTCAGGGATCTGTCAAATAATCAAAAAGCTGATTTCCTACCACAGAAGAATCTTCCCATGAAATAAGGCTTTTTGAATGACACACAGAGAAATTACAGGAAGGTAGTGAATGCTTCTTGTATGACTGGAAGAAACACTCTAAAGAGCTCACACTAAAACCTAAAATATTAAAACTAAGATTTTATATACATGTAAAGGAATTTATATTAAATTGAGACTCCATCATTAAAATTGAGTCCAAAAGGTGCAAAGACAAAAACATACTTGAGTCCTGATGGCCTCGGGAAACTGTCCCATAATGACAGAAGAAAAGTGATTTGGACAATTAGGTCCATGTTCTGCACGTGCACAGCACATTCAAAAGGCAGGAAAACTTTGCAAGTGAGAGGTGTTTTTGTAGCATTCTTTCCACATCAACCAGTAAAGCTCTCAAACTGCTCACAGATAGGAAAACAAAAAAAAATCTGTAAAAATAAACTATGATTCCATATCCACTTCAGTATTTTCCTTTGTAGCTTTCTCCTTTCTTTTTACTTTTGTTACCAAATCCAGGAACGATGAACAAAAGGTTTGTCTTAGGCAGTTCCTGGATGTGGCAGCAATGACTATTGGCCTTCCAACAGACACCATTTTACAGCTCTGTTTGGTGAGAAAAACGAATCTGTACTTGTGAGACACCAGGCAGGGGTGTTCTCCAGATGGCAGAAACTTCCTCTGCTTAGGAGATAAAATACAAGAAAACAAATAAGAAGAACTTTGTTAAACTTCCAAAAGGCAGAAAATAGTAACATGGCTTGCTAATCACTTTGCAATGCCTATCAAGATTTTGGCTGTGGCTTTGCCAAAGGAAAAGCTTCACCCAGCTGACTCATCCTCACTCTTCACAATAGCCAAGATTCGTTAGCTAAAGGCAGGAATAAGAGTAAGAACTAGAAAAGTGAATTTTCATGTCATATTTCAAAGAGATTGAGCTCTGCAGGTTTTACAAACACTTCAAGGGAATTTGAGTTACAGTGTTTGAGCTCATTACAAGAGCTCAAAATCGAAGAAGATCAGAAATGCCAAGAAAAAACAAAAGATATGTCTAGCATCTTCCAGAAAATCAACTCATCTCTATGATTTTACATCAACATATAAAATGGTAGTAACAAAAGAGTCAAACACCTTTGCATCAACTTGGTTCCAAAAAGTGACATTAAAACATTGTGTGTTTGTGAAAGTAGAGCCTCCACATCGACACAAAAGCTGGGCTAGGCAGCCTTCTTGGGGCAAACAGAATTTTAGAGAGCTTTAAGAGAATCTGTTGTCTCTGCCTTTCAGGGGCTTTGTGATGTCACTATTCCAGAGCCAGTTTTGCAATGTCACTGTGCCAGAGCCATTTTTGTGATATCACTATTCCAGTGCCATTTTTGTGATGTCACTATTCCAGTGCCATTTTTTGTGATGTCACTATTCCAGTGCCATTTTTTGTGAAGTCACTGTGCCAGTGCCACGCTCCTGCTCACAGTGTAATTTTTTTTTGGGTCACTGCCTGGCTGCTTTGCTCTCCCTCTCTGTCACAGAGCAGACACAACTTTCCCAGGCATTTCCCCAGGGAAGGCTGTGAGCAGATCACAGAAAAGAATGAGAAACAATTCTAATCTCCACTTGCTGCAGCGGCTGTTGTGCACATGTGGGATGTGCCATGGATTTGTGTACCAAAGGTGATTTCTTAATTGCACACTGGATGGGGTTTGGATGGATTGACCAGTTGGGTCAAGGCTGTATTGGATGGGCTGTGAAGGTTACTGAGTTTTTTAATGAGTACAGTATAATATAGTATAGGACGACATAATAAATATATTATATAATAATGATCAGCCTTCTGCAGTCATGGAGTCAATGCTAATTATTACCCATCTGGGGGCCTGCAGCAACGCTGGCCCTGCATTTCACTTTGCTCCTGACTGAAAAACCAGGCTTGCCAGATGTGCTTTTTTTACATAGTTTGACAATTATAGTTCAGCTTAATCATTTATGATAATACTTCATAATGTTCTAGCAAATGCTCTGGAATATACCTTGAGAAGTACCCTGTGACCCTGACTGTTCCTCTCAGCCTTCAGCTGCCCTGGCATGGGGAGGCTGCTCCTGGAACTCCCAGTTTCAGCTGGAAATTGAGGAATTGGACACCAGTGAGGGAGGTACAGCTCAGCACGCTCACTCCTGTTTGACATCACCCACCAGTGAACAGTGATGGCTCAGAGGTACAGCAAACACAGCCACGAGACTGAATCAACACCAAATGTTAAAGAAAATGGGCATTTCCTCAGCTGCTGCCACGCTCTGAGCACCCCTCACACCTGACAGAGCTCCTGGTGTCACTTCATACCCTGGCACAGCCACAGGTTGCCATGAGAAGCAGGGGAGGAAGGCAGCTCGCACACCAAGGTAAAACATGATACAGGCTTATCCAATAGTTCAACATGAGGAAAAAGCCTCTGAGGTCTTATCTTGTATTGATTCAGCTCTTCACACAACTGTTAAAGCAAAAATCTCTCTTCCTCTCCGGACAAAAAATAAAAGAAATAAAAATCAAGCAATCTTACAGCATAGAGATGTTTTGTTCCAGACAGTATTTACTTCTCTACAGGATTAAGCAGGCATCTATTCTCAAGGAGCACAGGGGATAACCTGGATTAAGTTTGTTGCTTCTCCTAGTGAAAAATAACTTGTTTGCCAAATATTTTTGAAGTAACTGTGACATCCAGAAAGTCTACTTGAATTGGGGAAGCAGGGAAAAGTGGTAGTAAAGAAAAAAGCTTGGGAAGCAAACATGCCATCAAGAAAAAGAATGTACTTAATAGCTGTATGGCAAATCCTTATTGGTATATATCTGTCTGACTTCCTCTGGAAAAATACACCAGGGGCCCATAGCTGGGGAGAAGGGAAAACAACATCCAGCAGAACAATAAGAGATCCTGAAGGAAGCATATATAATAAAAAGAGCTATAAACACTTAGCAAGATAGCAACAATTGTTTCCTCGAAACTTAGCACCTCATTTGGTAAAAAAGAAAAATCCAGCAATTTGATTTGTTGCTCTCATTCAGACTATCCATTCTATTGCTATCCTTACCTCCATCCAAGGATGTTCTCTTGTAGTTTGGAATGTCTGACACATACACAGCTCTGGCTGGGAGCAGAAGGCTTTTACCCCAGGTGTGAGGGAGGAACAAAGCCAGGGCTGTGCTCTGACCACGCAGAGAAGAACAAACCTTCCACACACCTGAACCGGCAGGCCCAGCTGCAAGCAGAACAGGTTTTGTTCATGCAAGCAAACCCAGGGGCACGATGGTGTGGAAGGAAGAAACCCAAGCCTGCAGAGACCCTGGGAGATGCTGGGAGCAGGGAAGGACCCGGGGCTCTGCAGGGACACCCAGGGCTCGGTGAGAGCCTGGTTCAGCTCATGTCCTGCATGCTCTGAGCACCTGCTGCTAGAGGCAAGCTGCAGAGGTGCTCAGAAAGCTGCTTGCTGTGATAGACTCATTCAGAAGCCCAGCTCAACGAGAAGAGTGCTGTTTTATAAGAATATTCTAGCAAGGCACAGGTAGGTAGAGAGATCTTTGAGATCTACATAGGATGAAATGGTCACAGATGTGTCACACGGTCGAGGAGGGCAGTTCATGTTCACAAATGCCTGCAAATTTCTAACAACAGTGAATTCACAGGAGGAACAAATATTTAAATACCGAGAAACATTATCTTGTTATTCCCGTTTCATGCTAAGATGAAAATGACAACTATTAAACCTACACATTTGTTCTTCTCTTGTTCTAAGGGTCTGAAAGGGGACAACTTTTGTGAAACTGTGACAGCACTTAGGAAATGGAAAGTACATGCTGATAACAGCAACTGACCCCCTCCCCCAGTGACAGATGGACAAATCTGCCAGCAGAGATGTTTTGTTCTTCCTGTGCAAAGTCAAACCAGACCCAGCCACAGACGTGGCAGCAACAGCGTGAGCAGCACTCCCACTTCACTGCTGAGCATCCTTGAGAAACTATTAATTAGTTACAAAGTTTAAATAGGCATCTTCCACTGGTCTCTTCATGAAACCACGTTATTCATCTCAATTAAGTGGAACCCCACAGAATGGCTGTGGGGAGTTCAGAATAACACCAACTTTTTCAGAAGCCTCTTTTCTTATTTTACTGCTTTCACTTCTTTTGTTAATTGCCTAATTTCACCTTTTTCTGACTGCACTCCCCTTGGGAGGTAAAGACCACTTAGCTATTTATTCACACAAGCAATGGGGCTTTGAAAGAAAAAAACTGTGCTCACATTTTCAGACATCTGACAAATGAGACTAATTCATTCGTAATTAAAAAGTATAGCATTTTAAATGCTCATCTTATTGGCACACTGGCGGGGGGAGGGAGGAAAACAAACAGCTCTGCAAAACGGGGCTGGCAGATGTGGATATGCTTGCTCAGGTGAGAAAGGTGAAATTCTCACAGGTTCCTCCTCCCCACCTCCCTGTGCTGCCACCTTCATCTGCAATGCCTGAGCCTCCCAAAATTCCCCTGGGATCTGCACCCCGTGGCTGCTGACAGGCAGAAGGATTTTCAGGCTGCATCCCCTTCCCATCCCTGAAAAGTCAGAGTGGCTGGGAGTTCATCACCTGAACACCACCACAATACAGGTGCAGGGAACGTTGTGGGGAGCAGGTTTTGAACAGGAAACTCACCTGCTCTAATATGGCAATTGCATCCTAATTCTGATTGGAAAGAACTAGCTCAAAACTACACCTAGACAAGAATAAACCTCTGCTACAGGATACTCTGCCCTACTGACTTGCAGCAAAATCTTCTGTTATTGCCCAGGAAATAATAGCAACAGCTTGAAAGCCTCACCTTCTGGAGTTGTTTTAGGATTTTTTGTTAAGTAATCACTTCTTTCACAGACATAAAACAAAGGTAGGAAAGTTTTAACTCTACAAGTAACAGGTGTAAAAAATTTGAAACAAATTTCTGTAAGTAAGTTAACACATTGATCTTATTATTCTTTGCAGTTGGTAATTCTGCATTTCACTGGATTTACATTCAAAATAGTTGGCTTCACCTTTCATCCTTCTTCTCACATCCAGTGTTTTCCTATCTCAAGATGTACTGCAATATTTAATTTGGATTTTCTGTGCCAGACTCGTATTTCTACTAATATTGTGCTTTCTAGTTTCTTTCCTAAGCTATCATTTTTGCACATACTGACTGAGACAATAATTAAAGTATGCTGGTTCTTACATGGATGGAAGAAAGAGAATTTTCAGTCCTAACTGGAGGCAGAGGTGCTGTGTTAGGCTGTGCTTGAAGAATTCCTTTGGACAGCACTGTTTAAAGGGAATCCAGGGTAAAGGTTCTGCTCTACAGCAATCTCTGAGTACACCAGGCCCTGTCCTTGCTCATCACCACCATCCTGAGCTACCTGCCTGAAGATTTCCAATGACCAACTCCCACTTCAGGAGTGTCTTGCCAAGACCCAGGCTTCTGCTTTAGCAAAATTCTTTTGTCCCCGAGCTTCTCCCTGCAGTTTTAATGCCATCTGCAGATGCTGAGATGCAGAAGGGATGCACAGGGAATGCTGAGCTGTGCATTTCCCCCCTTTCAGAGGCAAGCTCAGGCCTGGGCACACGCCCAGGTGAGGGAGGCACTTGGCCAGCCCAGGACAGCCCCTGGCCTTTCCCCTCTCCCCCACAGGATCTGCTCTGCTCTCTCCAGCTCCTCTGGGACTCTGGGGACCACAAGGGCTTTGGGTTCCTTCACCCAGAGACCTCTCCCTCCCCCCAATATCACAGCTGGCAGGAGCAGTTCCCAAACTGGGGCCAAGGTTGGACCCAGCCACGTCCAGGCTCATTCCCAAGGATTTCAGAAAACCAGAGGGTCCTTTCTGCACTTGGAGCCTTTCAACAAACTTTGTCTGGAGCTCCCCTTCCACCCACGGACACAAATAGAACACCCTTCGATTATGGTGTTAAGTTCATTGTTAGCCATGCAAGTCCAAACTCAACAAAATCCCCGTTTTTTTAAATTATTAATTAGCAAATGACAGCGTAAGTGGTTTTGTATTGAGTATAAACCTCTGAAATCAATGAAGCTGTTTTACATGAAAGAAATGTATTATTTTAAACACCTTAATAGTATCTGGAGACTTGCACCAACATTAATCTCAGGCAGAGAACATACTCAAAAATACAGCTCTCATTGGGTACAAGGCTCATTAATAGTTTGTAATAAATATGATGTGCTGAGATAAGCATCCAAGCTCACCAATTTTTGGTCTTTTCTGAATTCTTCTCAGCTATAATTAACCCAGCAGCAAATCTGGGCCCTTCTAGGGCAGAGGTCTGTGAACTCTGTGCTTTGACCTTGAGTGCAACTATTGTCTGGGCAAAGAGGACACTGCAACAGCAAGTTTGAAACCTCAGTTATTAGGGCTCGATCCTGAAATTGGCTTAATATTTTAAGGAGATGAGCAGAATGGGGTCAGTTGATGCTGCTAATTGTGTGTGACATCATCACACACATATTGGAGAATTGTCCTCATCGTGTGAAGACAGAATGACAATGATCAATTCTGCACTGAACTGCTGTTCTGGGCTTGGGGGCTGGAAGGCTCAGGAGCTGTGAAACATTGATCAGCAATCCCAGTCCCCATAAAAAATCAGTCTCAGACACCGAGCACAGTCATTTAAGGGGCTCTTCTGTGCTGGGGGTGGATTTGCTTCTCTGGGCCGGGGGTGATTCTGTGTCCAGACATTCTGAGAGGAATTTGCATTGTAAAATCACTTCCTCCAGTGAGGTCTGGAACATCTTAAAGCAAATCAGCACCTAAGCCATTTCCTGAGAACACCTCACACTGTGCTTGGAGCCACTCTGTTGCCTTATTTCCCCTCCTTTGCTTATGCCCCAAAAACAAAAGCACATCAACAGCATGGGGAGTGTCCCACACAGGTGCAAAACAGAGATGTGGCCATGAAATAACCACCAGTCAGCTGTGGAAATAAAACACCTCCCAAAGACCCTGCGAGACCAGCTATGGAGCCCTGCAGCAGAATCAGGGCTAAAATCAGACTCCAAATGCAACTTCAGAGAAACAAAGTCTACCCCAAAATGACCTAAAATGCCTGAAACCATAAACAAAACCCAGTTCACAATAACACAGGTTCTTACTCTTCCTATTATGGACTCCATCAAAGGAAATCAAAAGCTTCCAAATGCTTTTTCCAGATTCCAATGGAATATTTAATTGTTTAGAAGGAAGTAGTTTTGCATTGCAATAATAGCTGGAATAAAAGAATTCAAGCCAGAAATGGCAACAGGATCTTCCTGGGGAAAAGTCTGTACCTTTGGAGCACACTTCCCTTCAGCACAACAAAAGCCCAGATGTGGGACCTTCAAGCATTTAAATGACACGTTTATTCATAGCTTCTCTGGGTTTTTTTTGTTAACAGGATAAAAAACCTTTCTCGTTTTGACCTCAGATTTCTTGTGCTTGCTGCATATTCTTCTGGCTCTTGTTTTGAATATTTATATTATTCTGAGTAATTGCATGCTGGCAGTTTTCATAATCACTAATTGCACTAGATGACTCTTGTGATCACAAATAAAACATTCAGGAGGGAATAAATGAATGGAGCCATCCTCAGAATCAATAACTGCTGAAGCCTTCCTACACACAGATAAATCTTGTTTTTTTTTGTGCACAGAATAAGTTATCTAATATTTTCATCTTCATTGTTGATGCAGAAGCAAACTTTTTTGTTCATTCTTGAATTTAGCATTGTGTCAGATTTCTCAGCGTCTCTCATGTACCACAATTTGAACTGGCAGAGAAAAGAATCCATTAGTGCTGGATCCAGCCCTGTCTCTGGATAATGGAAACTTATAAAATAAATTAAAAGAGAGTGAAATTAAAACAGTACACAGAAAAATAAAAAATAAAAGGACAACAGCACCACATTTCTTTGGTGGTGTTGGTTTTGAAATGATTCATAATTCAATTAGTATAGATTACAAGTTTGTTGATTTGCTAAAAAGAGCTCTCCAGGGCATAAAAATATTTATATAATGATTGGAACAGCAAATAAAATTCATAAACAAAAATAGTTTAAATTATAACTGATCACTTATTATGCTTTAAAACGTAAATCAGAACTGTCAGGAGGAAAATCCCTTAAGGAAACATCTCCAGTGCAAACAAAACCTCCAGCCCCAGCCAGCCTGAGCCTTCCCTGGTCAGGATGCCTGGGTGGCAATGATTCTTCTGCCTCCTGCTGCCCCAGCCCCGCTGCACCTCCGTGGCCACTGCAGGGATGGAAGAGGCTGTGCAGCAGAGGTTGGGGTTCCCACAGGGGATGCACCAGACTCGGTGTGCAGGCAGGGAAAGGCACTGGCCTGCTCACAGTCCCCCGCCAGAAATGAAGGAATAACTGGGAATACTGACTGTGGGAGCCCAGGGCATCCCCCTGGCTGTCCTGGCAGGGGTCAGGACCCCCCTGTGCAGAGCCCCCAGAGACTCTGTCTGTGATCTCTGTCCATGGAAAAGAGTTTTCAATCTTACAGGATGAATTACCAGCTCTGAGTGTTTGATATAAGTAATAATTAGTGTGGCATGGGTGCAAAAATAAAATTTTAGGATTCTACATAAGGGGTCCAAAGGGGACAAGAGGGAGGAAATTTGGTGTGCTTTGTCCTTTTCTTCTTCTTCATGCCCTCCGTGTTTCACTGTGGTGTTGGCATTTTTCTGTTGGTTTAGGCTGGGGACACACTGTTCAATAGTTATTGGCACATTATTGTAAATATAGCACACGTAGTTTGTGGTGTATAATGTTTGTAACATCCCACTGAGGGCAGAGCCCCACACGCTGCCCTGCAGGACAGACCTGCGGCAGGGCAGACAGAACATGTTCTAGATAAGCAAGAATAAACAACCTTGAAACCAGCACAGATGAATTTCCACTTCTTCTTTGGCAATGGGGCAGAAAGACAGAGACTTTCTACAATCTAGGGGTCATTTAAATACCACAGATTCTGACATGTGACCGCATCTTTAATGTTCTGTCTGGTCCAAGTGACTGCCACCTGATGAAGTCGGTCACCCTGGAAGCGGCCCATGGTCATTAGTGGCAGCAAAGGGGAGGCTGCAGGTTCTCCTCACCCTCTGACCACCACGGGCAGCTCCAGGACTGCTCCTGGTGCTCACCAGCATCATCACCTGCAGGCAATCGGGACCTTCACTTCAAACCCACACTCCTGATCCAAGTCAAAATGCAAATGTGGACTCGCTCATCTGCCACCCGGAGTCATCAACATCCACACCATTCCCTGTCTGCAGCAGCAATGATCTGCAATTAACAAACGAGAGCAAAGTGCAGAATCATTTTCTCCCGGGTATTTCTGCACGGGTTTCACTGCCACACGCCCTCCCCTCATCTCACACCAAGATCTGAATGCTCCATCACGGTATATTTAGTGACACGTGGATGAAATGCAAATGTGAAATTTAAACTTATATAAATTAAATGATAATCTCCTCCTCAGCAGCGTGATCTGAATCTGAGCGAAGCTAAAGCTCCCGTCAAGTACAAAAAGAAGAGATCTGATTCAAGATGTGTTCAGCAGCTGCAGCTGCCATTTGGATAACAAAGCACCTACTACAAATAAATAAGTGTACCATTTCCACAGCATTCCAAATGTACAGAGCTCTTCTGGAAACCTGTGACTGCAGTTAATGTTCCTTAGGCATGTTTAGCCCAGCCACCCAAACTAACTGTGACTTCTGCAGAGCTCTGGGAATTACACCAGTTATCCAGTGGATAATGAAAATTAAAATGAAGCAAAAAAAAAATTTCTACAGAGTTAGGTTGAGACAGACTGGAATTTATAAGCAAATGATTAGAAATGATTAAACAATGGAGCTTAGCTTTAAATGGTGTGAAATTACTTCAGGACCAGCAGAACTTCATTACTTTCTCTGTTTGTGCATAATGGATTTTTTGGAGTACAATTTCTCTCTTGAAAAGCTCCATAATATTAAAATGTTTTTGATTAACTAGTCAAGAAGCAAAGCAAACAACAGACATTTTTATATACTGGTATCCAAATAACTCAGGAGAATAACTGGGAGCACAATGAAAACTAAACGGAGCCAGAAATGCCTTGTAAATATTACAGTAGATGCTTCTGCCAAAATATTGTCAACTAGTACAGATTGCACAGTGCCATAATTACAGTAGATGACATAAAATTATTATAAATTAACAGTTTATGGTACAAAGTCATGCATTATGTATTTTTATTAAGTAGCTACACAAGTGTGTGAAATAAAGAACTGTGAAAGAGTGTAAAAAGTGATTGATCTAAACTTTCTCTACAACACAAATTACAAGCTCATTTTTTTCACAAGGTTTAAACTCC
Source organism: Chloebia gouldiae (assembly GCA_003676055.1). Lineage (NCBI taxonomy): Eukaryota > Metazoa > Chordata > Aves > Passeriformes > Passeridae > Chloebia > Chloebia gouldiae. Next base: position 13,756,575 of record QUSF01000018.1, on the reverse strand, counting down.
ACACATGCTCTTAGGCAAGAATTGTTGGAATTGGGGAGAAATGTGTTAAAGCCTAGAATTCCATTGCTGTAGCTCCGTACATACATTTTTGGGAGCACAAGGCTCAGCCCTCACCCCGTTTCAGCGCTGGCAGTGAGGATTATTTGCTGCAGGTGGGCACACACATCTGGGCCCTGTGTGTGCACCCCTGTGAGAGGCACATCTGTGCCCACATGAAACTGATCCCAGCCACAGCAACCAATTTTAAACCCAGCTCTCCTACATTTGTTGTCACTTCTGTGACCCGGCAGGAGCAGAACGGTGCTTTGGAGATGCATTAAATGCTCTGAGTTTCCAGAAGCAAATCTTAGGCCAGCAGAGGCACTCCTAGGAATTAACTGGGCTCTATTTCTCTTCATCTCAGCTGACAGACTCTTGCAAGGAAGGTTTTACATCAAGACAGACACTGCTTTCCTTTAGAGCATCTCTGTATTTTGGCAATGTTTGAGAACATATTTTGGATCAAGCCAAGACACAAAAAAGCCAGTTGTTTATTTTACAGTTTAACATGGCCTTAATCTATTTTCTACTTGCAAGCATTCACCATTTCTGGTCAACCTCACTTCTAAAAATAACTTTGCTTTAATTCTGTTAGAGTGAATGCAGTCTCTGATTAATCTATTAGCAATATTATTAATATAACTTTGATTTATGAGATATAAATACATCTGTTATATATCAGTCAGTGAATTTATCTAACAGAAGTTATCTTGCAGAGGAAATGTGCCTTTCCCCAAGGAGCACTCGTGCACAGTCACAGTAGTTGTTACATTTAGGAAACAAATCTGTCTGTGACTTGCCATTTCCTTCCTGCATCAATCTGGTTTATTAGGGATTAGAAAAGGTCCTGTGTGCCATGGCACACACACAAACCAAAACCTGCCCTGCACAGAGCTCGCAGCACTCCAGATCTGCTAAAGGAGACCCCTGGGGAGAGCTGCAGTGGGAGATCTCCTGTGAAACCATCAGAGTCTCATCAAAAACAAAAACCCCAACTCGTAAATGCAAATTATTCAGAGATTTTTGGAGTGTTGCATTTGCCTGTTGCCGTTTTTGTCACCCAGGCCCAGGAAGGTTTTGCTTCACCTCGGCCAAACAGCAAATTATTATTGCAAAGAACAGATAAATGAACAATAATAGCAGCTGATAAATAGCAAAACCAGAGTTAACAGAGCAGCTACAGCCAGGCTCCTGTCACACGACGTAATTCCAGTTCACAGAACATTTTGCCATAATCCTATTCCATTTATCAGCAACAGCAGCCACTACATGGAAAAAACACAGATTTCCTACCTACAAGAAATGAAGGTTGTTTGCTCATTTTCATGGAACATGACACTGCAGAGAGGAATTAGTGGCACAACACACTTTGGAGAAGTGAAAATCCCACTACACAAAACACAGCTCCTATGACACAAAAACACTCATACAAATAAGTCCCTGAAGATCTGTGTCCACCTACAATCATAATTTATAGAACATGAGTACAGAAAAAACCTCAGAAAACCTTTTTCTACTTCAACTCAAACTCTATTTTTCAAGCTGCTCGCATGACTCCAGATTATCATAACCAAACAGGAGCTTAAAAATTATATACCTAAAAAATATAGCTAAAACCTCTCTAATTTCTCACCTCTGTTTTACCAAATAGTTCCACAAAAGATCTGAGGCAGAGCACATAGAGAAGAACTCACCTGTTTGTGTTTTATTCCTTCCCCAAAGCCCTCAGGCTGATGTGGCAGTGTTTGCAATGAGGGTGTTTGTGACTGACTCTGGCCACTCAAACACCCCCTGAAATCCCCGATTTTGGGAAGACCAGACATGCTTCTCCTTGGCATGGAAGTTTCTACAATCAGGTTTTAGGCAGCAAACCCAACCTCCAGTGAAGTCCCTGGAGCAGGCAGGAGAATTCACAGCTGGGAGATGCCAGGAGGAGGAGAACCCCAGGCTGGAGCACAGCAGGGCTTCGGGGGTAGCTTGAATTTTGGCAGGGCAAGCCCAGGCAGCAACCTCTGCTCTGTCACAAACAGAACACGACACGTGAGGAGGTGAAAAGGAAGGAGCACCAAGGGGCTCCCCAGTTTGCTTTACAGCTCAGCACCGTTTTCTTTTCCTATCTTTTTCTTAGTGCTTGATTTCTTTCCTGACGACAGAGTAATGCACACTGACACCTTTTCATTTCCACATCATCAGAAGTTCTCTAAAGGCTCCCACTGAAATCTCACTGCAATAATCACAGAGGAATCAAATTAACATCCTAATGAATTCTCCATGGGCTTGTGCCCTTCTGTGCTTTCCCCATTCTAATCTCCTGTCATAATGGAGCCTTAACTGGGTCCCCACAGATTCCTCCCAAAATTATGATGAACCAGTTCACGTGACAGCTGCACTGCATTAATCTGAGCAGAGATTAAGAGCCATTGGAAAAGAACAGATTCTGAAAAGGAACTACTGGATACAGTTATAATACCTGCCTTGCTGTTCTGGGGTTTTTTCCCCATACTATTCCCAAAGAAGTCAGTCTGAAAAAAGCGACCTGGAAGTCCCCTCCAAAATTGTTATTATTGAAAATATTCATCTGGAAAAGTGTCAAGCCCTGCAGCACAAAAGCATGTGCCAGAAGTGCTGCAGAGAGAAGAACACTGCATTTCCTGAGCACACAGGGCTCTCACAGCCAGTGGCATTATTTGTGAAGAAAGGCAAACTCTTCCACCTCGCCAGCTCAAGCACCACTGGATTGTAAAGAGTATTCAAAATTTTAAAAAATTGCATTGATATGAGGCTGACAAAAGTCTTGTTTTAATGATAACACCTGAAAATGTCCTTCTTCATGGGATAAACCTGTGGAACTCTCCTGCCTGGACAGTCCTAAGCCACAGCACACCAAATCCTACAGAACACGAATGCAACAGCAAATCCCCAAATGTGCTGATGCTTTTTGGCCCTAAGTATTATTTGTAGAGACATTCTTCACATAAATATTTCATTTTGCTGTCTATACACACAGCTTTTAGCATACTGATTGTCTTAATGTCAGCTCAGGCCTCTAGGTGCTTTGCAATGCGAGCCACAGATGCAGCGAAAGCTGGAAAAATATTTATTATGAATAATTTGTGGCAAGTTTTACAATTTGTTTTGAAACCAACTGTTCCCAGTGACTCACAATTCAGAACTGTTTGACAAACAGTGAAATAATATCAGTGAATAAGTCCCTGGACATTATTCCAGTGTTGGCTGAGTTTGGAGAGTGGCTGGGGCAGAGGACAGGAGGTAAGGAAAACAAGTCTTTCTGCTTTTGGTGCAGGAGATATTTCAATGTGATCTTCCCTTTCTTTACTCTGTTTCCTTGAAAAAATAAAAAAACCCCCTTTATTCTCTCTTCCATAATTTCTGTTTAGTATAAAAGCAAGCTAAATTCAGGGCAAGGGTTAAAAGGAGTTAAGGGTTCATTCACCTTTAACTTCATGAGTGAAGATGCTTAATTATTACAGGCAACATGGCTCTTGGCCTAAACTTATTTCTGCTTTCTGTTGCCATATTTTAGTAGAAATCCTTTAAGATAACATTAAAAATACCTCGGTGCCTCTTGCTCCTCAAACACAAAATCCAATCTCTGTTTGTGACCACAGCAGCTCTTTTTGTGCAGCTGTAATTATACAACTGGGATGGCACCAACACAATTTTATCAGTTCAGCTGAAGGGTAGACAAAGAAAATCACAGAACACAGATAGGAAGGCTTTGCTGAGGTTTGAGTATTTTGCTTGTTTCCATTAAATATTTGTTATTTCTTTGGGGTTACAGGTTTAAAGGAAATGTGAGAACACCACTGTCCACAGGCTTGCTGGGGTATGAAAGTTGCCTCTGTGAGATTTGTTGCTGCACCACAAATCTCTGAAATGTCAGCAATATTGTCATGATTAATAAAATGTCTGAATTGAATCAGATTTGCAACTGGAAAAGGCAGAACTCCTGTTTCCAGCCTTGGAACGTTCACTGTGCTATCACTGCTGCTAATGCTGCTAAGTCCCATTTACAAAACAAAATTTGTTTGTTTCTTTAATGAACATATGGGAATTTAATTATAACAAAGCTGATGCACACAAAATTTTTCAAAGAGCATTACATATACAGTAAGAAATATACTCAGTTTCAGTTCCCCAGTTCTGCATACAGTGACATCAGATGAATTTGTATTCCGTTTCTAAACTCAGACATATGCATCACAATTTCTTGTAATCAAGATATATAAAGGTTACAACCATCTGCTTCTCAGACTGCCTTGCTAAGTTATAAGACAAACCCAAGTTTTGAATTTTCATTGCATTTAAAGGGCTGATTTATTGATATTTGGGGGAAAAAAAAAGAACCCACCCCCAAAAACAACAAAGGTCAAATCAATAGCTAAGCAGAGCTATAATGGTGTTTGTGGTAAAGTGAAAACGTGACTGATAAGGCTGTAAAGTTCAGTACTTGAATATTCTCGTTACACCTCTATTCCTGGGAAGGCTTTTTCCTGCTGTGGAATTGGCTCAGCACCGCTCTTAACCTCACCAAGACCCAATTCAAGAAAACAAAGCAAAGCAAGTCTGCTGCAAAAGCACAGAAAAAGAACTATTAAAACAAGAACTATTAAAATGAAACCCTTTTCTGAAGAACCAGTTAAAAGGAGAGCAAACTGATGTAAATCATTAACTGGGGTCATGCAGAATCAGCTCTCTCGTTAAAAAGTGGCAATTAAGAAAACAGAAAATGCCACATGAAAGGCAACCTGCGTTCCTCCCTTTGCAAAGTGCTCCCATGATATACTTTTTAAAGAATAATTACATAATTGGCCCATATGCTGCACGGAATACAATTGGATCTTGATTTTGCCTCTGATTCCTGATTGCTGCCACAGTTAACGCTGGCAGCTCAGTGATTGAAATGTTCCTCAGACAGACAGAACACAAATGTGTACTTCTCTGAGTAACACATTTTGTTGCTAATTATTTGCCTTATGTCAGTTGATAATTTAGGATATACAGAGGACACATTTCCCAATTAATCTCTCAGAGCCCTGAAGCGTGATTTTCTCTTGTATATAACAGCTGGCATTTTCAACCACAGAAACCTAAAGCAGGAATGCAAAATCCCTCCAGGATACCTTGAAAACAGTGATATTGAGCACTGAAACTCCCATTACTAAACCCAAATCATTTCCAGCCCAAATAATGCGATTTTAGATTAATGAAAGGGATGGACCAACAAGGAATGAGCACTCCCTTCTCAAGAGCAGTGGAATTTGTGCTTTGAGAGAATCACATCACTGATGCTGAGGTGTTTTACAAACCTGAAAAGTTTCCAGCTACAACAGGCACAATACCCATGATGGCCAGAGATAAGATTTTTAAAGCCCTAAGTAGTCACACCTCTAAAAAGTGGGTACTTTTGGTATTTGCTGCTAAAACTGATGAAGAGGGATGAAAAAAGCTATGGGGTGTGAACAAGATTTATGCAGCTTTCTCTAAGCAAAACTCAGCCAATTTCCTTGTCTGTAAGCAGTCATTTTTGCTAGATCTAGCCAGGTTTTACCTCTAAGTGTCAGTTTGATGAAGCCAATCTGAAAATGGATTTTATCAGCTTCATAATAGAGTTTCTAGCTGGGGCAGAAAGGTGCGCACACATTTTCACTTCCTACAGATGAGTCTGAAGCACTGAATTTCAGATTTTGGGTCCCTTCAGTTCAGGCCAGCACCATAATTCTGATTTTTCTGTGTCTCCCCCGAGTGCACAGGCTGCTTCGAAGGTGTCTCACCTTTCCTGTGGAACGTGGCCACTTTCCCAGGCACCTGACAGAGCGTGGGGCAGGGACTTTGTGCCTCCGGGACAAACCAGGGCTGGTGCTCCTCGTGGCAGATGGGAAAGAGCAGGTCCAGGGACAGAGAGAATCCAAACTCCTGCTCTTGCCATTGCAACACTGATACCTTCCCCTTTTTACAGGTAGAAAAACAGTTGTGGGAAGACATTTGTGTGGCCATTGATTAAAAAAAAAAAACAAAAACAAAAACCCAAAACAACAACATTTCTCTGTCTCAATTTACACCTTAGAATCTAAATTTGATGCTCAAATACTCTGTATGTAGCTCAAGCTCTTCAAATGCAGACCCAGCCTATCAGGGGGTGCTGCCAACACCACAATTTCAGGAGACAGACAGTTTAGTTTTATCTCAGATTATTTGTTTGTTTCCCGTCTCCTGTTTTAAAGTCTGGAAACCTGACCTTTTTTTTTTAAATTAATTTATTCTGTTGCTATGGTGACAGCTGATCAGGTCAATCAGCAGCAGAAGAGGAAGGAACACCTTCCTGTAAGCAACTGCAGAAAGGCAGAGTTCTGTAGGTGCAACAATTAAGAAATTGGAGTAGTTTTGAGGAAATTAATATATACCCTCACAGTAAGAAGTCCAAATGATGTTTTACTCCCTACAACATTCATTTCTGTCATCAGAGTGCACGTGGGTAAGGAAATGCAATCATCTGAACCCAGAATTTGGATGCACCTTCTCTGCCAGCCCCGGGGACAGGAGACTGCTGTGGTGGAGATGGGACAGAACAGAGGAAATTTTAAATTGCTTTTGCTCCACTTCTGTCCCAGTTTGGTTGGTGTGTAGTGGTGGAATGCCTGGAACTTCAGTAAAAAAGTGGGATGGGTGCTAAACTGAGCAAGCTGTGAACACCGAGGAGAAATCTCCCCATGAGTGGCCCCAGAGCAAGCCTGAACTGGAACCCATTTCCCCAGAAATGGGCCAGGCCCTGCGAGGGCAGAGCTTTGCTTTGAGGATTAAATTGCCACGGGCAGCCTGAAACCTCTCCCTCCTGCCCAGCACTTCATTCCACTGCCATCCACTTTGCACTCCATTATTTTCCATCAGAAGACACTGAACTCAGCCAATGGCTCTCCACACTTCAGCAGATTTTCTCCACTGGATCACTTACTTTTAGTACTCACCATTAAATGAAATCTAGCAAAATATTGAATAAAAGTTGAATAGTTTTGGTTTTTTTTGTACTTTGAGACCCAAACTTTGCACTTCTCTCATGACCTTAACTTTCATGTGTTTTTCCTTATATTTAAGTATTTTACCGTGCTTATTCTTGCAGATATCCTGAAGAAATAATATTACTATTGTTTGCATTATTCTTTATGCTCATCCCCTCATCATTTTCTTTAATAATTCAATTTCATTAACCAGAGTTACAATATCATTACTGCTAACAATTTCTGAAACATTTCAAATTTCTCTGTTAAATGCTTCCCTATATATTACATGGATATTTAAAATACTTAAAATTTTAGTGCATTTTCATATTCCCTCAACATCAGCTGCTTCACAATCAAACTTTTGTTTCTTTCTTTCTTCTCAACGCTCCTGTTCAGATAATACTGTTATCACTAGTTCCTACATGCTCCTTTATTTATGAGACTTGTCTTTTTTACAGGATTAGCTCTCAAATAGCCATGGATTGTTCCACAAATTCTCTCACTAAGCAATGCAGTATTGTCATCCAAAAATATATCTGAAACAATTTAGTTATCACATCAAAATATCCAGAATAAAATTCCCCCATGATCAAAGTTCTGTCTCTCTTGCAGACTTTTTTTCTTCTAAATCAGCAATGCATTCTGCTATCTGCTTTTCCTAACTGCCCTCCAGGGTTTTAATAACTGGATTGCTTTATTGTTCTTATCTATGAGAGCCTTCTGATGTACCAGCCAAAATACAGACTGATTTCACTGCCACTGCCCCACACCACCTCACACCAGCATCAAAACGTTCCTTTGCTTCTTCTTGTTCATCCCACAACGAATTTTATGGTTTTCAATATTCAATTTTTTGTGATTTTTCTTCCTGGAGAAGCTCTGATTTCCATTTAGCAGACTGCATTTTGTCTCTAGACAAAGCAAGGTGATTTTTCTCTTCACTTTTTCATTCATTCTAGTAGCTTAAGCATTAAGGTCGGGCTGTATCTTTATTTTTCCTTCATGTCTATGCTAGAACTGTGTGCTACATAACTGACATCAGCCAGCTGTGTCCCTTCAGGAGCCCTGGGTGACGAATGTCCCTTCCCACAGGAATGCCAAATCCCTCAAACCCTGAGCCAGCAGGGTCCTCTCCATCCTGCGCCCCCAGAGAAGGACTCCAGGCAGAGACTGGGATGGGGATGAGGATGAGGATGAAGGCACTGCCAGGGCCTCTGTGCAAACTGCAGCTCTTGGAGCAGTGGAGGGCACGGAATGGCCACAGCTGCTCCAAGATGCAGGAACAGCAGCTTTTGATTCCACTGCACGCTGAGCACAGGAATTCCTGTGCTGGAGAATGGTGGAAATGGTGAAAACTCCGACTGGTGTTTCAGCTCCCAGCTCACACAAACCAAATGATCTCGGCACAGGGGTTGTGCTACAGCTCCAGATGTTGAGTTGTCCTTGCTGCTGGTTTTTATCACAAAATGTGCCCATTCAAGCCTTTTGTGGGGTGAGGAAAGTCCCTGGGGGATTGAGAGCTCATCCCTCTTGCCAGCAAATGGAACTGCTAAACCATGGGATATACAAAGGCACCAGCCACTCGTCTGAGCCCTGTCCCCACTAAATCCTGCTCGTGATTAATTCCCACCCACAACATTAACATGCTCAGCAGAGCCAAATCCCACTGAAATATCATCCCCTGTACTTTGGTTTGCTCCTGCAAAATGCTTCAGCTGTAGGGAGACAAGAACTTGTGCACCCAAGTACAATTATTTTAAATGTCTGAGGGGTGGAAGGATTTGGGCTTGGTTTATTTTTGAAAAGCAGCTGTGCTGCAAAATCCAAGACCAAAATCTTGAAGATGAATATCCAGAGAGCACAAACCTGTGTGACAGTGGAAGAAGCCAAGCAAGGACAGATCAGAGAATTTTCTATTGACTCCCAGTATGAAGAATCAACTTTTTCACCTTATCTGCTGTGAAATTAATCAGATTTTCACATTATGGTAGTACAAAGAGCTACCAGCTGTGTAATTTCCTGAGCTCACTGGATTTTCTTTTGTCTGGCACCTTCTGTGCTGCCCAGTGTCATTCCTGTTTTGTTCACAGGCTTTGACAGTGTGAGTACATTTTCTCTCCAGAGCAGACAGCCCCCAGCTGTAGCTCTCCACATTGTGAAGCTGACACCACACAAATCAAGATGTGCCTTAAACTTGTCCTTGAAGTGCTTCGCTTCTCTCCTGACCCCTCAGCTATTCACTACAATTTTATACCAAACAAAAAGAGGGGGATTCTAGCACCTTCCCAGTGTGCACAACCCACAAATAAATCAAAACAGACGAATCTACAGGAGAACCTGTACCATAATATTTAATCACATCCCCAGAATTCAGCTGTCAAAATCCTTTCCCACAAATATTCAGGTATATAAGGAGAGTAAGCATAGAAATACCTGAGATCTTGATGCAATAACTAGATATTCTTCAAATTTTTCCAACTGCATAGAGAAGCAGTAACTAAAGGGGATTTTGTAGAAAGTTCCTTCTGTTTGAAGTTCATTGATTCTCATTCTGGATGCTTTTATTTCATCAGGCAGTAGTTTTACTATTGATCATCATCTGACACAGCAGGCTGCTGAGGAAGAAGTTAAACTAACTACAACTAATGAGCAGAAAAACTCCCCAGCACAGGTCCAGCAGTGGGCAATGTCTAAATGCTGTGGTTAAAAGTTTACAAAGATCCAACCAGAGTCATTATCCAGGCAGTATCCCACCCAACTGATAAAAACAGAGCACTTCACCCTGTGTTGAAATGCATACCTACTACATGAATTAATTCTGGACAGAAGGAGATAAATAATAAGAATTTTACAAAGGATCCTCATTTTTACTTTATATGTAATACTTTCCTTCTTTAGACAAAATTAGCAATGCCCTGTATTAAATTAACTATTTAAGAGCATTTGAAGGCACTGATGACTGTTTCCATGTACTTTCAATCTATGTGAAACTTTCTAAATTGAAGGTTATTTCCCCTTTTCTGGTACTTTCCCCCCCCCTAGTTCTTCAGCATTTCATCTGTTTGTCAAATGTGTTTTGGATCTCACTATCCTTCCTTTCCAATGAAAATGTAATTAATTCCTGCAGGACTCAATTAAGATTTTGAGTGCAAATGATGCTGCAGGAGAGAGACGAGGAGGGCTGGAGCAGTGCCCAGCTCGAGGTGATCTGCAGGGTCTCTGCTCCACCTTGAGAGCACAAACACCCTGCAGGGAGGAGAGGCTGCTCCAGAGCTGTGCCCACCCCTCGCAGTGCACCCAGGGCAGCTCCTCTGCTGACTGAACACATGGAAATGTTCTTGTGCTGCCCCTGGGGCGCCCTGTGACCTCAGGAAACTGCCCTGGGGTGGCCAAATTTCCCTGGAATGCTCTCAACATCAGCAAAGAGAGGCCTTGGTATGGCTTTTCCCTTTCTGGCACTCTCAGCCCAGCTGGCTGTGCTGACCAGGGAGGGTGGCGAGGCACAAATGTCCTGTGGGGGTGGCAGGTGCCAGCCTGAGGCATTGACATCCTCAGGAGAACACCACAATTTCCTTTTCCAACAGCATCCTCTGGAGTTCCCCCTCCTGCTTAGGCAGCTTCCTCTTCTGCCTTTCCTCAGATGAGGTAATTTTAAAGATATTTATCCAGAAACACTGGGAGGCTCCTGACATCAGGCCAGAGAGACACCACATTTGTTAATTTGCTTTTTCCTGTTGCATAGTAATGAAATTTACAGAAATCTGTCAAAATACAGAGCTAAGTAAATATGACTTTAAATACTAAAACATTAATATGACACAGATGAACATTTTGAGACTTTACAGCATCACAATATTGGAAGAGACAAGGACCATCTTCTGAGAACTAGCTAATTAGCAAAAAAGAGCATGATTAAAAGTGGTCCTAAGAAATTATTTTTCCTGTACATTTTAAGGAAAACAATCTTGTCAAAGAGAGCTTGGGCTTCTCAAGAGCTTGAGAAGAGTCAAATAAGGGGAATAGAAGACGGAAAGACAAAAATGGAACTTTCTAAAAGCTGGGGAAAAGCCTGAATAGACAAGTCTAATCAAAGGAGATAAAATCTCACAGACCAGAGTAGAAATATTTGAGAACTGGATCCAAGATGAAATCCTCAGGCTACATGGGCTCCCATATGATCTGGGTAAGAAAGAGCTGGTTAATTTTCTTGAAAATTGGATTGCAAAAGCTTAACAGCTTGCAGTTGAAGATGACCCACTTTGCGTTGAAAAAGCAGACAAAAAACTTTAAAATGATAAAAGAAAAGGGGAAAAAGAGAAAACTAAAGAAATCCTGAGTAGGAGGCAGGAGGATGCTTGGCCTCTCAGATCAGAGATACGAGGGAAGGATCCTCCTCGAGGCAGCCCACAAGGACAGTCACCTTATCTAATACACTTCATATTTCCTTTTATTTCCCTTTATTTCTTGTTCTTTCTGTCTCACTACATCAAAGATTCAAACCAGCCCTGCCAAAGAAGAGAAGTGAGGGGACATTTCAGTTGTGTCTCACAGGAAAGAAGGTTTCCCATCTGTTTCCCAGACAAGTCTGGGAGGTGCAGGACATGCAGAAAATTCACTCTGCCACAGCATTCCCTGTGCTTCCCAAGGCATCCAGAGCTCTGCAGCTCTGCAGAGTTCCCAGCAGAAGACATGGCACTCATGAGACCTCATAACTGTGTTTGAAATCTCTTTTTAGAAAAATACCTCATTGACTAAAAAATTCCCAATCAGCTCCAGGTTTGGAGCTTCACCACTGAATATCAAATGGTATCAAATAACAAGCAACAAATTTTACATTTAGAACCTGGCAATGGCCACAAAAGTCCTGATTTTTACAAACTTGCACCCGTTCAGCAGCTCTGAAGACAAAGCTGAGACATTCAGTGACCCATGTGAAAACTGAAGCAAGCACATCTCTCTGACCTTACTTTCATCACACAGCATTCAGCAGCCAATTTTTTTCTCCTCTTTTTCCTTCCAAATTCAATGATAGTCCTCCCAAATCACACAAATCTCCCAAACCTACAACCTTTCAACAGCTTTTTCAAAGAAGTTCTGCATTCAACACCTGCTGGAATAATGCAAAGAAACCTTTGAGGCTGTGGCATGCTGGACTGAAGAGCCACACAAATCTGCTATTATTACCTGAATTTCTGCTGCTATTAGGGAGACACAAAGATAGAACTGTAACTTTTTATAGATAACTCTGGGAATGTCACACTTCAAGGGTTTTCCTCATATCAATTTTCTCATTCATTTCCACTTAGATAAATGAACACGGGATTATGCAACACCTCATAGCTGAATAGCTGCCTCAACATTTTTAATTAAAAACATTCCAAATATTATGAGTTTTCAAACTTTCCAAACCCAGTTGTTTTTTTTTTTTTTGTAGTTCTACCTTAGTTTGTTGATCTGCTCTAGGTGCCATTCTCAATTGTTATTTGTAGTAAATTTTTTCCCACATACCACATCATTCCATTTCTTCAGAGATGGATTGACACTGTCCATTTAAATCCCTATTTATCCCATATATTCCATTATAAGATATATAATTGACCTACAGTTGGAATACTCAATGCCCAGAATTTTTTTAAAGTCCTATATAAATATACAGTCTGATTTACCACACGGAGATTTTTATTTAAATGAAACATGTTGTTTCTCACTGTGAATGTAATGAAGGGAAAAAGAGAAGATAATTCAGCCTGAATACATAATTAGAGAGCTGCTTCAATGAATTTTGAAAAGATTCTCAGTCTTCTTTCGTTTTTTTGTTTTGTTTTATTTCTTTTTTAAATACTTTTAGAGATTTTTGAAATGGTTAGTTGGAGAACATTGGCCTGCATTGAAAAATATGAAGTGGAGTGCATAAACTAAGGAACACAACATTTGTGATAACTATTTGAATTTTTGTTTTTACACTGTCAAATCAAGTGTGTTTTAAAGTAGTCTCTTGTGAGTGTATGTAATGAAATAAATTCTATTTCAGCAGGTAATTTTTCAGGTGATTTGCCTGCAGCAAAACAAAACACTCAGCTAAAAGAATAATAGAAAAACTAATGTGCTATTTCCATTTTTAAAGAAATGAGTATTGTTATGGTTAGAAATGAGTGATTTCTTTATTGGTGACTGAAAAAACAAGGTAGAGCCATATTTCTTCCTGCTCAGACAAAACTGCATCAGGAACCTCTTGCAACATCACTGCCAGTGTTAAAATCCTGGGCTTTCACCCAGGTCTTTACCTTCCACACTGACATTCCCACTCCACAACATGCAAGAATCCCAACTCCATCTACAGTGTGATACAGAGAAAGAATAAAGTAACTTTTAAACTGAGTAAAGAATAAAATAACTTTTAAACTGAGTAGAACTTCTCAGATGCCTCAGTGCTTGAAAGTGCCACATACCTTTGGGTATAAATTTTTAATCAAGTTCACCAAGATCTCGCCACTCTTCACATCTACTTTTCATGCCATGGTATTTAATTTCCTAAATGTTTGACAAAGTTACTTCCTGTATAAAGTTTGGGTCAGAAGTACAGGATTACATGTCTTTTTGTCTCTACCTCAATTTCTGCTCAGATGTATTTGTATTCTGCAGTACCAACACTTTCACACTCCTTCCTGAACTCCACTAACAAAGTTGTTCTTTCCCCTAAACCCCCTGCATGAAATGTACTTTCAGTTCAGTCACTTAGGGCAAATTCCTTCAGTGCCAATTAAGCCATCTCTCTCTCTCTCGGGGGTGATAACTTTGTCCTTTCCACAGAAACACAAAGCAATTTTGGGCTGCACACAGCCACAAGTGCTGCGAGTGCTCACAGAGGGACTGCAGCCCCGGGGGACCTGAGCTGGGCTGGGAGGAGGGAGCAGCACGTTTGGGGCAGATGTTGGCTCCCTGTCACCATCCC
>QUSF01000018.1:13710332-13737388 GCA_003676055.1 Chloebia gouldiae | reverse complement strand
ATCACAGGAAATGCACACAACATTCCTGACATCACAGGAAATGCACACAAAATTTCTGACATCACAGGAAATGCACACAAGATTTCTAATATCACAGGAAATACACACAATGTCTCTGGTATCACCTTGAGACTCGGACAGGGTCATTTTTCACTGAGATTGGCATTTCATGGAAACCATCATGGCTTGCTAGGCTAACAGTGCTCCTGGGGAAAACAAAGAGGAGGTGATAAAAATGAAAAACTCCTGTCCAAGCTTGAGAAGAGCATTCTGAGCAAGCAGCACACTGAAGTGGTCAGTGGAAGCAGAGAAAAGTGTTTTCTTGTGATGTGTTTTAGCCAAGCAAACAGCAAGGTACATACTCCAAGTCATTCCAAGTCAATAAGCTATTGTTTGTTTGGGTTTTTTTTGCAAACTCTGCTATCACATTACAAAATTTCTATCTCTAAAGACAGGAAAAATAAAAAAAAAATTATGCTCAGCTGAGCGAAAGAGATACAAAGTTTTAAGTTTGCCCAATGAGTAAATGCAAGGAAACTGGAACAATGTAGGAGCAAAGATGATCTCAATAAAGATGTATTAATGCAGTCTTTAAACTTTCAAAACTTGTGGTTTCATTGGGAGTACCAATCTAAAAATATCCCAGGCTGCAGAACCATACATAAACAATAAACAGAAGGAGCTTTGAAAGCTGGAAGGTTTTATCAAGATTTTATTTCCCTTTTTTCATAAGATAAATTGGTCTGTACTCATGACTAACGTCCATAAACGCACAGTTTAAACCAAGAGAAACAACACAATCAAGCATTCCATTCCTTACCAACAAATGACAATGTTACTGCAACAAAACACCACCAAACTCCACATAAAAACCTCTCTTCTGGATGAGAAGGGTTTTTCTGGTGTGCTTTAATCTCTAACATTAGCACGGGAGCCGTGGAAAACAGGGAAGCAGAGAGGAGGAGTGGGGGGAGAGAAGCCATACAGGGGAATTGGTGGCAGATCAAGAGGTCAAACATCTCCAGCAGCTCTCTCCCACAGCAGCACGCTGGAACTCCTCAAATTAGCAGAAATGGCTCGAAAGGATGCAAAGAGGTCAGGAGCACAGATCCAAGAAGGTGATTTTGGAGTGTCTACAGCCCTGTCAGAGCGAGCAGGGCCAGTGATGCAGTGGCTGTGATTTGATTTTGCAGACACTCGTGGGCGAGCGCTGAGCCCCCAGGGGATGGGAGCACTGCCTGTGAGGGGGCAAAAATCGTAATAATTGTAATTGTGATTGCAGCTGGGAGTGCCTGGCCCCCACTCACCACACAAAACCCAGCGAGGGCTGCACCAGGTGAGTGGGACACTTCAGCAGGGAAAGAAATTCTCAGCACCCATTGCAAGGTTGCCTATTAAGCCTCTTTCTAAGAAATAATGACCTGCTTCTCTTTGTCCTCACTCCTACATATTCCCTGCCCCTCCTACATCAAAAGTATAATAAAATTGCATTTATTTCCCAATTTACAAAGTTGCTTCTCTACACATTCACTGAGCCCTCACCAGTATTCATCATCCATGAGTTTCCTTCCCCACCTTTTCTTTTTGTTTTGCTTAAGAGAAAGGTTGACTAGAAAACAATTCAATGTGATGAGAAACAAAGAGGCTGGATAGCTTAGAAATGTTTTGCAAAAACATCTTACAGCCCACACAAGCAGACTGCAAATCTTGCAGATAAGGCTCTCACCTGCGTTATGGCAGACTCATGTTGGTATCACTGCTGTCCCCAATAAACACACCAGCAATGCAAGAACTGCCCCATTGACCTGTTTTTAACTCCCTGGCTGCTCACTGATTTTGATTCACTTTTGATGTCACTGATTTTGATTCATTTTGAGTCACATTTTTGATGTCTTCACCTGTAAGACAACAAGCTGCAGCTCAGGACCTTCCTAAATATTTCTGCATCCAGCAGACTGTAAGACTGCATGGATTTATTTTTCTTCCAAGAATTAGTACAGTTCTCTCTGAATCTGTGAAAACGCTTCACATCCTGAGCCTCCTGTGGCAAGGGGTCCCAAAGCTTTTACTAAAAAGACCCTACTGAGTCCCCTTCTCCAGGTCATTATTTCCAGTGGAGGGCTGTGTGAGCTACCCTTGGTGTGCCTGGAGAAAGCTAAAGAGCTCTCACTCTCTTTAGGAGGCATCCCACTTCTTGTAATTACTGACACTTTCCCTAGGGCCCAGCATGACATTTGGGTCAGTGATTAAAGCACTTAACAAGACTTGAAGAACCTAATAACTGCCATTTGTCCAACAAAAATATATTTTCCACAGAAAATATATTTTGCTGAACAATTCACATGGAGACGCTGGGACGGAGCAATGTCCTTGTCCTCATCTTGAAGGAAATTCCACCTTTAAAATCCATCTCCTGTAGAAGCTGCAAGGTGTCCCCAGTGATGGGAATGCAAAGACACTCCACAGAGAGCAGAATATTCCTGTACAGTCATTTCTTAATCCTCAAAGCACACTGACTAATCACTGCACTGAACCAACACACCCCTGGATAGTGTCCACAAGAAAAGATCTCTGACAACGTTTATGGGATCAGCAACAGATGCACCAAAGGATGGAAAATCTCCACAAACTCCTGGGCTGTTTGGTTCCTTTGAGCCATGGCCAGGCTGCTCACACAATTTTTGCTCAGCAGTTGACCCCTCTTTGAGAAAAGAGTAATTTAATACAATTCAGAGTTTACTGCTTAGGGTTGGATCAAAACAGGGATATCAAAGTCCTGTGCAGGCTGGAGCTTTCAGGGTGGTATCAACAATTGATAAAGGGAGACCTGCAGCCTTTAGGGTCACTTGGTGCAGAACAAATGAGAAAGGCACTCACAATACTATCACAAAACCTCTTTGGCTCCATTTTCCTGTTTACTCCAAGTGCAGGAGTGTTCAGTATCTACCCATCATTCATTTAACAATGATGAACAGGAAAATTTAAGTTCAGGACTATTACAGACCAAAATAGATATAGACCAAAATCCAGTTTTTGTAAATCTAATTTATTTAGCCCCATAATTCCAGAAAAATATCAGCAAGCACAAATGGCATTTTAAACAGCAATACTCACTGAGAGTACAGACAAACAAGTCAGCACCTATTACACAGACAGGAGCTCAAACTGGTTGGTGCTTTGACAAAAATCCATCTAGACCTTTTCTTAAAAACAAGCACATCTAAAAAGATCAGAACAGCTTTTAAGCTCAAATGCCATGTTCTTTGAAAATATGCAACAGAACAAATAATTTTTGGTATGGGGAAAATTAAAAATGACTGAGAGAGATCAGAAATAAAGGAGATTTGTAAACAACTGCCTTCCTACTGCATCCTTGCAGGGTTTTCCCTTATTCCCAGGCTTGCTCTCAATCAAGCTGCTCTTCAGGGCTTCCAGAGTTGCAGAATTATCACATGCTCTGGTGTATCTCTAGGAGAAATGTTTCATGTGCTCCCTCAGCAGTCACAGCCCCTGAACTGGAGGTTTCCTGCACTATTTTATTCCTCAGACTGCACAAAAGGAGTTTATTTCCTCTTGACTCTGTCCATGAGAAGGAGCAACCTTGTGCCCCATGGCTTCATCCCCCCCTGCACCAGGACAAGGCAAGGAGGGGATTCTTCTCTGCCCAGCCACAGCCTTCCCAGGAATGCTGCAACATCCAAAGGAACAAAACAGGCTCTGGCTGTGATAATTGCACCCTGTAGGTCTTCCTACAGTAATTCTGCTGGCAAGTTTCTACAGCAAAATAAGATCACAGGATTACAGAATTTGGTTCTGAAACTAACTGTTCTAGAAACTGAATTAGTCAGGAGAAGATCTCAGATCAGTGGAACAGAAGGTCAGAGAGACTGTGTGCCAAAAGGCATAACTTCAAAAAAAAAAAAAAAAGGATAAAAGTTCTACTGTGTAAGTAATAGTAAAAGTTCTACTATGTAAGGAATCCATATTTCATGATCAATGGGCTGAGATGATGAAACAGCCAATGGGGCAGAGACTGGAGACTGTCACCAAGCTGGGTGACACGAGGGGCTCCCTCCTTAAGGCAGCCTGTCCTTGCAGCCAGAGCAGGACTTTGGGTCCACTTCTGGGTTTGCTTCTTTTGCTCTGTTTGCTCACAGCAGAACTACCAAGTAGTCCAACCCCACTTGTAGTCACCACAAAGCATTTAACACAGACAGAAATTCATTTAGAATCAATCACCACACTTTCCATGAGAAAAATCAAGTATTTTTTCAAACAGCATTTTTTTTTCTCAGCAGTCAGATGATTTCAGACAATGATTAGCTAAGATTTTTTTTCTCTAAATTCTTCTTCCATCCCAACTTCAATATAACTGAAATTTGTGAGTGTATTTTCCAGAAATACCTAGTGGACGCTATTAAAAGAGGGGCAGATAACATTAGACTTCATTGGCAGGTTACCAAGAAGAAAAGAATTTCAGCCAGAATGTTGTTATCTCAACTACTGTGAGCAGAACTGGTCTCAAATCAAATGACCTCCACAGATGTCCCCTCCTCACTCTGAAACACTCCATTATTCCATGTAACAGCATCTGCAGATGGAGACCTGGCCTGGCCTCTGAGCTCAGGCTGACAGAGAAAAGCTGCTCACGTCACCTCAACGCCACACTCAGAGCTCAGAACTCTGTCAAGCCCTCCTGTCAGATCTCATCCTTCCAGGAATTCAGGAGTTTTAAAAAGGGAATTCCTGTCTGGAAGTGTCAATTTTTCTCTGGTTTCCTGGGTCAGGGTGACCCCAAGATCGAAAAGAGTCTTTGCTTCCCCAGCCCCACAGCCAGAGAAGGAGCCTGCAATGCTTCCCATTGTGCTTTCAAGGTTGTTTATTCTTCTTATCCAAACATTCTCCCTCTGACCTGCCCAGCTCTGGCCAGCAAGGAGGCCGTGGCACTCTGCCATGCCCTGTCAGGTGCTGTTTACCTCTTATATCAAAAGTTAGGTACAGGCTGTTTGTGACAATGCACCAATATCTGATATCTATGTTGGACAGTGTGTCCCCATCCCAAACCAACAGAAAAGTGTCACCATCACACCAAGACATGGAGGTCAAGGAGAAAGGAAAGAAGGTCATGACACACCCAAATCCCTCCATCTTGTCCCTTTGAACTCCATTCTAATTACCCAAAATTCTACTTTTCCACCCTGTGTTAACATAACTCCCACACTACTCAAACCCTTGTGGCTTGTAATTCCTCACACAGAGTTGGCAGTTTTTTCCACGGGCTGAAATCAAAGCCAAAGGTGTTTGTGACTTTGTGCCAAGGTCTCCAAGTCCCTGCCAGGGTCTGGGGACAGCCAGGGCAGGCAGAGGGATGTGCTGGGCTCCCACATGGAAGATCTCCATGGGCAGGCTCTGCACTGGAGACCCTCTGCCTCCTGCCTTCCCCTGCCTCTGCGCTGTGCAAACATTTCCCCGTGCTTGTTTTTCAAGTGCTATCTCAGAGTGGAGTACATATTCCCTTGAGTGCATTTTCTTTCTTTACCATCACTCTCTTCTATACAAACAACAGATTGCTTTGCTGCTGCCCTTTAAATTTAGAGAATAAGAATCCCACACTGCAGATGCCTGGTGCTGGGGGAGGGCTGTTCTTCCACAAACCCACTGGGAAAGTCAAACAACCCCAGCCTCGCCTGCCGTCCCTCTCCAGGGGATGCAGACCTTGAGTTCCCCTCCTCAGAGGATGGTTCTCAGCCTGATTTACAGGATTGTTGGAATGTGAGATCATCCCAAACACTCCTGAGCTGCCCATAATTTTTCCCTGTACCAATTTTAATCCCAGTGCAGTGATAATGTTGGATAATTGTCTAGAAGGACAAAGGATTACTGGAGCGGAGCCTTGGGTAGGACTGGACCTTAGGAAAGGTGTTTTTTTCTGCATGCTGGTTTTGCATAAACAGTTAATCCCATAAAATAACAGTGCAATACTGAAAGATTCAATTGTTACCAGAAGTTTCAACTATTTCATTGCCAATATATTTCTGCAAGGGTTCCTCCAAAGCACTGAGCAGGCTGCCAAAAGGAGCTGCAAATTTAACAGGAAGAGACCCTCCAGGAAGACTTTCAAATCCCCAAAAGGAGGGAATAAGCAGCTTCATTTAGCAATTATTTTCCTCTGGTTCTAAAACTGGTATCTTCCTGCTTTTCATGATGCCTTTCTTCTCTGGAAGTCAATGGCTTAGTCAATTTTCAATTTCAACGCCCTTAACAGCCATTGACTTTTTTAAAAAAAACAAAGGCTTATTTAAAACTCTAGCTATGATTCCTCCAGCTACTAAAGCCGTGGCCAGCAGCCCCCACAAAAAAAACTGCTTTTCTGCCTCCTCACCCTCTAACCACTGGTAATCACAAGTCTGCAAACCCTGGTATCTTCCATTGCCTCTCTGTTCTCAGAGAAATGTTGGGTCAGGAAGTTAAAAAATGTAAGAATTTCTTGTATTTTATCCTCGGTCATTGTGTTCCTCTGGGGTTTAAGGGACATTAGCTACGAGCTCCACTTTCAGAGCAGAGAAAGGGAGAAAGCAAACATCAGAGCTGGATAAAGTGATGGAGTAAAAGCCAGTAAAGTGCTTTGATGACAAAGGTTATGCAAGCGTGAAGGAACACTCTTACACTTCTCATGGGGAGGAAGGGACTTTGAAGCACAATTTAATGGCCAAAAAAAAAGCCAGGAACTGACCCAAAGTTTGGGTTTGGGTCCAAGGTGCACCAGGGACAGAACACACAAAGGCACCAGAAATCTCCTGGGATTACTCTGGTGTGAAAAAAGAAGCTGATAAAACCCCAGGCCTCTAAAAAACACATAATTCTGATGCCCAAACCTCAGCCAAAGCTGAACCCTTCTCTCCAGGGGAGGTGGGCTCTGCTGGGCCCTTTGGACATTCATAAGGAACACCAGATGCTGTACTGAAAACCAGAGTAGAAGAGTCAAGACAAAACCGAGCGAATATTGTAAGCATCAAAATAAATATCAAAAATTGATACTGAGGTATTTTTTAAAACACTTAAAATCAACAAATTTGTCCTGCTGTACTGCTCCAAAGAGAAATGGAGAACATGCCAAAAAATGTAAAATAAAATTGGATATCTTTATATATATATATATATATATATGTATATGTATTTAAAAAAAAATACTGGATAGGAAAGGCCTATTTCTTGTTAAAACCAAGAATATTCAGGTCTGCTTTGTGTGGGATGTGACACCAGGCCAGGGCTCATCGTTTCCACACCCTGTGGGACAGATGTGCCCTTCTCCTGTGGCACACATGCTCAGCAGCGAGGCTGTCACCCACTGCTCATAAAATCCCTTCCCCACTTAATAACCCCACAAAACAGGAGAGGAAAATATCATATGGAGACCATTACATCAACCACAATTTGCTTACTTAGCAACACTTCAGCAATTAAAAGTTTGCTATATACGTATGGGCATATAAATAAAAATAATGGGAGAAAAAGGACTTTTAAATCACCCACAAATTTCAGTCTCTCCTCCTGTTTTCCACAACCTGATTTATATATATAATGTTTAAATTTCAAGCAACTTTCCACAAAAAAAGAAAAAGCATGGAAAAAAAAAAAGTGGGGGGGGGAGGAAAGGGCAAGGCAACCAAGCAGAGTTCATTAAAGCAGTTCTGGTTTCCTACATTTTTTGTTTCCTTTAACTTTATGATTGCAGTAGATTTTTCTGTCATGCAGAGGCCATGTTTCAAGAAATAATGAACTTCTCAAGAAAAATTGCCTTTATTCTTAAAATTTCATAAAAATCAAATGCAAATTATATCAAGTTCTCTTCCAAATTATGCCTTGAAATAATTTTGATGTATTTTAATAAATTTTTAAGTAATGTTTACTTCTGAAATGTAGCAATGGTTTCTGACATTTCTTTGATCTATACTGAATTTTATCTATTTTTATTGTACTATAGAATACACCTGGTTCATATATTGACATCTTTTGATGTACTGAAGTCTTCATATAATTTTTGTTACATATTTTTTAAAAAAATGGGTTAAAAAACCATATAGAGAATATTTATACACTGCGTGCAGCAGATCACAAGTAAATTCAGGCAGTTTTTCATGAATAATAGAGAACAGAATTGTGACTGGGAGCAGCTGCATGCACCCAAGACCAGCAGCACCCAGAGCAGGGATGGGCTGGCTGGAAATGCTCAGGTGGGAATCATTCCATGGCATCCACAGCCACGGAATTGGGTTGGAAAGGAGCCCAAAGCTCATCCCTGCCATGGCGGGGACACGACTGCCCCAGTGCCAAACCATGACAGACCTGCCCAGCTCTGCCTAGCAAGGAGGCCGTGGTGTTCTGCCCCGAGCCTTGGGCAGCTCCCACCTTATATACCCAAAACTACGTGTCTGTGTTTACAATTTATTACCAATTCCCATCACCTATGTCACACTGTGAATCTCCACCTTAAACCAACAGAAAAGTGTCACCATCACAGCAAGAATGGAGCGCAAGAAGGAGGAGAAGGAGGCCAGGACACACCCAAATTCCTCCATCTTGTACCCCCTTGAACCCCATTCTAAAAATCCCAAAATTCTGCTTTTCCACCCTGTGTTAGTTCAAATATCACACTGCTCAAATCCTTGTGGCTTGTAATTCCTCACACAAAGTTGACAGCTTTTTCCACAGGCTAAAATGGAAGCCACAGGAGTTTTTGACTTGGTGCCAAGGCCTCTGAGCCCCCGCCAGGGTCTGGAGGCAGCCAGGGCCGGCAGAGGGATGTGCTGGACTCTGACCCTTTTTGCTGGCAAAGGGGATGAAAAAGAACTCTGGGGTCACCCTGAACTCTGGGGTCACCAGGGGATGGGCCCTGAGCAGCTGCCACCATCTCAGGAACAAAACTTCTGCACTGGGCTGTGCTTGGAGGAATTCCCAACAAGTGGCACTGGAAATAAATACCCAGGACACCGGTGGGGAAGTGGGATGGGAATGTCAGAGCTGGACAGAAAGGTGCTGTGAAGGTTCCAAGCGAGAAGGAACCAGCACAAACACATCCCACAAACACCACACGAGTGGTGTCCCCTCCCCTGGAGCACAGCAGGGAGGGCATGGGGAGGAAGGGGCACTGCCACCCTCCCAGCAGGGCATGACCACGGATCCACAGGGAGAACACAGACTCTGAAAGGGAGAGTTTGCAACAGAGTGGAGAAAAGTGCAGCACAGAGCTGCTAATGGGTTATTAAGGACATCCACTTGCAGAAAATTCTATGTACCATACGTCATATTTGCATGTCTTAAAAGAACACAATAAAGTTCTGCAGGTTTTATAATCACTTCTGTGACCTGATGTTAATTTCAATTGTATTACCAAAATCTGCTGCATCCCCTCCTCCCCTTTCTTAACTAAACGATTAGTTACCATGGGAACCAATATATTTCTGGTTGTGACCCCAACATTAATGTGAAATGTCTCCTCTTCCTGTAGATGGGACAGTGGTGACCATGGGATATACTTCACACTCTTTGTGACAACAAAGAATATTAAATTTGGATAGTGTTGCAATGCTGTGCAAATAATAGAACAAGAAAAGGACTTATTGAACTTATTTTAATAGAAATAGACTTAGATGATATACTTTCACTTTTTTTTTTTTTTTTTGCAAGGGACGGGAAAGAGAGGTAATGATTTAGGAAGACATAAAATAATATGGAAAAGAAGAAGAATAATCACGTTTTGGATGAATTTTGCATAAGATCACTTTAAAATATTTACAAACTACAATTCTGAGTAGTTTTCTCAGTCTCACCATTTCTATCTTCCAAATACTTTGTTTCAGATTAGCTGGAATTATCAGTTCATTTAGAGTGCTTTTCCTGCAGCGTATGGAAATGGATAAATGGGGAAGAGAGAAGGAAAAAGGCAGTCAACAAAATTTTTAAAAAAAAGCAAATGTACTGTTTCCCCAACATATTTCTTCAGAAGCTAAGAAAGTGAACTTCTGTAAAGGAGCTAAAATCAGCAGAAATTGTGTAATAACCCACAGTGATACAACCTAAATGTGTGCAAAGGTTGGACATGACAATTAAAATCTTATGAGGGTTTTTTGGGTTTTTTGACACTCACCCATACACCCACTTATCTCTGCCATTTCTTTTCTGGAAGGAAGAGTCATAAAGCAGGCAGAGAACTCTACAGACAGCTGAAGCAGCCCTGCCACTGCATTTGGAAGGAGATACCTGGAAGCTGAATGTGGAATGTGGCAAGAATGTGCCAACCTGCCAGCACGAGAGAAAGACAGGCAAAGGGAAACACTAATGCATGGAATATCAACAGTTGGACTTCACCTTCAGCTCTAGCTAGAAATTCTCTAACACAGACTGCCAGGGGAGCTGGAAAATGAGAATTATTTTATGTTGTTATCACCCAATAATTATTCAATCATTAACTATGCAAAATGTGTGGCTTCATGCATTAAAAGCCAACAGAAATTACCAGGAGTTGTTTAGCTAAGGCAGTGGACACAGTGAGCCCTCCGACTGTCTATCCAGACAAATCTGTAATTCAGCTTTCAGATCCAGACTGGTTTTTGTGGCACTGCAGCTTACCCTGGCTCTGACTCCTTCAGCAGCCAGCCAGCAGTGCAGAAAGACTGGATGTGCAGGCCAGCACCACGTCCCTGGACTGAGGCTGCAAAAACACGGGGACTTAAATAACAGCAGCTCCTCAGCTTTTGTTCCCCAGCACAAAGTTTCCAGCCTGGGCTGAAGCCCATTTTTACTTTTGCATCTGTCACATTTCAGGAGGGTGATAATTCCAGCTGCTCCCTCCATCCTGCGGTTCCATTCACAGAACTGAATTCCTGCTTGGGTGGGTGCAGAGGACAGAGAATTAGCTGAGTGATAAAATATCAAAATTAGTGCATCTTCCCCCAGCAAAGGCTTCTGGGTCAGCTCCACAGTTCCCTCCTCAACAAATCATGAACCAGAATTAATTATGGTGCTTGTTGTGTATTTTTCAGCTAGAACATGGTTAGGGTTTGAAAGGACTGTGGAAGAAGGGGCAATTGGAGGTGGGAGGAAATGGATGAGCTTGTTAACACTTCAGGGAGCTCCGAAAATACGGAATGTGGTGCTGAAGTGGTAGGGACTGACAGAAAACCTGCAGGAAGCCCAAGTCCATTAGGCACAAATCAATTTTGTAATCATCTGCCCACCCAGCACTCCCAGATGATGAGAGCGAGTTTCCCCTCACAGCAGAGACCATGCTAAAAACAGAGTTTTGAGAGCTCGGGCACGGGTGGAGATGTGCTGAGGAAAGGTGCCACCATTACCTGTGCCACGCCTCTCTCTGGTTCAGAATCCACCACCTCTCACCCAACACCACCCCCTGCAACCACCAGCAGTGTGCCAGGGTTCAGAGGGCACCAGAACAATTCTTGCCTGCAGGAATTATTGCAACAAAGAGAGGAGATGTGCAGGGAGTTTGAGATACACAGCGCTGTACAACGAGGGAGAGGGCAGAGACAGCAGCAGAGCACCAGGCTCAGCAGTGCCTGGGATTCCAGAGGCTGAAAAGCCAATCCATGTACAAGCCTGAATTCCTGAGCATTCCTTCCCCCCTCAGCCCTTGTTTCTTGCCAATCAGTTTGTCTTCCACTGAGGAAGGAAATGACAATGACAATGACAATGACAGTGTATTTCGGGAGACACAGCAAGAACATTTATGCTAAGTGGATTAACATCTTGTTGATCAAGCGGCTGAGTTATTTCAGAGATTCCTTCCAAAAGAGCTGGACTCTGCTGCTGGGGATGTCCTTCCCAGCCCTCTGGGAGCACAAGGTGGTGCTGAGATTTGGAAGGGAGCAGGCTGTGGAAGGTGCAGCCCCAAGAGAGCCCTGGTGTGCAAAATGATGCTGCAGGATCAGATAACTCAGCAGCTGAGGAAGGTGGGACAGTCCCTGGCCCTGCTGCTGCTGGCACGACCATGGCAGGGACCAGGCAAGTGAGGGTGCCCCTGGGCTTGCCCTCAGCTCCCAGCAGCTGCTCCAGCTCACGAAGGAAACAAAACAGCCCATCCAGCTGCTTTCCACCAAAAAAAAAAAAAACCAAATCCAGGGAATGGAAAGGTGAGAACTGACCTTTCACCCTGAGCCTGGGGCTCTGCACTGTTCTCCTCCTGAATCGCTGTGTGGGAACTCCTTCAGAGCCTCCCTCCCCACCTGGTCTGAAAATCCCTGATATTCCACAGGTGGCATCGGCTCTGCAGCAGTGACACTCCCCGCGGTGCCTTCACCTCCATCCTGGGCTGAGCTGCGCTACCGGGAGCTCTGTGGGGCAAGTTCCCCTGGCAGGAATTTGGGTCATGTGGAGTTCCACAGGAGCGTTCAAGCACTTGTGTGTGAAATATTGAGGCACACATTTTGACACAAAGAGCTGCAGACACAGGCAAATATCTATGATCTGCCATCTTAAGTGGAGGAATAATAATTCCATTTCCTTTTGCACTGTAGTTTGTTTGACAGCTCCGGTTTAGGATCCACAGGGCTGACACTGAGCCAAACTGTCAGTGACATTTCCATGTCTGAGAAATCCTGAATCTCACAGGTAAGCTGTGAAAGCTGAGAAGCAGGCAGTGGAAGTGTGAGCCTCAGAGCTACCGCAGCAGACAAACCCTAAAAAGTCACTTTGTATGACCTCTGCTTTCTTATAACCGGGGAGAGCTTAAAGCTGGGAAAATGGAAAGGAATGAAAATCCACAGAACTTTTTGCAGACAGAAGAAACATATGCTCTACAAAGTAAAAAAAAAATTACTCATATGTGATAGACTAGATGAGCCAGACGTCATTTAAAGTGAAATATACCCTTTAAATCTAGATAAAGAACGCAAGAAATACATTTATGTTTTCATTTTTATACATTGTTGAGCAGGCAAAAAGGAACATACTGCAATTTTGATTTTGTTCAGCTGATTCTGCTTTTGTACTGGTAGGAAAGGAGAACGTGTGGGGGCTTTCTTAGGGTCAAAAGAAGAACTGAGCCCTCCTGACCTCTATAATTACAACTTATTGATCTAAGAGAGGTGTTTCTATGCCGGCAGCACATTCAATGCAGTTAACGTTTACACAGTCATACAGACCTCATTTAGATGACACTCACACTCTGAACATCCTCTGTCGCTCAAACGAGAAGGAAATAAAGCTCTTCTAGGTTAATGAACGCACCAGAAAAATTTCAGCGCTTCAAAGGAGGTGACAAGTGTGGCTCAAGAACACCACAAGTCTGGAAGACAAATCCGTGCCCCCCAGAGCTGAGGAAAGCTGAAGGTCCTCGCACAAATCTTATCTGTAGCGACTCGTTATCACCTCATTTCTACAAAATCTTCGGGACACAAACCAGCTCCCAGTAAAAAGGAGGGCCAGAGATATTTACTGGAAGCACTAAGGGCTGGTGCTCCGGGACATGGATTTTGTCAAGTCAATTAATCTGCTAAGAAAACAACAGTTTCAGAAAAACACAGCCAGTCGGGGACTGTTTGAAATGTGTATTTTAAGCATCCATTTGTGCATTGTCTGGAAGCGGGAAATGTGCCCAAAGGCATCAGTTAGCTTTTCATAAAAAAACCCCGACATTTTTAGTGGTTCAGGACCTTTCTCCTACGAACAGATGGACAATGCTCACAGAATAAGGAAAAGGTTCATTATTCTTCTATTAAATATAGAGAGCTTAGGCATAAACCTAAAAAACAAAGTCTTACAACCAGAAAGAATTAGAAGTATATTTCCACCTTGAATTTTTGATCTCTTGTTCTTAAAATAAGATGATTTTTCCTAAAAGCTTTGAATTAAGTCCTGACAGAGACATGCCTGGTTTAAAACAGGCATCAGTTCCTAAAAATCTGGTAATTCATGGTCTCTTTGCAAGAATGAGAAATAAGAAGTGCAAATTAAGACACATGACATTTCATCTGGACACGAGAAAATGCCTTTTTTTCTCTCTTTATGTCATGTATTTCCAGACTGGAATTCATTTCAAACCAAAACACCACTGCCATCCCTAGCTGCACTCAGTTCTTCCAAGAATTTAATATTCTTCAATGACATATGCTTCTCACTCTTCTGAAATGCACTCCGGAGGTCCAAGTTTTATCCCAAATCTGCAGGAGAATTTAGGGACGCCTTTTAAACTCTCCTTTTGCAAGGCACATAATTGGCACTGGCATAATCTCATCCAAATAATCTGCTACTTCCTACTAGAGATTTTCTATGCAGTGTTTGTACCCGGCTGGCTTTTCATAGTACTACCACCCAACCCTGAATTTTAAAGGCAGTTTATTCATGTAAGCAGTCTTAAAATACACATTTTCCAGGGGAGAGCTGTCAGGCATGGAGGAGCTGGGTAACAAGCTAAATCAGCAGTACAAATAGGAGCAGGAGAACTACCTGCTCCAACAGTTTGAATAATTGTGTGATGGATGGGGAACAGAAGAGGCACTTTTTTCCTTAAGAAGCCATGGAAGGCATGAGAAAGAGCAAAAACTGAAATTCTCCCCTGATCAGCAGAACCAGTGCAATTTCAGATCCCCATTCTGCTGTACCTCTGTCCTTCAGCATAACCCAGAGACCATCTGTAAAGCAGAGCAGAAAAATGTACAGCAAAGTTCCAGGCTCATTAAATTCCTGGCCAGGACGGCCAGAAATACCTGTGTGAGTACTGCAGGAAGGACTTGAACTGCGACCTCCCAGGAACACTCCAGCAATTCCCAGAGGTGGAATTTACAATGTGACCCAACCTGTTATTTCAGCAGCAGCAGCAAAGAACCTGAACTTGGAAACAAATACACACATTTTTCTGCTCACAAGAGGGACAGCTCAACATGCTTATGCTCAAATACATAAAATAAAAATATGTAAGCATGACAAAAACACATAACTGTGATTGCAAGATCAGCCCAAGTGACTAAAATCAGTGTTTAATTTAAATTAACTTCAAGGAGTGAAGGTTGGAACGAAGGTTTCCAAAAGTTTGTGAATGTTTCCCAGAGCTGAGCATTGTGTGAAGAGCCTGCTAGGCTGCCAAGATGGAGAGCCAATTTGGATTATTAGGGGTTGATAAAGAGTGACATTTTATGTTCAGGAAGCATCTGACAGGAGCTGCCATGCACCTTGTCACACTGCAGAGAGTACAACTGCTGATAATGCTAAAAAAACCCTATTGAAACTGTTCCCAGACACACACATTAAAAAATATCCACGGCAGTGTCTTCAAATCAACAGAAGAACCATGTGTTAGTGGCCACAAATGTTCAGGATTTGTGTATTTTATTCACAGAAGAAAAAGGTAAAATAGGAACCGCTCACCTACTATGCCCTTTTCCACTTTTCTTGGGAATATAATACTAATTTCTTTTCTGGCTGTCCTAGAAACAAGCTTTGTGTCTTGAAATGACATTTGGCACTGGACAGAAATGCACACATTGAATAAACACAATTACACAAGTGATGTTTGCAACTATTTGAGTTTATAGCTGGCTGTGCACAAAGGACTGGTCCAGTGCTCTCAAGTGTGACACCACACAGAACCACACACACTCTCAGAGAGCACAGTTTGCATTTCTGCCTCTTAATTTCCTTACAGCTTGGCACAGGCGAGAATTTCCCACATTAAAACACAAATATCTGGTTCCAAGTAATCTGTGAGCCCAGCCAGAGAATTGGAACACGCAGGGTGGTTCTGAGCCCCAGCTCAGAGAGCTCCCCTGGCATCTCAGGCGGGTTTATTTTACCTTGGGCTGCTCGTGGATCACCCCGAGAACACAGAAGTGTGGCTGAAATAATAACTTAGAGGCTGTGAGCCACTTCCCAGTGTGGAGCCTGGAGACTTCAGCCACACCAGGTCCGTGGGAGCAGCCACTCCACCTCTGCATCTACCTGACCCACGGAGAACCCCAGTCTGCTGCAGGCAAGTAACAGCACCTGCACGTGATGCACCTTGGCCAAACTCAGCTGAAACCCAGGTTTTAGCTGGATTACAAAGCATTTTCCTGATTAGGAGTGCACTGGATTCTCTCCCCTGTGTGACAAATTTACGAATTCCCATCAGTACCAAGCAAGCCTCTGAACTAAGATGCAATCTTATTGCTGCCTTTCAGGCTCTTATTGGCATTCCAGATTTATTCCTACACAAAATATTTCTTTACTTTTAATATATGGTTTGGTATAGGCTGCTATGAGAGGCTTTTAGAGAACCCAATGAATCTTTTGCTGCAGTCTGTGCAGCTTCAATCAGCTCACATTAAAACATGATTGTTATAATGGCAAAAGGAATTAATATGGTAAAGTTCTGTGTACCACATTAAGCTAAAGAATATTTGGCAGATGTGTATTTATAGCAGAATTACACAGACATATAAATTCCTTGCACAATGAAATGGTTGCACAATAAAATGTCTGCACGTTCAGTACACTGCTGTTCTATTCCATTTATGTAATGATTTGTAGTTTCTAAAAGTTGTTAGGCATTCTGAAAGCCAACAGGATTACAATCTATCTTAAAATTTACTGCTTTCAGTAAAGTAGCAGAGCACTCAGGCTTTGAAGTCATGGACTGCAAAGGCTGTTTATTCCACATAAAGTGTTCCAGGATATTGTAGGGACGGAGATAGAGGGGCTGCAGTAGAACAGACTGCTAAACAGCTCAAATATTAATTCATTAGCTCCCAAAGTTGTGTTCAGAGAGCATACAGAATGAAATAAAATGAGGGATTGGGGAAAAGGAGAACGAGTAAAAAGAGTACAAGAATGTGGCTAAACTGCAGAACAGCCCACTGACATTCTGAGCCTGGGAGTTATGTGAATGGAAGATGAATGTGAACAAATGGATTTATAAAGTAGATTTCTTAATACATATCATTAAGGCTATTTCATTTCCCTGCACTTACACACACAAAAAGAGGGTAAAGGCAAGAAGAGTTTTAAGGAGAAAATACTGGAATAAGAAAGGGAGGAGGAAAAGCAGCTTTGTAGAAGATTATTTTCCCTTCATTTACCTGCCTAAACACCATGGATTTCCTCCCCAAGTTTAATGATTAAAACAGCTATGTTCTTGCTTCTACCTACTGCTTCTTCCATTCATTCCTTGAATCATGAAGAGGAGAAGAGAACAAATGTATTGACACTGGTGAAGGTCCCCCACATACCCAAGAATATAACTCCAGAAATGCAAATACTGATTTCTAAAATAACCATAATGAGATTTCTGCTACGAGGCAGCAGAGTTACATTTCTCCACTGAGGTGGAAGCCTCCACTGAGGTTTGTGTGTTGACTGTGAGCATTGTTTTAACACCTGAACACCTGCAGGGCTTCTCTCGCAGGGTTTGCTTTGGTTCTGCACAGGTTGCATAAAAGGTTGGGATATCACCTGCAAGGTAACCCCACAAAAGAGCGACCTTGCTGTCCTTTTGATTGGGGCAGGCTTGGAGGAATGTGCATTGCAGGTGGATTTGTTGAAAGTGGTTTCTTCTGTCCTGGAAACTCCTGTGGCACACGACCTTACTCGTGGTACCCTTCCTCTCCACGGGCCCTGGACCTGCAGGTGTGAGGGGAGAGCAGAGATGCCTCCAGCCCCAGCCTGACTCCAGTTCCAAGGAAACCTGAGAATGTCAGGTTTCAGCAAGCAGCTCTCATTTCTTAGACTCCAAACCCAACAATTTACCCAAAGAAACAGAAATCAAGATCTACAGTGTAAGAACCTAAAGCTCAGGTGATGTGTTTTAGCCAGAAGAACATTTTTTGTCTCTGAAAATGAATGATGATTAGTTCTAAACGAAGCACAGGATTCACAGGGTGATTTTCCATACCCAGCAGCCACGAACACTAACAAGACATCCAATTGATATTAAGAATGTTACTGGCTTCTGTAATTTGGGCATCTGTGTGTCAGGAACTGAAATGACAGGCCAAATCCTACTCTGTATTTCGCTGAGAGCACCAGGAGAAATCTCTGTGCAGAGAAATGTCTGGTTGGAATCCATGATCTGGCTGGTAAACATCCCCAGACCTCTCAGAAACCAAATAATGAAATTTTAGTGCTTTGCAATGCCAACCCCTGAATCCTTTAATAAAAAGCTACCTCCCAACGTGGATTGCATATTGGAGATGTACAGGGTAATGAAATGATCCAGAATAAATTATGGAGCTGAACCAACCATTCAAAGGCAGCAGCTGCACAACCAAGACTCTCAGTAAATCCCTGCCTCTGGTGATAGTGCTGGTTTTTGGTTTTTTGGTTTTTTTTTTTACAAAGAGCTCATCTCTCTGTCAGTAGTTCCTGTGCAGGTGATTCCTTTTGGCCAGAGGAAGGCTGTGCTGCTGCTGTGCACACAGGAGAGGAAATGCTGAAGAGTTTTACAGCTACCAAGAGGATCAGGGATTCTCACTGAGTTCCCTGTACTGCACATGGCAGCTACAGGAATTTTTTTTTTGCTCTCCCTCAAATTTCAAGATTCACCATATCAAGCCACAGACAGTTTTCTTTCTCTTTTGAGGAAACTGGGCCAAGTTAGAGCATCAAGGAACAGTCTGTTCACAGAATCCTCTGTATGGCACAGCACCAGCCACAAGGAAATCTCGCTCCTGCTAGAGATTTTCTTTTTTTGCAGTGACAGAAGACCAACTCCCAACACTAAAAAGAAACCAACTTCAAGCAGGAGACTGAAAGAGAAGTGCCATCAAAAGCCAGTTTGATGGGAGAGGCTTCTGGCTCCTCACTAATACACAGCTCCTCTCCAGTCAAAAGCAACACATATGCTTAGAGCAGTTGCCTTCGTGGAAATTTGTCTGAAAGAAATAATTATTTGCCAGCATACTGTTCCTTCTTAGTAGCACACAAAGCCACGAAAAATGTTTGTATGGATGAAACATGGCAAGTTTTCAAGAAGAAAAGCCAGTCTGCACCAAACAATGCCATGTGCAGTGACAAGGACTGTGATTCCTGTGGGTATCCTGCCTAAATTCCCAGCACAGTGGCCACTTACACATCTTCTAGGAGCAAGCATTAATGAATTGCTCCAGGAATATTGTCACATGATTGATAAGTCAGATCTCTTCATCAAGTATTTCATAACTACCACAAAAATCCCAGCAAAATCTATTATTTACCTCTTTCAAAATTATATAAAGTTATCATTGTGATGTCTTAGGGGTGAGGGAATTTAATAAAGACCCAAAAGTTCAAGATTTGCCAGTGACTGTATCTAGAGACCCAAATAATAAAGTATTTTTCTAACAAGCTCCCTGGATGATCTGCAGAGAAAAAGTCACGTAAAAGCTGCGTGCTCAGTTGTGCAGACCATTCTAAAATCCACACCAATTTTCACCGTAACAACAAAAAAGAAATCCAGTGAGTCTGGTTCCCTTAGCAACCAGTAAAATATTATCTATATTATTCATATTAACATTATTTACAGTGCCCTAGAACTGAGAGATACCAATTCACAAAGAGCATACACATCCCTCATTACACAACTTGCTGGCTTTGAAAATTCCGTGATGCATTTCATTTAAGCCTAACCTCCCCATGTAGCTCTTCTCTGCAGGTTCTCCATCCTGCTTTTTTCGTGCCAAAAGTCCAAATTCCACACCAGAAAGTCCAAAGAACAAATCTCCTTTTTGTTCCTGCGTGCAGCTGGCTTTCACAGCCACCACCACCCCGCCCCAAAGGTGGTGGCCGTGAGTGGATCTCCTCATTCCACTCTGCCTCAGGTGTGCTGAGAGGGCTCATTTCAGCACACCCCTGACTGCAGGGCTCCTTCTCCATCTCATCTCAGCAGGATGGAAATCTCCCTCCCTCCCGAGGAGCTGTGCCCTGCTCTGCTTTGGGATGGAGGCACCCAGCTCAGTGGAGACGCTTCTCCGGGGTGCTGCTGGCTCAGAGACATCAAGAGCTTGCCACCCTTTCTACATTTCCCATCTGTGGCTTCAGACATCCATCACACAACTGCCACAATATTAAAATGAATGAATTTCATTCCCTGCACAAGTCCTTTACAGCAGGGAAGAAAGTCACCTCCTCGATTTCCACAAACTTGCAGCAAAAATGTGTGAAAACCAAGACTGAGGGTGAAGCCCCACTAATAGGTTACAGATCATTAATCAGTGTTGGCAGCTGTGTGCAGCTGAACATTTTGAGCAGGAAGTGCTGGAAAGTTTTGAGTTCAGAGGGAAAACATTGACTGAAACTTCACTTAAAAAAATGTGTAATTCCCTCCCTGAACAACCAGAATATTAGATCATGTAACATTTGCATCACTTCAACTGCCCCACTCTTAGGTACCAGAGCAGTGATTCACTGCACAGAGGAATTTCTGCTGGACTTCTCACAATTTCAGGCATGGACATGTGAAGGAAAAACTGAAGAAAAGTTTTTCCAATGTCCAAAATTAAAAGATGCGCTGAGACCTGGATGGAAGCTCAAGGGTTAAAATTAAGTTCTCCATCTCCCTGTTTGTCCATTTTTTCCAATTGTCAACTGCACATAATTTTTGAGTGAAACGTAAAAATACAGCTTCAGCAACATGAGCCCACCACGATTATATCCCTTATTACAAACTGCACACGCATCACAAACAAAAATCAACATCCTGATTCCATTTCCATTAGTTATCAACAGAACCTTGCTACCAAAAGGGTTATAAACGCTGAACTTCAAAAGAGTGAAAAAACATTATGTTAATCATGTGTTCTTACTGAACAATTAAAATCGGAATTAGGATGACACTAAGATCTAAGCCCCCTACACAGGGAACAATTAACCAAAGTTTGAACTGGTATACTGCGAGGTTCCCTTACCAAGGGTCATTTCAGATGCATAAAAGGTTTTATAAATAGGCTGTTAAACTGAGGAAATTTAAAAAAATAGCACAGCTCTTCAAGCATCTTTCACATGAAAAGTGCTTTTTGCCTTAATGATTAAAATTTTATTTATAAGCAATTCAAGATCCTTGTGTGGTTATGTCTGCTGCTTAGCTGCTCCTCAGTATTGATGTTAAAAACTGTTCTCCTTGGTGCACTTTGGAGAGATGAGTGTAAAGAGGCAGGAGGAGACTCAAGTGTTCAACAGCAGACATGTAGGCGTGTGCTGACAGTGGGCCAAGACATAGCAGTGCTCTGATCAGAGGGGTAGAAGTGACTTTTGGGAGGGAAAGGATGGCTTTTAATGAGTCTAACAAAGCCCACACCGACCAGGAGCAGCCACCAGCCAGGGCAGGGGCTCACCAGCTCCCCTCTGCTCAGCTGGGCAGCTCCAGGAACCCAAATCACTTCACTCTTGTAAAAAATCAAATGGGAAACCAACCATCCTCTGGCTGGATGGGCATTCCAAGCACAGCATTCCGCACGGTCTGGCAGCACACTCCAGATGGGAATGCCCAGCAAGGGCAGCAGCACCTTCCTTGGGAAAGGCATCACCGGGACAAACTCATCCACCCCACTAGACAGGAGCCCTGCTGCATGTCACGTTTCCTTAAGCATTCTCTCTCCAAAAATATTATTTTCTCCTTTAACTCCATTTAAAAAAAAAAAATTACAATCTTCCCATTCAGAGAAATGCCAGAAAATGGGCAAATTACACAGGAATGCCAAGTCCCATATTTTAATAGCTCTTTAAAATACTTGTCATCTCCAGAGAGTTTCAGTATTTTCAACTTCTTATTTCAAAGTCACTAGAAATTAAACAGATAAGCACTTAAAAAACCCAAACAAACAAAGAAATACCTACCAAAAACCACTCCAGAAAACAGTAAGAAAAACATTCCTAAATTCTCTGAATCTGTTTGTAACTAAATGGCTTTATGAAGTGGAGTTGGCTCACATTTTTTCCAACAGCCTTAGGCTACATAGCTGCTTTTACACATAAGTGTTTTTCTGCAACTTATTTACTTCTCCAACAAAAATGCTGATTTCACACCTGACAGAGTGTATTTATAATAATTCAGTAAAGAAGAACTAAAATGGAGTCTGTTTAGTTCCTGTTCCCATTTGATTCCCTTCACTGGCACTTGACGCATCCAAACACATCCAGCAGTAGGTTGTGGTTTTTTTGGTGTTTTTTTTTTTTTTTGGTTTTTTTTTGTGTGTTCTGGCGTTTTATTTCTTTCTTTTGCACATTGGTCAAACACATCTCTCATCATCATCTAAATCAGGGGTATGTCAGGATGCCTGAATTCCTCCAGATCATAATGCCATAAAACATGTTTCAAGGTGCACTTCAGTACAACTCTTAGAGGTGACAGAAAAAGCAAAGAGAGAGAGAAAAGGTGTGAACTTAATGTTTTTTACTGCTAATCCTAAATTAAATATAGATAGTGTTGGGAAATTGCCTGAATGCCCTCCTGTCTCCTTTAAAAAAAAAAAAAAGCTACTGAACTTGCAAGTTTACAGAGGAAAATTCCCATCTCTCTTCTACCTATACAGAATGAACAAATGAACAAATAAAGCTTAAATATTCTAACTCATAAGCTTATCATCTCTGTTAAAAAAAAAAAATGCTGGTTTTATTTACTTTGGGGGCTGAAGATGGCTTGGTTTCCTCTAGGTAACCTCTGCCTTGGAGCAGCTAGCCCAGATGGATCAGCAGCAGTGCAAATAGCTGTTTGTAGGGAACAGCCCAATCTCGTGTTTCTGCTCAGACTTCCCACCCAGCCCCACCTCGCCCGCCCAGAGCTCACACGTGCACTGCACGAACAGCCTGGCACAGATTTCAGCTTCTGTGTTTAGCCTTGTCCTTCACATGGGAGTTAAAGGGGCAGCTTTGCAATCTGAAAAACAAGGTGCTTGAGCACTAACAGCCCTGCTGGAGCAGCCCCAGAAGGCTTGCAATAATTCTGCACAAGCTTTTGTGCAGTTACTGGAGATCCTTTCTGGAGAGGAATGCTTGGCAAGGGACACAGCTTGTGTTTCCACTCCCTTCAGGAATTTGATTTAGGGTTTGCTGGGAAGCACAGCAAAGGCAGTGTGAGTTTCTCAGCTGAGCTGTGTTTTATTCCCAGCAGCAGCCAGGTGATCCTGTACCTGCTGGGGCTGCTCTGTGGCACTCTCAGGGATCTGCAGCAGAGAGGTGACACAGCACCGAGTCAAAAAGGAGCACAATATGGTCATTCTGGCACAAAGGTGCAGAATTCACCCACAACAGCAGTAAAAACATTACACATAACCACAAACTCCACCTTTTACACGCTTAGTTCTAACCTGGCTTTAACAGGAAATTATTTACAAAATCACACCTTGGAAACAAGACCTGCCCAAAGAACCAACTGCCCATGGGTAAGCATCCCAAAGGAGGGAGCAACCTTAAGGATTTCCAGCAAATCTAAATGAAAACCCAGCACTTCACAGCTGAAATGACCTCTGAACACCAAATAATACATGTTTGGTTTTCTTTCTCTATCTAGAGAATATATTCTCTACACCAGCTGCTGCACTGACCCTGCTCTGGCCACTCACAAACAACCTGAACTCCCCATTTGTCTGTAGCCACATGGAATCAATGCTGCCCACCCAGAGGAGAGGACTCGTAGCTGAACATGGATTTCCTAGGACTCCTCAAGCCTCTTTCTTCAAGTCCAGCTGCCTTACAAAACTTCAGGGAAAACAGATTGACAAAAGAGAACAGGATCCCAAAATAACCACCATGACATGGCCTTAATTTTAAACATTAACTTCTAATAACGCTGTGCACTGTGGCAAACATTAATCTTGTTCTCTGAAACCTATTTTTAGGAAATATGTTTATATCCAGGCTGAAACTCAGTATAAACCTAAGAATGCTGCCATTGAAAAAAAATTAATTAAAGCCAAAAAATGGAGTCTCAGAAATACTGCATCAGCCTTTGTAATGAGAGTAAAGTGGTTGAAGGATTCTGCAAGCTGTATCTGATCCAGTTTGAATTTATTGGCAGAATCTTACAGTCAAGAGACTAAGCTACTTTAGAATATAGAATTAAATGGTTGGGTTTATTTAATATCCACATAATACGACTTTGAAAAGAAATCCTTTATTCTATTGCCACTAGAACAAGGGAAATGTAGATTTTTTTCTCTACTGGCTGTCAAGGTTTTTTTTTCTTTTTTTCTTTTTTTCTTACGTACATGTGCTGTGTGAAATTCAGCAATTTCATTTCACAGGGTGTCTTTGGCATTAGCCACAGTGTAATGTAACTGGAACTACTGAAGTTCATCTGATTTCACACCTAACCCATGCAGCCTCACAAATTAGACATTACATCAAGAAAAAGAAGCACAAATTGTTTAAGTTTTCCTGGAAACAAAGCTCATATTCCCTGGTGCTTCCTGATCAAGACAAGGTTGCCAACCAACCCAACATGTGTTCATGCTCTGTGATAAAATGTCCACATAGAACCATAAGATTTTTATGTTGTTTGAGAGATTTCTGGGTCAAACTGTGCTTTGGAGTTTGCTTTGTTTTTCCTCAGAAAAACTGCAGAATGATGGCATTGAAAAACCATATTTCATGCACAACTTCTGTCTCAATATTGTGGAAAAGCAACGTTAAGACTTTCAAATGAGGAACAAGAGCTTCCATTCATCAACAAATGTGAAGAAACAGATTTGGAGGAGACTACACAGGAGTAGTTACTAAAACCAGCAGCTCTCAAACCTTCCCAGTTTTGTCTGGAGCACCGCTGCACTCTGGATTTTGTGATCCTGACCTTCTGCTCCTACCAAACTACTCCACAAACCCCAGACTATCCCCCCTGGTTTTCTGTTCACTTTGCAGCCCTCCCCAGCTCTGAAGGGACAATTCCCTGTCCCTGAATCCTTCTGTTCTGTGCCTCACCAGAAATGCAGACCCCAGCAGGGGCTCCAGCCCTGCTGCAGAGCAGAAGGAGCACAGAAGCTGGAAGCTCATCCCAGCTGGAAGCAAACAATTCCTCCCTGCTCAGCTGTTCATGGTGCCTCAGCCCAGGTCCCACCTCCCAGCTCTACAGAGAAACAGCCCTCCAATTATTCCCATTTATTTCAGGGTAAAACGCTCTGCATAGTCTGGGATCATAAAACCAGAAGGGTTTTGAAGAAAACAGAGGTTATGGCAGAAAACTGGGATCAGGCAACCCTGCACTGCTCATCTTTTGTTGATGATGGATAATTTGGCAGAGTGTTTCTAGAGCACAGGAGAAGCAGGGGAATGAATTCTGTCACAGTCACTGTGGGTGCTGAAGGAGCTTCAGAAAGCAGCTTGGGGCAGAGGGGGACACAGCCCCAAAACACACACAGCACCTTTCACTGTCAGGATGAAAGAGAAGAGGATCTAGGGCCATCAGAACATATTGATGTAAAGGAAAGATGTCTCTGGGGGAGCTCTGCTTGAAGGATGTTCACTGCATATATCTTTAATTACAAGCTGACGAACATTTTATCCTTTAGCCACAATTTATATTCCTTTTATCACCTCTGTTGTGAAACACCGATGTGCTTTCCCACTTTCATCTAGAATCCACACCATCAGACACCCAGCACTGGCATTCCATTCATCTGCAACTCCCTGTTCCCTGAACAGTCAATCAACACCAGCAAACACACAGAGAGGTGCAGCCTGATGTACAGCTCAACCACTGCTCTTTCAGATGTGCAAAGACAATTTTCAGGAAGAAAAAATTATACATCAGTAGGTAGGGGGGAGAAAGAAAATAATAAAAAAAAAAAAAACAGAAGGAGGTGTATTTATTCTCTTAGATCTCTTAAGATGCACATCTTATTTCCCTAATTTGTTTCAGTCTTCATTTCTGCTACAAGGGAGAGCAGTTTTGCTTTATCAAGGTAAAACCAGCGAGTTCTTTATCTCAGCACCTTTTGGCTCCCTCCCACTGCTTGCTCTGGCAGCCTGTTCAGTGGCAAATGGCAGTGATAAGGAACCCCCAAAAAATGTCACAGAACCCATCATGACACTCCTGCTCTGTCCTGAAGCACAAGCAGCTCCCAGCAGCCAGAATTTTGGATGCATGCAATGGTTATCCACCAGACACTCCCTCTTCCACAACAAAAGGTAACAGCACATCTTCTTCCTGAAAAGCTGATTCTTTATCTGTACCAGTATTTTTCTCTTACAAATCACAGAGAGACTTCTCGGGAGTGGAAAATAACATTCTGCATAAAGATCCAATGTCATTTTGAGACTTGAAATTGCATTCCATGCAAATAAAGTTTAGTTTCTCTCAATTTGGAATTAACTATTTAAACTGATATTGAAGCACATTGATGAATTTAATTAGGCAGACAGCTTACAGCCTGAAGTTATTATAAGCACACACGTTCATGCCCTAGGTGACATATTCACTGTTTTTATTACCATTGTATGATAATTTCCTTTTTTATTTTTTTGTACAAAGCTCTCTCTGGACTAAGTAATTGGTAGTTGTTCATGCATGTTTTAATAGTCTCTGAAAAAAGGTTTCCCAACAAATGCTATCTAGTAGGAAAGACTACTTGAATTGCATTTATTCCTATGGCAGATCTCCCTCGTTGGCCAATTAATTACAAAGTATGAGAGCTCCTGAAGTCACTTGGAGAAAGAAGAAAAATCAACACATAACCTACGACTTGTGGTTCATTGTTCCTATCTTGAACTGATTCTACTCCGTGTACACAGAACTGCTAAAAACTTGGTTTTTCATATTTCTGATACAAGACACCAAGAGCAGCACACAAGGCTACATTTCTACATGCTAACTTCCCCCATTTATCCACCACAGGTCACATCATTAAAACAATGTCACAGAAGGGTCACACAGTGTACCTGTGAGCCATTTATATTGTTCTATATGTGCACTTTATATTGTTCTATATGTGCACTTTATATTCTTCTCTGTGTGCAGTTTATAGTGTTCTGTATGTGCTATTTATATTTTGTATGTGCAGTTTCTATTGTTCTATATGTGCAGTTTATAGTCTGTATGTGCAGTTTATACTGTTCTATATGTGCAGGTTATACTGTTCTATATATGCAATTTACACTGTTCC
>QUSF01000018.1:13690860-13701850 GCA_003676055.1 Chloebia gouldiae | reverse complement strand
TCCCCGTGGCAGCACGCTCAGGTGAAATCCTGCTCCCATCAGGGATGCTGTGCCACGTGCAGGCAGAGAGCTGCTGAGGCTCCAGCCAGCTGCCCCTGCCTCAGGAGGCTCTGGGGAGGGAGCAAAAACCAGAATCAAACAGCAGAATATTCAGGCACAGCCCCAACAGTCAACTCAATCACAGAGACACTCATGCATTATTCATCCCGTGAAATCTGGGAGTTTTTCCAGAGAATATGCCACAGACTAGAGATAGGGTTTATCAACTGTTTTATATCAGCATGTTTTATCTAATACAATAAGAATTTATTTACTAAGGATATTTATACCATTGGAGCTTTCCAGGCTTAATTGATTCTTTTCATCAAGACCCTATGCACTGGGAAAATCAGCTTGCAAAGGGATTTGAAAAGACACTGTGCTGAATGTCTACAAAATTATTTAGGTAATAATGGAGTAAAGTTATGGATCTGTTAGCATTTAATTACCAGATTCTTTTCCTTTGGAGCTATTCTACAAGGCCATCCTCATCTTCAGGATGTCAAAAATAGTTTTTCATCTGATACAGTTTATGTGGGCTTAAATAATCAATAATCAAAGCTACAGTTAGACAAATCAGTCTGTAAATAGCACTCACATTGACAAAAGTCTTAACACAGCAAGCCAACACAAAATGAAAACTTTAGCTCTTTGTGGGTCAAGAATGCTGTAAAAATGTGGACAGGGCACAGCCCTGCCCAGTATTTTCCCTCCAAACCTGATATCAACCATGTGAGAGGAGTTTCACCATTGTGAGAACACAGGCCATGTATTCAGTATTGCCATGCCCAAACTTCAAGCCATGAAAAATCCATCGAAAATTAAGAGATAATTCAAAAATAAAATATCTCTTTACTTTTTTAATCTTAAAGTAAAGATTAAAAACAAGCAGTTGAGCCAACTCTTCACTTGATGAGCCCTAAATCTGTTTTTTTTTTTCCAGGAGCTGGGGTTTTAGGACATGAAAACTTTAACTGGTGAGAAAGAGAAGGTCCCACAGAGTTTAAGGGAACAGGACTAAAGGCTGGAGGCACCAGCATGCCAACACAGCTCTGGCTGGGTCAGCTGCAGACCCTCATGCCAATCTGAAGCCAGGGAAATCAGGAGGAGATAATTAGCAATCCTTTTATTTGGAGCTGAGGCTAACACACACACTACACTCTGTTCTGGTGGAAAAGAGTAATTTCAGAATAAGGTTTTCTACACAAAAGCAAAGACACTGCCCTGTCACCCATCTTCAGATGCCTCTGGAGATGAAGTTTGGATAAATTGCAGTGAAAAGGAAAGACAATACAAACTCCTGTGACATATTCAGGTGTTTCATGGAAAAAGCGCAAGCAGCCCTTGCTGCAGCAGCTAAAGAACTTTGATCTGTAAAAGACTGCACATCAGAGAATATATTTTCATTTATGTATCAAAAGTCTTTATATAAAAAGTTTTGCTTCTGTGTGAAACCCTAGCTAGACAAATTAGCCCCACTAGTAGAGAATTTCCCCATTTTCAAAGCTTTATTAGCATGTTCTAGTCTAATCTGAAGAGTATTTTTGATGGGGTATTTCTAACAAAATTATTTTAGGTCCTTCTGGCCCTCTGAGTGCAGTGCATGCTCCTCACTCCTCTGCAGGCAGCTCCTGGCCACACATTTCTCCTCTGCAGCTTCTGCAGCCCACCTAAAGCAGGTTTTGTTTGTTCTGTTGCCTGCCTGGTGGGTTTTCACAGAGATGAGCTTGTTTATTGTTTTGTTTTGTTGAAATCCACAAGCCCTTCTCTCTGGGAAGGGAAATGTTCTTAGGTTCCCAAAAACCCAAGCTGTTGATGTTGGAGGCCATTTTTAACTCAGGTATAGTTTTCACAGCTCCTGAACCCAGCCCTGAAATAATCTGTCTGCAGCCAGCACCACATCCAGGCAATAATTGCCTGTCCTAGCAAGGCCCACCAGTCCCAAAGGATGTGTCTTTTAAGGCAAAATAACTTGGAGAAGGGACAATATGCAAAGTGACAGCAGATTAAAGAATGATGGAAATTAAAAGTTTAAAAAGCATGAGAAAGCAATTAACCAAGGAACAAAACGATGGTGCTCAGCATATAGAAGCTCAGAGTCTGTGACAGAATCAAAGTCTCCTGGAAAAAAAATAAAGGGAAAATAAAAAAGCAGCTAGGGAAACTACTAAAAAAACCAAGAAAGTTTTAATCTTTTTTTTTGTTGTTGTTTTGTACAGAGCATAAGTCCTATTTCAG
Organism: Chloebia gouldiae; assembly: GCA_003676055.1. Lineage (NCBI taxonomy): Eukaryota > Metazoa > Chordata > Aves > Passeriformes > Passeridae > Chloebia > Chloebia gouldiae. Next base: position 13,699,573 of record QUSF01000018.1, on the reverse strand, counting down.
CTTCCAATCCCACTACAAGGACAGAGATAGGATATTGAAACAAGCAACACCAGAATAAAGTCATGGAGGAATCACCAGAGCCAGACTGGGCTCCATTAACTGTGCCTGCTTCATCCAGGATGCAGATAAATTGTCAAGACACTGATAAAATATTCAAATGAACTCTGAAAAGAACCCAAATTTAATCACTTCCTGGCCTGAAATGGAAAACAGATCAATGGATTGATCCCAAGCTTTGTTCAGGCTCGGGTCTCTCTGCCTGTTTTCCATGGAAGAAGGACGAAGCAGTTTTTCTCTAGATCCTGAGGGATTTGTGCTCCTGTCCTCACACGGCTCCTCCTCTGAAACATGGGAACAGCAGCTGCCAAACGGCTTCTGGCAGAGTCCAGCACGAGAGTTTGCTCAGGAAAACCATCAGAGATGAGAGCTGAGACACCTCTGCTCTGCCACTTGCACAAAATTCCGAGCGCTCAACGAACTCTAACTGGAAAAAAGACCTCGCTGCTGGTTTGGAAAGTCAGTAGGACCATGCACTTCTGCAAGACTGGACAACAGCAAAGAGAATTAAATATGAGATAAAAAAACATCTGGGGAAAATCTAATATCACAAGCAAAAATTCAGCCTCCTCTGTAATAATCCAGGTTTTTTTCACGCGTTTTAAAGTGACAGCAGGAAGAGAAGCTGTTAAATGGATTTGAACTCCCCCCAAAAAATAAAGCATTAATTTTTCCTCTGTGAGACTGTAGTCCATCTCCAGCTGAATGAAAAATTATCATCACAGGATTGGGTTATAACTGTGTGCTAAAATAAAGAATGAGCCAGCAGATTAAAGATCTGTGCTCAATGACTTCAAACAAGTTATTTAACCTTTCCTTCCCTCAGTTTCCCAGCCTTTTTAAAAGGGTGAGGCAGGTTTTGTTCAAAAACCTCAGGCAAAACCCAAGCTGTTGTGATGGTTATTAAAAAATTAATAAACATTTAATTAGGCTAATCTGAAAAGTTATTTCCAAACCCTTAATTCTGTGTAGATGAAAACATCATTTGTAACCAGACAACCATCTGAGTAGAAACCAATATAAATCAGCAAGAGCTATTCCAGTAACAGAAACTGTAGCTACATCATTAAGAACAATTTTAAATGCTTACAGCTTTCGTAATCACTCGCATTTTATTTTCAAACTTTTTTATTAGAACATCGACTAGTCATTATCCTGGCACAGCTGAAGTGGGACAGATCAATGCCCTGCTGACTGTCTCCTCTGCTCTCTGTGATAAACACTGGCTCACAACTTGGAAAAAATCCATTTTGATACTGCTCCCCAATTAGAGCTGTTAAATGCTTTTTGCATGACTAAATTCTCTTTGCTTTTACACCCAGGTATGTCGCTAAGCTGATATTTTAAACAGAGCAGTCCTGTACTATTTCTAGTCATTTTCTTATCAAATTTCAAGCTAAACAAATTAGATTTCACCCTTTTGTTGGGATGCAGTGCAATTTGTGACGTCCTTGGTAACTTGTGGAATTCCCAGTCACTCCTGCTCGCAGCAGCAGCTCAGTGGGTGATGCTTGGGAAGCCATGGCAGGAGACAGCCCCTTCCTTGTGTGGCACAAAGGAAATAAAATAAATACCAAATAAACAAGATAAATACCAAATAAACAAAATAAACACCAAATAAAGTCATGCCCTGAATGTGGCAGGAGACAGCCCTTCCTCGTGTGGCACAAAGGAAATAAAATAAATACCAAAAACCCAAAACCAGCAAACTTTATTTTCTGACTCCTCTATACACACAATAACAAAAGTGACAGTGGATTGCAGGGTGAAATTGCCACTTCTCCAACCACACTGGTCAAACTAACAGTCCATCAATTTTCTCCTCCCACACAGAAAAATACAAAACAATCATTATTTACATGAACACGCATGAGAAAACTCAGTTGAAATATGCAAATATCAGAAGGAACTTTCAGAAGAATTTTAAAACTCTCCAAAGAACAGGGCGACACTCCTTAAAGACCATCTTGCACTTGAAATTGAAATATCTGGTTTTTCCTGCTGCACCAGTGAACTTGGGAAACGTTCTGTTTCTTTTTTTTCTCTTCTGCTCAAGCTGACCTCTGTCCTTGCCCTCCCACCCTCTCTTCAGGTTGTGTTATTATGCCTGCATTAAGCTTATAGAGCTTCCCATTTGCAAATTCACTTAATCATCAATGTAACTTGCCTCTTAGGCACACTTCAGTTTAATGGAACTGTATTTTCACATCTTAACAGTCTGGGTCACCAGCTGAAATGAGTATTAAAAACTGTAAGCAAGCATGTCAAGATCTGGCTAATGGACCCATTACAAAGCAACAGGAATAAACCAACCATCTCTAGTAGTCTCTAAATCCTCTTCTCAGAGGGTTATTAAGAGAGAATATGAAAAAAATCGAAATTTTGTTTTATTAACAAACCCAAACTTGTGTGAAAGAAGTTATCAGACTCAGCTAAGCAGCCTGCCAAGATGGTTGGTGTCTGCTTGGGAGTGTTTCAGCCTGCAGGGGTTCAGCAGCACCTAAATTCCCTAAATTCCCCAAATTCCCCAAATTCCCTCGCTGTCACTGCCCCACTGTGCACTGAGCACATCCCACCCTGCTGGCTCTGACAAGCCCTGACTGAGGAGCCAGGAAATGCTGGAGCCCAGTACAGCAAAATTATCAAAATCTGCTCCAAAAAAAGGGGCCAGGACGTGCTGGGCTCATTTCAATCTTGTCCTGAACATCTTAAGGAAAAAACGTAAAATTCTGGACCACAGAGGAAGCGTGGAAAAGGGAAGGTGTCATTAGGGCACAAGAATTACATTCAGCATGGAGGGATCTCCTCTTGTTTTACACTAAATGATTATTAAAATTGCACCAAAGATTGAACTGGAAAGGACAGAAAACCTGGTTTCACTGCCCTTCATTTCAGCCACACAAGAATGAACTACCCTAAATCAGACCAAAAATTTTCTTCCCCAGACATTTAGGAAAGAACATACAGGCTCAGTGTTCAGAAATGCTTCTTGAAGTACTTTTCCATAGTAACTGTCTTTTTCTGTGGTAAATTTCTTTCTGCTGCTCATATTTGCTTTTACTTTGATTCTTTCACATGATGGTAAAAAATTCACATAGATATTTTTGTAGATGCTGATGATTATTTGCCTTTTGTTTCAAGAAAAACAGGACAAAACTTTCCAGGCAAACTGCAGAGAGGACCATTATCCCATTATCCCACCAAGAGGGGCAACGAAAGAAACTTTGACAGATTTCCCAGGGCAGACAGAAGCATGCACTTGCAGCCAAAGCAATACCAGCTCACAGGAAGAAAACTGAATTCTCTCTCAGTCTAAAATCCAAACCGGTTTGTCAGAATGGTATTTCTCAAACAATTAACAGTGACACAGCTCAGGTTTAAAAAGTTAGGAAGTACTAATGGCAGCTATCAGGAACATTTTAGTTTGTTAGGGGAAATGGGAAGAAGCTCTAATTACTGCGCACAAACGTCTGCATTAGTGTTTGTATTGAAAACTGTTAATTACCTTGAATTGCTAGCAGGGTTTCATATGCTTTAGGGTCAAATAAGAATAACACCTGTAGCCAATAAAATATTTAGTTGTCATTCTGTTACCTCGGAGAGGCTGAAGTGCTGCTGACTCAGCAGGAGCAGAAATGGAAGTGCTCTTGCAAAGAGGCTTCAGAAATCCCTGGTTGGGAGAACACACATGACAAAGTGCAATAAATCCGTGGGACAGGCTGTTTCGTGGGTTTGCTTTTTGAAAAATCACTAACATCTAATAAGAAGAAGAAAATTCCCAAGCCCAGCATGATGATGTTATTTCAGCAGCTAAGCCTCTAAATTAACTTGTAATGGAAGTGCTCCTGGCACTGGAAAGAAGCCAAATTGTCACACTTAAAGTTCCAAAACCTGTTTGCTGAACTATTCCCCCAAAAGTGCAGCAAACCATTGTACATATTTTTCATTTATTTTCTGTATCTGTTTAGGAATTTGCATCGATCTGTGTGCCAATAAAATTCCTGGAGAAGATAGATGGGTACACAAAAACCAGACAGTAATATTCCAGAGCTGTTGGCTGTCTCATTTTTTTGAAGAACACACATAATTGTGAGATCCTTTGTCACTAAAAAACAGCACCCTGAAGGAAGCTGTTTGTCTTTCTTTCAGGAACAAATTAGGTCACAGCCACGAAGTAGACAGCGAAGCAGCCTGAGTTGGATCTTTAATTAGCAAAAGGTTCATAGAATTAGCTCTGGGTTTTGTTTCCCCTTTTCCCCAGTCCCCTGGTGTATGGAAATGTGTGTTCACACGGGAATCCCACTGCCAGGGCCCGTTTGTGTCCCACTGATGGCCCACGACATCCATCGGATGGCAACGCCACCAGCCCTGGCACAGCCTCTGAGCACCACCACCATTTCCAGTCAAGAGATCATTTGTAGCAAAAGCAAAGTGAATTTAACATTCAGGGTATTCCCCCCCTTTCAGCGTGCTCACTTTACTCATGAGGAGCCAATTCGCTGCACAAAATGGACAGAGAGCACATGAAAGGCACCAACTGCTGCCCAGACAGTGCTGGTGGCTCACCTCGTGCTCACAGGGAGCATTCTGAGCCCCCTTTTTGGTGAATATTTAATTTCCAGGCAGTTTCCACCCATTCCGTTCGTTAACACCGAGCATTAATTCGGTTTGGTGCCCTTCATTTGCTACGTTTTGTGTTCTCTAGGAGCGTTCTGCACTGCAGAATTTACTGCTCACTTAAGACCTTCAATTTCTGCTCCTGAGATGAGCCCTGGCTGTGGTGCTGATTAAACATATTGCCAATGTTTCAGTGACATATTTTCCTGGGCTCTGGAGGTGTGTGTGTGTGCGTGTGTCTCGCTGCTGATGGTTTGTGAATGCTCATGAACTGATCCACATGCAAAGTACTGGAAAAACCACTAAAATATAAACTGTGAGGCATCAGTAACAATGGCTTGGCAAGATTATGACATCAAAAAGAGGCAGAAGTAGGCAGGACAAGAGCAGTCACCTCAGAAAGGACAAATTTTGAAAAGGACCAAATCGTGTGCAGTGGTAAAGGCTGGGGGAGAAAGCTGGGAAAAGGAAAGGCAGGGAAAAACAAAATGAAAATGGGAGTTAATCAGCATGATACTAATAAAATTATAACACAGAAGGATAAAGACTGATGAGGAGATTCAAAGCAATTAGAACATAGAAATCTAATGTTATTAAATAAATGCACAGGAAAAAAATCCACCCAATCGATTTCCTAAGGCAACACGGGCAGTGGAAGGGCTAAAACAACGACAAGGACAAAAGAAATTAAAAGTAAAGCATGAGCATCTGATCAATAACCAGTAAGTTCCTATTGAAAAGACCAGAGAAGTGTGAGAAGACACAGCTGGGGCAGGAGGAAGGTCAGCAGGACAAGGGGAGGATCCACGCCACGGCCACAACTGGGACATCACGTTTGAGATACCTCAGCAGAGGCACAGGACCCTGTGGGCTAAAATAACTGTGCCAGAGCAGGCGTTCAGGCAGCAGCTCGGGAGTTAATTCACTCTGGGGAAAAACAAACAAATCACACCCACAGCCCCAAACCAATCAATCAATCAGTAAATCCACACCGAAAAATAAATCCAAAAGCCTACACAGAGATAAAATGTAAATTCTAGAACCTTTGACAGAAGTTCCAACAGGAACTTCAATGAGAGGTTTTCAGCTCTGAAGACTGAAATACCCCTTTCTTTCAGAGGTGTTTGGCATATGACAAAAAAACAGAATAGAAATATTCTTCTGTCACCACTTACAAATGTTAGATAACATATCTTAAATTTCCAGGGTTAGCAGGTTGTCATGAGCCCTATGTTAACAGAAGGAGTATTTTATTCTTGAAGACACTTGCTATTTCTGGAAGTTAAACAAGATATTCCAATAAAGTAGAAAAGATCAAGCAGGAAAATTAATATTCCATCTCTCCTTCTACACTGATTTGCAATTTCTGTATTGCATAAGAAGACACAATTAAATCCCTTTCATTTTTTTGGGCAGACATTTATATTCCAACTGCACCAGGAGAATTCTGGATCTTGATTAAATATGTTGTTAACTCTGCTTGCCACTCAGCACAACTTGTGGATGTTTCATGTCAGAGCAACACTGAAATGGCCAAATTTGAGAAAAGTCACCTTTCATTACAAAATCCTTCCCTTTTTTTTTTTTTTACAGAAAGATATTCAGGAGCTCTCCAGTGTTATTTTTCTTTTCCTACTTCTATCATCTTGCAGAGTCAATAAAACCTCAGCTCAGAAAGATGAGCTGAGGTTTTGCTCCCTGTCCAAGCAGTTCTGCAGGGCTTCACAGCAGGGGCTTCTCTTCTTGTTTAAACTATGGACACTGGACTTCACTGCAGAAGTCCTCCCAGGGCTTTGGCTATAATAATTTATCCAGAAAACCTGAACAGGATCACAACCTCCATCCGTGTGAGATCTTTCAGAAGGGATTTGGTTTCAGACATAACTCCTGGTGCCGGTAAGAAAAATAAAATTTCTATGGTCAGGAACATTTCAAGCAGAGTTTTTAAATGAATGTTTTGGTTTTTTTCTTCCAAGATTGTGCAAGTTTCTTGAAGATTTTCAGCATTTTTCTGCACACAAACAATTGTCCCCCCCTCAGTTAAATCTGGCCATCCCTGTTCCTGTTTTTGGCAAACTTTCCCCACTAGTTAAACCACTGTCTACAAAGGATAACAGAAACTGGTAAATTGAAACTCTTTAGAACTCTCTCAGCATTCTGCAACATTAAATGAAGAGTAAAAATCAAAGGCAAAGCTTCCAAAGCAAATAAAGCTCAGTTAGAGACTTCTCTTTTTATGCTTTCCACTGAAACAACTTCCCCCAACACCTCCTGAAGGTACCCCATAACAAAATAAACTGGGACTTCCTAGAAAATATTTCTCAACTGAGATAACACATGTTCAGATCTGTTAAGATTTAAGAAAATCCATCATAAGATTCATTACACTGCAAAGTTCTGAAAACCACTTTTTCCTAATTGAATGTTTGCAAGGAAATTCATATGGTGTTTTGTAGTACAATTTTATGCATCATCAATTAGCAATTGAACCAGTTTCAAACTCTGAACTCTTGAAAGCATCAAGAACAAAGAAAATTCTCAAGCCCACATTTATTTCAGAACAAACTGACAGGTAATGCTGAACCTGTTACATCTCCTGCAAAAACTTATTCACGTTGCTTCCACACACACAAAAACCCAAACAAAGGAGCCCCACACAATGGCAGCAACCTCCCCAAAAATAAAACTTTCCTCGTCCAAAGGATGAGGAGAAGCTGAACCACACATTCTAAACAAATGACATTTCAATTTGTGCATTGGATTATTCATATTTTTATCCCCTAAGCTCTTCTAAAAATCCTCACCAAAGTTCCATCAAACTATTACTTTATATTCAAATTTACTGATTCAAAATCTTTATAATTCTGTTCTGAATTACAATTCTGTTCTGAATCCACAGGATATTGGTCCATGAGGTAGCCTTGGCTTTTCTATCACACTGGTTTTTTGTAACAGAACTGGCTGAGGGAATTGAAGGGAAGACAAGACAGAAACACCACAAAAATGGGAAAAATGCACAAATTCACAGCAGATTGTCCCTGAGAGAGCCTTCTCAAATTAAGCTAATGCAATCTAGCTAAACTTATATGGGAGTAACTATGATCTCTTTATTAATATTTATTCTCTGTGTATGACTTGCTCTCAAGGACAGAACAGTTAATGACTCGGTCTTGTGATCTGAGTCAGAATCAGGGCTGGCAAGAACAACAACAAAAAAAACCGCACAAAAAAAGAAAATCACACCACTACTTAAAGAAAATTAGTATGCACACTGGTATTGTCTTCATTTTACCTCAGCACAGGAAGAAAAGTGATCTCATAGATCAGGAACCCTGCACTGGATTAGCAGCTATTGGAGCTCTTAACAAAACTGACCAGTGCATCTGATTCTGAATAAGAACAAGACAGGGGAAGAAAAAAATGCAAAAATACATTCCATTTGTAGCTTGGCTTCCAATATTTTCTTTCACTTTTCCAGAATGTTTATCAAATGACTTTTTTTTACTTTGGAAACCTGTGTGCGAACAACTTGATGTTGGTACTGTACTTTATTCATATGAAAATGTCAAGCCAAGGAAGGAAGCAATAAAAAGCAAAGAAGAAATATGATGAGAATTTATAATATGATCTTAGTAGGCATCTTGCTTCTCTGATGCTCAGTGTTGTCTGCAAAAATGCAGAGCCAGATTAATGAAAGGTGTGCGAAGAAAACATTTTTCATGTATTCAGTTTGAACCAGTAAAGGAGCTCATATAGTACCAGCTCTCAGTACTCCACGAAATATTTTCAGCTTTCAGTTCTGTGCAGACAAAATAGCCAGTGTAGCTATTCAGCACTTTTCCACGTTATTTCAATGAGTGTTTCCCTGGGCGTGTGTTTGTGGCGTGGTTTTTGTGGGCTGTGGTGCAGCACGCAGGGATGGCAATGGAGCATCGTCCCAGCTGCAGCCCCAGCCTGTGGCACTCACACTCACAGGGCTGAGCAGGCTCAGGAGGGCACAGCCAGCAGCAGTCCTGCCCAGGGATGCTCACCTGCAGCA
>QUSF01000018.1:13666283-13690850 GCA_003676055.1 Chloebia gouldiae | reverse complement strand
CCTGCAGCAATCCTGCCCAGGGATGCTCACCTGCAGCCCCTGGCTCTGCTCCCCACAGCAGGCACACGTTCCTCCTGCCTGGGCTGCTGCTCGACACCTCCTGCTGGTGGCTGCTGAGCTGAATCCTCCAAAAACTCGGGGAAAACCTCCCCAGAAATGCAAACAGCCTCCAGGGGAGCGGCATGTCTCTCGTCCTAGGAGCCTCAGTCAGCTCGCTCCTCCCTGCTGCACACTAAAAAACTCCAGTTCAAGATTCCACTCAATTTAGCCAAGTTTATTATTTCCATTTTCATTTTTCCTTCCTCTTCTTCTTCTCTCTCTTACCTGGTACCTTCCATCCAACATTTCTGATTTCTCTATTTGTCCATCTTCTGTTCTTAAAGGTGTATTCCACATCCTATTAGCCACTACCCCTCTACACTTCAAACTCAAAGAACCCCATTTCAGCTGTAAAATCTCTACACAACCTTTACAGCACGAGGCAGGCAAATTCTTCTCCCCCACCAACACAATCCATTACTTACAAACTATTTTTGAGATGCAGTAATGAGGAGCAAGAAAGTTCAGTTCTGACATCTGTGTGCTTTCCTGCATATTAGCACTTCACTTTTGGTTGCCAGCAGTATTAATTTGATTGTGCTTCATGAGAGATTTTCTTTTATATTGGTGTGAGCTACTGGAGATAAAGACTGAGAGAATTTCTTCCCTCCCACCCCTTTCCAGTGCAATGCAGAACATTGTGTATGTTTATAATTGGTTCTGGTCAATAACAATATTTCTACATCTTGGCCTGAAGAGGGAAGCTGGAAGTTCACAGGAGGTGATATTGAGAAATAGCTTTGTTTAATGTTTTCATTGTCACTAGGTGGAAATCAAACTTACAGTTCATTATACTGATTCAACTTATAATAACTCCGGACAGTTTTACAGATCTCCCCAACTGGCAGTAGAAAATTCACCCTGAGAGCTCCAAAAGATTAAAAACAAAACAAAACAAAACAAAAACCCAAAACCAAACCTGCCAAAAAAGCCATCTAAAGCTGCAGTTTAGAACTCCTCTAAAAAGAAGGAAAATAATGACCCATTTGAAAATGCTCAGTACAATTCATCAGACACTGGTTGGAGATAACAGAATATGCAGAGAATCTCAAAAGGGAGACTCTGTGGATCTGCTGTCTGAGCTAACAATATTCCTTTCAAAACCTCTTTCATGGGCACAGGCAGTAATCAAATAAATATTGATATTTTTTTATTCATGGCTGAAAACCAGAACAGGGATTACAAACATAATTTTTAGGAGCAATAAAGAAAAAAGCTAAGACTTTTTTTTGCAACAGTGTTAATTACATTGAATTCAGTGTGCATTAATACTCAGGTGTTTGAACAGTTGCTTTGTAATAGGAATAAAACAACATAAATCAGTGATCTCCAAAGCCTGGTTAGAGCACACTCCCATCATTCTTTTGTAGTTAAGGGCTACTCCCATGAAAGATGGCATGCTCAATAAGAGCAAGATAAGGGCATATATGAACATTTTCCTTTCCTTTATGTTCCACAAAAGCTTGCTGAGCATCTTTTAAAAGGGCAGTGAATACATCTTTCAAAGTTCAAATACTTCTGGAAAGCATTAGATAAAATATTTGCTTAACAATCCAGGAACAGATTTCTCATATTCTGACAAAAAAAAAAAAAAAAAAAACCCACACTAACAAACCCTCACAAAATAAAAAAATATAGAAACTATCTAGTAAAAAAAATCCCTAAACCTGAGAATATAATAGAATAAATTTGGTGTAATAAATGTGGTGTCTTTAAAATATTTCCACTCTAGGGTACAACTTTGGCAGGCTGAAGCTTCTTCAAGCACTGGAAATAGGAAAGAACCATGCAGAAAATCAGAAAGTGGGAAGGCAGTATGATAAACTGGATTCAGGTATTCCTGCTAATATTGCAGTTAATATCCTCATTTTGGGCAAGCAGAGATTGCTCCGTTCTTCTTTCACAGTCTCTTTTGAGGGGCCCCACAGCCTCTTTTGCTGCCCAGCAGCTTTTTCACCAAAATAATATTCATGTGTAGTAAATGGCACATCACAAACCTTTCAACTCGCCCAGTTTTAGCAAGATAAGCACTTACTTTGCCTCTGTTTCAAGCTGTGTAAATATACTTCAAGAAATTTTATCTGAGCCAGTGGGAAACATTTCCTTTTCCACTGGTACCTAAGAAACCACATGGACCTGGGCACGCTGCTTGTTAATGGGTAACTTTCTATGCTGTTGATGCTGTGATATAATTCAGAGGGCATTTTGAGACAGGAAGAAGACTTTTACTTGATGGAAATAAAGCACATAACGTCAGCAGAGTTGTTACTCAGCACTGAGCGCGAGGGGCACAGAGGTTTGCACCAGACCCTGCTCCACTGCTAGGGCAGGCTAATGAACAGCACCAGGTCACATCATCTCTGTGCAGAGCTCTAAGAATTACTGATTCCATCCTGCCATTCAGACTGATTTGCTATTATTTACCAATTCTTTTTCTCTCTCCTTACATATGCAGAGGATTGTACTGGGAAATGGCTTTCTTTAATTAATAACTTTTACCTCAGGACCAGTTATTCAGCTACCAGAATCTTGTATTTATTTCTTCCCTGCCCATCCCCCAGAGACCCTTGCAAGCAGGTAGGGAACAGAAAAGCCCCCACTGGTTTATAAATGAAACGTGCAGCACAAAAGCAGCCCAGGGAAGCAGAGCTCAGGGAAGCCAGAGCAGATTCAGGTGCTCCAGAGCAATGACCCCGTTCACAGGTGCTGTGAGTGGAGCACACAAATGGCAGAGTGGTTAACTGTGTGACAAAGAGCTCTGCCACGGGCCCTTCCCCTCGGGACAGGGCTCTTGAGAGCATGGGGAAAGGGGAAACTGATGGGTGCTGCTCCCAGAGCAGAGGGATGAGGGCAGCGAGGGCAGCGAGGGGATGGAGGGAGGGAGGGAGGGATGGATGAAGGGAGGGATGGATGAGGGATGGATGGAGGGATGGATGGATGATGGATGGAGGGATAGATGGATGGATGGATGAGAGATGGATGGATGGAGGGATGGATGGATGGATGGATGGATGGATGGATGGATGAATGAGGGATGGATGGATGGAGAGATGGATGGATGGAGGAGGGATGGATGGAGGGATGGATGGACGGATGAGGGATGGATGGATGATGGATGAATGGATGATGGATGGATGAGGGATGGAGGGACAGATGGTGCCACTCCTCCAGGAGCACAGCCCACGCTGCAAGGAGCCGGCTCCCCATGTGCTGACAGCAGCAGCAGCAGCTCATCTGTCCAGAGCTCTAATGCAGCCAAAGGAGCCACAAATCCAGCCTGTTGTCCTGGGCAACTACATGCATGGCTTTGTTTTTGTAGCCATGAAACTTTCTGTAATGTTCCTGTTTGGGTGCATGGCAAAGTGCAGATCCATCCCTGAAATCCCTCCATGAAACAGCATTTCTCATTAGCATCCACTTAACATAAAGATCATTTACAAGCCCCTTTTACTGCTACAGCCAGGAATATTCATTTCTACAGGCCTTTTTCTCTAGAACCTGCGATGATATTTCAGAAACCATCCAGCCTGCACTCAAAACAAAAGTTCATAATCCATTCTTATTTTCATCCAGTATTGAATATTTAGGTGTTAATAGTATTACATTTTCATAACCTTTTTAGTTCTGACCCATGATCTGTAAATAAGTCATGGGAAGAAAAAAATATGATTTTCTCTTTCAAGCAGAGCTGTCACATAATAAAATATTTCATCATATTTGATTACATTAAGAATCTAACTTTCAATGCATACCCTCACTCCCAAAATTTCTGAATATATGTATGTTGAAATTAAGCAAGTGTGACATAGTTCTTGGTTCCCTTGGGAACAATATTCAGAGCTCATTTGAGTTGTGACCTGCTTATGCTTCCAGGGAGTATTAGTATTTTTGCTGGATCTTTAGAATAGAGATATGGAGTGAAGGACAAAGGCAAAAAATAAGACTCTAAATTCACAGATGAAAAACAGATGAGATACTGCTCTATTTCAGAAGGCAGTGTTGGCTTTTTATAGAATCTACCCCATTTTGTAAGCTCTGCTGAAGAGTTTGCTCTTTTTCATAACAAAATGTTTTAGATGAACTATGCAAGGAGAAATCTACAGCACAACTTATGGTCCAAGGTGTCTAAGGAGGTTTCAATGAAGAATTAAGAGTGGAAATTAACTTTAGGAGTTATTGCAAAATGGATGGCAGCTCAAAGTGGAATAGAACCACACATCCTACAAGGCTGCCTTTTGTCTCCTGTCACAGCTCAGTCACCAGGAGCATCCATTCCATTATAAATGGAATTTCTGCTGTTGTCAGTTCTGCTCCAGCACAGGGCTGTGTACAACTGAACTTAATGGCTTCTGTTCATTAGAACAAGCAGTGCTTAAATATCTATTTATCCTTCCTTCATCTGAATCTGACTGCTGAGCATCTGACACGTCACCCTCTCAGTCCACTGCCAACCACAAAATCCATACCCCTCTACACAGCTCATACCAATTTTAGGATTAGGCTCTCTTGTATATTAGGATTAGGGTCTCTTTCTTTTCTCTCCTACTCTCTTCCTGTGAGATCCAGGTAGGATTAGGCCAGGGAGCAATTCTCCATCCCTCTTCTCCAACCTGCCATGGGTTCCATTTCCTCTCTCCCAGTCCCTTCCTTACACCTCATGGGGAGCTGGTCTGAACCAACCCACATTTAGTTTCAATTGGTGCCACTTGATGCAGTGCCTCACTGCAGGATTTATCCCATTTCTGAAGTAAATAAGCATTTACCACATGGCAAAGTTCTGTTTCCATAACAGAAATTGTATTTCAAAATCTCTTTGAAGACAAGCTGGGCTTGGGGAGGTTTGAGGCCACGCCTGACTGACAGTGCAAACCTTGGACCGTGGAGCACAAGGTCACAGGGTCACCCAAATAAACTCTGCCTGAGCTCAGCTCACTGAAACCTTCCTCAGCTTTGATCTGTTTCTGGGTCCAGTAACAAAAGACACCTGACAGGTCAGAAAAACCTGTCTGACACCGCTTGGATGCAAAGGGATTTTCCTCCAGTGCAGACTATCAATACATTTCTGTTAAATACATTTTTAATACTGCACTGAATAATCTTAAGCTTATTAAACTGCCTCATGTTACAAGTATAGACAGTTGTACTCAAACATGAAAACGAGTCAAGGTAAAAAAGACAAACCTGTTTCTCACAAGAACTGCAAATATGAATGTGTTCCTATTCGTTTTCACAGCATATTTAAGTCTGCATTTCTTGTCTTCAATTTTTCTTCCCCTAAGAGGGAACAGTGGACTTGTTCCTCCTGAATAGGGATAATTTATGATTACCTTGTTTAATTTTATTATTTTGCTGCCTTAAGTTCTGGTTTACAATGTCTTTTCTGCAGCAGAACAAAAATCCCTTCAAAGTTCAACCTGCTAAATTAATAAACTGTGTTCTCAGTTTTAGTTCCATGTTAAATGGAGCTGCATAAAATTGTTATAACACACCCATAAAACAGCAGCAGATGCAATATGTTCAAAACGATTATTTTCCTTTAATTTTGTAAACATACAGAAAGTTTGCATTATAGCCTACCCTTAAGCACATCCCTGCTGTAAATTAAAGATGTGCCAAATCAGCTCCAAACACATTTTGCAGTAAACAAACAATGAGACGTGGGACCCTGCAAAATGAGAGCAGCGAGACATCAAGGCAGAGTAAAAAGCAGTGGCCAACACAGAGCAAAGCATCTGACAAATCTAGAAACATTTCTGCATCTCTGGCATTTGGGTACCACAGCCACGTTTTGATCAAGCTTTTACACGATTTGGATAAGGTCTGCAGCAGTATTTCACACATGAGACAATAAGAAAATTATCATTTCTTTTATCCTGTGGGCCTCCAATGAAGGGTCTCAAAGGCTCAGGAAATATCGGAGATGTCAGGGTACAAAATGAAGTGGAATTGACCCAAAGAGGATTGTGTGTCAAAGAATGAAGAGTTGTGTGATTTTATTAGCAGTAGTAACAAAGTTTCTGTGTGATAGACAGCTCTGTCAAAAGTCCATTAAAAAAGTCCCAGGGTAAGTTATCTGCTGATCAGTAGAAAACTGAGTAAACTAATATGAAACCAAAGTATTGTACCAATTATACACTAAATTCTGAGGCAAAAACCACCAAAACCTCTAAAATATGTATAATCAGCTGTGGAAGAAGAAAATATCCAAAGGTAACAGAACACACACATTTCTGCATGCTTTCATGCTTTCAGCAGAAGTCCATGTCTATATATAACATTTACATATGTTTTTCAAAAGATACATTCACCACCCTCATCTGCTTCAGCTGAGCATTGAGGAAGTGTTCAAAATTCATGCAGTGCTTCATCAATTTGGCAACGCTAAAAACTGATCCAAGCTTCGGTCAAGGTGACAGGAGATGGAACACTGACCTCAATTAGCTTTGGGTCAAGCCCCAGAAGAATGACCAATGTTCTAAGCAGTCATCACCCGTGGGCAGGGGCACAGAGTAAAGCATCAGCACCTCCAGAACGGGCACAGCTGCTCGAAATGAACACAAGACCAGCCACATCGTCTTTTTTTTTTTAATTTTTTTGGTTAAACAATGATTTCCTTAAAAGCCTGCTAAGTCAGGCTTGCCCTATAGCTGAACTAAACCTCAAGGTAATCTTAAAAAAAAACAAAAAAACAACATGTTGAGATAAAAGAAAACAGAGTTGGTGACCTGGAGCAGCTGAAAATGCAACACAAGGCTTTGAGTCAGACTGAGCTCCTCTCCATTCTGTCCTTTTCTCCTTGTCTTTTTTTCCCTTTTCCTTTCTCGCTTCTCCTTCTCCCTTTTCCTTTTCTCCCTTTCCTTTTCCCTTTTCCTTTTCTCCCTTTCCTTTTCCCCTTTCTTTTTCCCTTTTCCTTTCTCCCTTTCCTTTCATCTTCCCATTCCTTTCCCCTTTTCCTTTTCCCATTCCTTTCCTCTTCCCATTCCTTTCCTTTCCCCTCCCTGATGATTTGTGAGCTCCCCTGACCCTTTTTCTCCCCTGGGCAGCCACAGAGGCTGTGCAGATATTGAGACAAAGCAGAGCCGTGTTTTTGTGTCACACCCCACTCCAAAAATGACCTTCAAGCCCTTGGAAAAGAAACAGCTCCCTCCTTCAGCCTTGCTCACACCAACAGAGAGCGTTTGGCCACTGCCTGCTCTCTCTGGGCACCCCCTGGCAGCTGATTCAGGCTAATCCAGAATTCCCAAATTCAGGCTGGGCAACCACAGCCGACTGTCAGAAGCACCAAGGAAAGCAGAGCTGTCACCACGGCCAGAGCAGCAGGGAGGGCAAGGAAATTGAATGCTAATTATTTGTCATTAGCTTCTCCTTTCAAGGAAAAATTGCTGACTCGCAGGGATGGTTAAAACAGCAGGAGCAGCAGGTGGTTCTAGCACTTGGTAGAAGCTGCATTATCCCAGGTTCAGGGTAGTTACCTGGTAAATGAAGTTTAAAAAATCCTGTTTAATCAGACAAAGAGGATATGGACAAACTGTAAATAAATTTTCTATATGCTGGTCCTGTGTACCACTCAAATGATGCCAGTTCAAAACGGTACCTTCTGTTTTTCTCTCCCTCTAGGCTCTTACAGAATCCTTTCAATGGTAGCAGGGATTTCTTCCGAGGATATGCTCTTGACTTCCTCTTGCACTAATTCTTCCTGAGTAGTGAAAGTGCTACAACCCCTCAAATACCTCACACTGCCATCTAAAGAGATCACTTGTAAGATGCCAGGCCAAGGAACATCCTTGAAATTTCTGATGAGACTTCCATGAATTTACAAGTTAAATCAGTTATGAAGAAATTGTTACACTCACATTTCAAAGACTTTTTTATAGAGAGACACACACACACCACAAGAATAATGTAATGAGAATTTCTTTTATTCATGAAGAAAACAAAAGCAGAAAAAGTCACATTTGAAAATATAACCAGTTTGAATCAACACAGTAAGGAACTTCTGGCACATACTGGGAAACTGGGGGGAAAAGGGGGAAAACAAGAGCAACATCAAACCTCCCACATATATAGAGCATTACATAGCTAAGCAATGTAAAACCTCACCAACACTCATGAATGCAGGCCTTGTGAAACATGTGATGTATACAGTGAATTAGAATGGGGGCATTTGTGCTTTGGTGTAAGAGGAGGGAATAAAATACAAGCACAGGGCAAGGAGAAGCTGCCCCTGCCCGTGGGCACAGTCACATCTGAACTTTTTGGCTATTTTAAACTTCATTCAGTACAGAAAAAATCCCTACACTCACCAGTGGAAACCCTTATTTCTGGTAATCATAATGGACAAAATATGGTAATATGCTCAGTAGTCTGTAGGGAAAGAGGCAGAAGATCCAGCTTCTAAACCAGCCTGTGAGGTATTTTAACCAGCCCATACCCAGTGCCCTGAGCTACCAATTGTCACAACACAAAATACTGAAACCACAAGCTATTCCTCCCTAATTTACAGCACAAGAAACCCTAAAGAAACCCTAAGTACTAAAATTCTTCCAATTTAGCTGAGGCTGAGGCTTTTATCAGCTGAAAGGTTAAATCCTGGCCAGCAATGCCATTGGTAGCAGATTAGATTTAATCACCTTATACTGACACCTTCATGTTTCAGAGGGGAGGCAAGAAAAAGCTCCACACCTACATGGAACTCCAAAGGACATGGACATTAATCATAGCTTATTTTTTAAAAAAAATTCTTTTGGACAAATAAAGGTTTTAATTATACAGGTCCTGGTTTGTTCTGTTTGTTTCCTAATTAGAGAAAAAATGGCAAGTCTCCCACTCTAAGCTCTCTCCCTCTGAAGAATTTAACAATACATTTGGACAGGCACATATATTTATTTGGAGACTGCACAATAAATAAAATCCCACTTGCACTTAACAGAGCAAAGTTTGCCAGAATTCAGTGTATGAGCCAAGGCTCCACACTCTGCTAATGGCAAAAATAACTCTCCCTGCAGTCCAGCAGTGGATTATGAGCATTGCTGTATGTGCCTGGGAACACCCACAACACCTGCTGTTTATTATAAGTGGCTGCACTGAAAACAGACATGTTTCAACTGTGAAAGAAGGAAAAGAAAAAAAAAAAAGAGAGAGGAATAAAGAAAGGAAAAAGTTTGTGAGTGGGAAAATAAGGACAAAGATGGTAACTGTGATTTCTGAAGTGTTTCTGCTGAAGGGACTCAGCTGCCAAGTGCAGCATCCAATAGCTTTCACATCAATCCTTCAAAACACAAAAACTTTCTGTGAAGACATTTAAAGATTTTTGGTAGGGCAGGTTATCAAGCAAAATGAGGTGAGGAAACTGAAGGAGGCCAGGAGCAAAGCCAAGAAATCTCAATTCTAGTGACAAGGCAAATGACCAGAATTCCATACTCAGTGAAATCCTGACTAACACAGGCTGTGCACAGAAAATTCTCTCTGTGTATTTAACCAGGGCAGAAATAATGTCAGGACTCTCTCCTCCAAGTTGCACAGAATTGCTTTTCAGCTTCTACTTGCATGAGGACACTGAAACACTACCAAAGAACAAGGACGTGGATGCAAGCACCCTGAATGACTGTTTGCCCAGAAAGATAAAAAACCAACCCAAACCACACAAAACACTGAAAACCTCCTACTGCTTTTACCAGTAATTACAATGATCTGACTCCTATGGCCTTTTCTACTCCCACTTGTTTAGGCTGGGTCATTTCCCTGAATGATCCCCCTCACTCCACCCTCTCCCCATCTCCAAGCTCTTTCTTGAGAAAATCTTCCTGCAAGTGACACAGGCAGCTGCATTATTTGTGCTTTGTGCTCAGCTTTTGAGGTGCTGATGGAGATGATGCTAGCATGAATTTTGATTTTATTCATTGCTGATGGGGATGACGCTAGCATGAATTTTGACTTTATTCATTGCTGATGGAGATGGTGCTAGCATGAATTTTGACTTTATTCACTGTTACCAGCAGGACCCTGATCAGATCTCAGGGGCTGACCTGGCTCACTCCTTTTGGTGGAACAGGTCAGTGGGCACCTCTTCCCCTGAGTCTGCACGAGAAGAGCAGTACAATCACACTGCAGATCAGACAGGGGTTATTTCTTTTTCCTTGAAAGCAGCCAGACCAGTCCATAGCTCCTCTGCCCAGAGTGAGCCCCTCACAGCAAAAATTCTGCTGTCCCAGGATCTTTGTTATCCAGGGATTGTTACCATCCTCTTTGAATTGTGAGAAATGAGGCCCTGCACAGAAAATCACGCACAGGAAATCTGCAGAGATCCAGATTTTAAAATGAGACCTCCAAAGCCTCCCAAATATCTGATCTGTAAGGTTTTCTCTTCCCTCTCCTGGCAAAGATCCTCAGTAAAAGGAACTTTCCTGGTTTTATTCAACTGAATGTACTCAAAGGGTCCTGGCCATTTGTACTCAGCCTGGGACAGTGCCTGTCAACTTGGATCCTCTGCACAGCAGCCTGGGCTCCTACTTCAGTCTTTTCTTTCTTTCAAATTAAACCCTATTTTCCACACTTCTTACACCCCACAACCAACCATCACATTAGAATGTTCACCCCTTAATACATTTTTAATATTTTCTGTCTCTACAGCACGCTCTGTGTTTTTTTTCCCAATTCTAAAATTGCCTTTGCACCTCTCTAACCCACCATAAAAGGAAGCAAACCCTTTTTATTTGTATGTTTGTATGGCTTGGCTTTGAGTCTGGCTTCCACACTCCTGAGCTGAAAGGCAGAGCTGCTCAGAGCTGTCAGCACAACAAAGTCAAGCTGAGCTGGGCCATGATTTATGCAGGTAGGGCCAGAGCTGTCAGTTCCACTGGCCTGACAGTGGGGTAGAACTCGCTGCTGAAAATCCAGATTCACCACATGACAAATCCAGCTCCGGTCCCAAAATGACAGAATGCAATATGCAATTCAAAAAACACATTTTCAGTAGCACAACAGCAGGATAAATAAATTGGGAGACAATCTATATTAATATTGGAAGCCTGAAAGCAGACTGTTTATTTCTCCCATTTAGATTCATAACAGAGGCTAAAATATTTTGCTTAAACAGAGACACAATAAAGAAAAAAACTGCAGTTTGATTTATGATTTAAAGAGAGACCACATGTATTCTAATATTACTATTTATTAGAATTTCCCACAACTGTGACAGAATCTAATACCTTCAAAACACCAAAATGCAGCTTGACAAAGCTCCCTCCATTTCATCCCAAGCAGGATTTATGGGGCTGAAGGTGTACTTGGGTTATGAAATGATGGTTCTGCCAGCAATTCCCCAGCACTACCTCAGTCCTCTGATGAAAATCAGGATTTAAATCCTGTGGTGGTCCGTATTCCAGCTCCTGTAATTGCTGATCAGTCACCTCAGTCAGGGAGGGAAACTGAGTCCTGCTCAGCTGCCAAGGTGAGAGGCACTAAAAGTAGAGTTTGAATCCTAATCTTGCTTGGGGACTCCCAAATCTTCCTGCAGCAGCTTCTTGCTGACACCACCAGAACTATCTTAGGAGATACTTAACTCTTAGCTTTAGTGGCTATAATTCCTGTATGATGCAGGTTATAATGCTCAGAAATATTATTTTTGGCACTCTTAAGTTTACAAGCAAGATATCTCTAGCAGCTGCTTGAGGAACAGCCCAAATCAGCTTAATATAAACTGACCTTAATACAAGGGGAAGGATGGGCATTAATGTATTGGAAGAAGTGTGGGGAAGGTTCTTTAACACAGTGAGTTCCCTTAACGTGATCTGTCCTGCAGCTTCCTCTTCTCAGTTCACAGGGGAAATAAGCCATGCACACACAGGAACCACAGACAATTCAGAAGAAAACTTAAAAGAAAAGAAGAAAATGGCTGGGTTCAAGTTCCCTGAATGAAGAGGAACAAAACTTTCCCCCATCATCTCTGATTTTCCCTATCAAGGGGTCATGCCCGTGGCAGCCCTGTGTGCATCTCCCTGGCAGCCTCCTGCTCCATCCCTGCCCTGTGCTGAACACGCTCGCCCTGCTATCAGCCTTGGCTCCACAACGGGAACTCAGCGAGCACTAAAAGGACATTTAATTGCTTCCTTTCTCGGAGGTGCCTCTGCTGGGACAGATCCAACCTGACAGGAGCACTGGGAGCCAGGACAGCAGCCAGAAAATGGACAGAGACAGCTCCTCTGCAAAGGCAGCCACGGCCCTCCGCAGCGGGCAGGAAGGGAACGCTCAGCAAACCCGAAGTGTGTGTTATTTATTGCTCCTGTCCTGGCAAAGATAAACTGCACAGCAGCCAGCAGGGCTGTGGCTATCACTGCACAAACCTTTAAGGTAATGTGGGCAGTGGTCTGATCTCCTGACCGAGGATCAAACCTTCCACCCTGTGTACTGCAGCTGCTTTCTGCTCCTTAAATTAGTGACGTGGAGATTGTAAATGCAAACCAAGGAAGGGGTGTTTTTCTGCATTTCTTAGAATGTTTGCTGGAGATTCTGCTTTCCTATGAGTAATTCACTTTTAATCCATTTGCTCCACGTTCTGAGTAACATCAGACCTGAAGGAAGGCTCTCCATCACTAACATACAGACAAAAGTATTAAGTTGGCTTGAGGCATTCAGGATTTTCACTCATTTTATCCCTAATCTCCCTTTTTCAGGGATTTCTGAACTATATTGGTGTAAGTGAAATACCACTGTATGCCATTCCAAACTGTTTTCCTAACCAAATTAAAATCAACACTCCCAAGCAAATAAGTAACTATCTCTGAGACAGAGTGACAGGACTTTTTTTCCCCTAGTAGAAGATGAAGAGGGTAACAGTTGCTTGGGGCTTTTTTATGGACACGTTCAGTGACATGTTTATGAAAATTAGATATTAAAAGCTCAGTACCTAATTCCTCATCTTAAATAAATTCTCACAATTCTCAAGGAGAGTTACAAAATATTCTGTTTCCTTGAAAAAACAGCCACTACTCAAGTCAGCTTTTTTTTAAAGAAATGTGTATAAATTACATTTGGTAATTTTTCAAGATGCTCCCTCCTTTTCTATAGATCCAAACAGCTGACAGCAGTCCTTCAGAGTTTCAGATGAAGCTGAAGGAGTTTTGTACAAGCTGATACTTCATTTTATGTATACCTGAACTCTTAAAATAAAACCAACTGTCCTATTTATTTACTTCTCCGAAATAAGCACCAGACCATGAATCTGCAAGCAAATGGTCAATTATTATTCCTCAGCTAATGCAGAAAGTCCTCAGCATTTCATTTTATTGCACATTATAATGATAGGGACAGGGCAAGTGCCTCCAGTTTTTTTACATTACTCAGCCTGATCAAAGAAACCAAACCTGGGTACAAGTGAATGACAACACTCTCCAGTCCATTTCTTCCTTGGAACCCATTAACCTCTTCCTTTTGAGAGCTCCAACTGATTTTTTTTTTAATCTAGATCCAAGGTTCTTTTATTATCAGTTAGTTTATCACATGCTGCTCTAAAAATGTACTCTCCACACAGGCTGTAGTTAGAGAGCTCACAAATTAAACAGCAATCTTGGGTAGTGGGGATAAAACTATGGAGAATAAGGAGGCCATCAGTGAAGGAAATATAATTCAGCATCATACCTGCCCACTCCACAATTACAAATAAGGGCTTAAAAGCCACGGACATCAGGAACAAAGAACTCATCCACTCCTACTGAGCAGCAAAAGCAGTATTTTACTTTACTGCCTTTGTGACAGCTCAGGAACATCTTCCTCCACAGGAAACCCAACTGCACTGAGCACAGGAGAGCAGCACGGAGGGCAGGTAAGGGTCAGAGAACAGGAACGGGAAACAAACCTGACCTGGGAGAAAACTGCTGCCCGTGGGCTCTGTTTCTGGAGAAAGCCTCTTTCCAGAAGGATCTACAAGAACCTGCAGGAACAGGGCACAGGGAATGGCTGGGCGGGATTTGGACAGGAATTCCTCCCTGGCAGGGTGGGCAGCCCCAGCACAGGTGCCCAGAGCAGCTGTGGGTGCCCCTGGATCCCTGGCAGTGTCCCAGGCCAGGCTGGATGGGGTTTGGAGCACCTGGGACAGTGGGAGCTGTCCCTGCCAAGGCAGAGGGTCTGGAACAAGATGGTCTTTAAGGTCCTTTCCAACCCAAGATGCAATTTCAGGCATTGAAATTAGTGATGCCTTCAGTTTACTCCCCTACATCATTTATTACGAATATTTAGCATCTCTGTATTGCTCCCTTTCCTTCACCCTTCACACAATACACACAATTTCATTCACCCCTCCATCATTCTAAAACTGAAGGGAGAAGAGCTTACCCAGAAGTATGCAAATAGCAGCACAGCTATGCTTATTTATTAATAAAAATTAAGGAATGGCAATGTGATACAGTGAACACGATGTTTTAGCAGAGGAGCCTTAGGCAGCAGCAGTACATGAACAGAGTACCCTTCTTTTAGTCAAGCAATTTATAATAGATTGCACAGCCCCTATGGGAGCCCAGGGCAGCTCTCTGCAGTCAGTTCAGGGGAAGGAAATACAAATGCTTTTTGCAGATGTCTGTAACACTCCTGCGAGTCCTAAAGTGCTGAGCTCTCTGTTTATCCCTCCAAAACAAGATTAAAAAAATAAAATAAAAAACCGAACAATGACAACAAAAACACCCCAAAAAACCCAACCAGGAGAGCAGCTGGAAATTGGTGATGTTGTTCCCTGACTCTCCCCCCTGCCTGGCTGTTTTCCTGGCTGGAACTCAAGCCCCCAAGAAGGGCTCAAGGCAGAGAATTTTGCTGTCCCACTCTGCTGGATGGGTCTGTGTCTCACAGACTGGATGGACCCTGACTGGTTGCAGACTTAGGATTTATTACCTGTCATTTTTACACTTTCTAAAGTCTTTTACCTTTTTATATTCCTACATCCCACCTCTCCAGCTCCCTGGTGCCAGGAATGCAGGTGAGCATCTCTTGGGCTCATGGCTGTGTTTGCTCTGAATTTTCCTTCTTTACCCCCTTCAGTGGGTTACACATGGCAAACAGCACAAAGGAAAAATTGAAATGGAAGAGTTCTGAGTTAAAACTGGGGCTGAGGGACCAAGCACTGCATCCACAAAAAGTGAGGGATCTGTTCCTACCTCCAACAGACCCATCCTGTAAAAGCAGCGAGACCTCAGAGCCACCCTGATTCTCTGCCCCACCTGTGTCCAGCTGTTCTTTTGGGAGTTTTAAAGTTTTTCTGAAAGTTCTTATGCTTTTTGATATTTACATATTTCAGCTAACTTTTCCTACACACTCTTCATGTAAATAATGTATTTTTGTATTTTTCTTTGTGGGTAGAGAATTGATGTGCTGTTGGTTTGAGCAGTGTGATTGGAGAGGTGGCAGTTTCACCCTCCAATCCACTGTTACTTTTGTTATTGTGTATATAGAGGAGTCAGAAAATAAAGTTTGCCTTTTTTTGGGTTCTTTTTCTTTCCTTTTACATCTATCCTGCTGGTGTGAGTTACTTGGTGCCGCGGTGTGACACAGCTGGAAGCACAGAGGAGCCTGCGTGGGGCACAGAACTGTCCTGGGCTGAGCTGATCCCTGGCACAGTGGGCACTGCCCTGCTTTGCTGGCAGCCAGAGCTGCAGGCTCAGGCCTCCGGGCACAGACTGGCTGCTGCAATGAGATTATTTGGAATTACGAGTGGCTACCTCCATTATTTTAGAGGATTTAAGTCTCGCCGGAGTCTCCTGATGCACAAAGCACTGGGAAGTTACAAGCCTGCATTTCAAAGGGATCCTTGCTTAAAATCTTCCCTTTACAGATTGACAACAGCTTAAATATTTGATTTTGCACTACTTTAAAAAACTCTGTTGCTAATAGCAATATAATCACTAAAGCAGCTACCAACCACTGAGTGTATGACAAAAAACCATATATGATAGCACGTAAGCAAAAGCTACAGAATTGAGGTTCCTTAGAAATTATACAGTCCCAAATGAAAAAGACAGTATTTTATAAATTTTATTTTCAGGTTAACTGATTTTATAATCTAAATAATTTTTAAACAACAAAACTGGAGAAAAGAATAAAATAAAAATCAAGGCTTAATTTCATTCTGTCTCCAAATTTAATTTGACTTTGAGCATGCTAAAAGGGAAAGAACAAAGATGCAAATCCTGGTACTATTTCTTTGTAAAACACAAACAAAAATATTTTGTATTAATAATTTAAAATATTCTTCATCTACTCTAAAGCAAGAAACACTATGATGCCTTTTTTTTTTATGGTATTTTTGGCAATTAAAATTACTCTTCCTCAAAGCCTTAACGATTTCTTTGTTTCTCTTCTGCAGGTGAAATTCCCATAAGGAAAAGAGTTACCACCAAAATTCAAGATGATCTCTCTCATATTCCAGAGACACTGATAAATTTTTTTCATTAAAAAGAATTCAGCACTTTGTACACCCAATACAAACAGAAGCTGCATTTCACATATCAGTTTTTGATCGTAATTTATGCACAAGCTTTGACTATTGCAACAAACCCATGCTAGGAAGGAATGAAAAAGCCTTGCAATGTGGAAACGTTGATTTAAATACTGCAACCCACGTGCTCAGGAGGAGAGTGCCAGGGTGGGCACCGACACCAGCCCGGCTGAAAGAGCCACTGGGGATGGACAAGAACACTTCTCAACCACTTCCAGGGCTGGGCCACGTGAAACCTCCTCTCTTCAGCCCCACGCCAAAGCCACACCTGCTGGCAGTCACCAAGAAATAAACCAATATAATAATAAATAATATAATAATAAAACAAATCCTGCACGGATTCTTTGCAGAAGCAGCATCTTCCAGTGGTTCCAGAGCCACATTCAGCTCAAACTTCTCCAAACTATTCTCTAAATAATCTCCATCAGCTGAAGACTCAAGACCATGTGAATGTCTGTGGCCAGGAAGTCAACAGGTGTACAAAGAAACTGCACAGATTTACCTCCACCCTACAGCTCCTAATTATTGCATAAAAGGAAATTTCTGTGCAGCCTTTCTTTTTAAAGGTCCTGAAGGTGTTCAGCACTTTAAAATTCCCTGCCAGATTGTTCTAATGACAGCAGATCTCTCCCTTCATTAAAGCAAACTGGGATTGCAGCAGGGCAAAGAAAAGTAAGGAGTTAACACATTAAAAAAAAAGAAAAAATCAACATTCAGAAAGTCTGAAAAATTCTGAAATGCTGTAATAATTTAATGATCTCACCAAAGCATATATAGCATGTACAAACCCACAGATTTAAGTTTGTCCTCTTGGATATTCTCTTCTCCCACTACCTGATGTTACACCAGTGTGCCCCCACTCCTAATTGACTGTTTCTAATGGAAACAGATTTCACTTTATGAATATATTTCTAGAATCAGAAAAATGTAAAACATCAAAGACCTATCATGTCAGGAACCTGTCTGTCAAGAGAGGATGCAGGAATTCTTATTAGAGTGCATTGGCCTGTTTAGCTCAGCTATAATGAGCTGAGGCTTTCATCATTTCCCTTCTGGAATCAGTTTCATTATTTGTTGAAATTCACTCTTAAGATATTTTTGATCCTAAAATACAACATTAAGTCATCTTTTTTTTTTTTTTTTCCAATTTTTTCCCCCTTGCTGCTTTCAGGATTTACATTTCATGTTACTGCAAACAATCCCTGGCCTTCCCTGGTGTTTGCACCACTCAGTCCCTGGGTCTGGTTTTCCACTGACTTAGAGCAAATACCTCAACTACCCTAAGAGCCTCTGGAAAAGTTCAGACTCAAGTTGTTAAGCATCTATCTCACTTGGATGTATCTCCCTTTTATAGTTCTCTATCATGCCACCAGTCAGAAAATCAGATTAATGCAGTCATTTAGTAAAGTATGGCAATATTAAGACTGATATTGCAGCATTTACCTTGAAGAGATTTTTGATAATGAAAACTTGTCTATTATTGTCTGCCATTTCCTAGCACTGCCTACTGCAAAATCTGCTGCTCTGAACAGCAGCAATTAAAGGCTGAAGAGCAGCACATCCACTGGTTCCTAGGCTCACATCAGCATTTCCAGGGTTCACTTTTACATGCTTTATCTAGGAAAAGACTTTGCCAAACTTATGAGACTTTGCCATAACCTCTCTGCCCCTTTTTGCAAGGCTGACTTCAAACCCTAATATCAAGAATATTTATTTTATTAGGGATTATTAACAGTGCTTACATATGAACCTTGATTTTTTTTTTAAGTCATCATCTGCATGTCATTAAAAAAAAGAAAGGCATTCTTCATCAAAAGAAAAGTTTTTTCTAGGGAAAAATGTTTTTATTTCGGTATATAGGCAAATCCAGGTGTGGGCAGACCTTGGTTCTCCCACATCCCAGAGAGCCTGGAACATTTCTAATTAAATATCTCTGCCCTTCACATGGATAACTTGTAGTACGCTCCTTGGAGTATTGAGCTGCCCTTTTTTTACAACTTTGAAAGCATCTCTTATGCTTTGGCAAGTATTACAATAAATTATAAGTGGCCTGAGAATTTTTAAATGTACATTCTTTGGCTGTCCCCATCCACATTAAGTAACTGCAGTCTATCATGTCCATTTCATAGCATCTGAGCACGGTGGACAAGTGAATAATTAGCTTTAGCAAGAATAGCCAGATTTATGTGAGGAAAAATTTAACTCCTAGAAAGCTCAGCAACTCGAGATGGATTTCTCTCTTCATGCAACACTAATCTCAGTTCATATTTCCCTTGTACTTAAGACAAATTGGTGAAAATGGACATGATTTAATTAAAATCTGAAGCCTTCCCAGTGCTTGTCTCCTAAATGAAACTTGTAATGAAAATGAAAAAGACTTCTAAAAATTGCAAGCACCAGATTTCTTTCCTTTTTTTTTTTTTTTTTTTACATTAATAAATAACTCATGAATAGAGTTGTCCTGGTAGCAATGGAGGTAGGTAAGAATCAAAACTTCCTGACTTCTGCTCACCAAGACAGGAGAGGTTTCAGCAGAGCATTGCTCCATTACTCCCCCAAACCCACCCAGGTAAAAGCACCTAAAGAAGGTCACAGTCCCTCCAGGATTCCTCAAGGTAAAAAGGAACAGGCCTGCATGGGCTGTGCTGTTTCCACATTTTAATGGAACAAATGACGAATCCCAACAAGGGGATTTGTCCCTGTGAAAATTCAGAAGGTTGGAATGTTTATTTTCCTGCCTGTCTCCTTCCCTGAAGGGATGCTCCATAAAAATCAGATGGCTGAAAATTCCTTTTTTCCCCACTGTCGTGTTTCAGATGTGAATTTAAATTTCTTTTAATACAAGCAGGTGATTTCTGGCTTGCTGTTTTCTTTTAATGCTCGTTCAGACACAAAACCAAGTACCTCAGGGTATGGCTTTTGAGCAGCATATTTTTAAATTTGACTCTGACTTTGTACAACAGCAGTTAAAAGTGGACGCCCTGGACCTGTGCAGAATGCAGCACTGGGCACATTTACTGAGCTGAGAGGAAAACAACTCCCAGCACCCCCAGATCACAGCCAGGTTCAAACCCTCTCCTGCAGGGAAATGAGGTTGAAGTGCCCAATTAAAGCACAAACTTGAAATAAAGAGAAAATGAACTCCCACCATCACAAGGGTTCTATCATAAAGTACCACCTACAGTAAGAATGCTCCACAAAATCTCCTCTTATTAAAAGTTTCCCAGTATTTGCAACTTCCATCTAAAATCTGGTCCTTCTGTGGAATTTCTTCCTCTTTTGTCAAAGTTCAAAACAGACAGCACTGTTCAAAATAACTGAACTATTTGGTTCTTCACACACCTTTCAATAAAGTATTTTATTAAATACTTCAACACACAATTATGTAGCTGCTAACAAGCTTATATGGGCTCATCTGCCTTTTTCCCTCCATGTATTCTCCATTGAGGGATATCAAATACAAATGCAAAACCTCAAATTCAGTAAATCCTGAAGCCTAAAGTTTCTGAAATTAAAAACTATGATGGAGAAATATTGCTGCAACCCATTTCAGTCTTCCATTCCTCTTTGCCATCCACAGCACGCTGCACCAGACACAGGTTTGGTCTGATCCAATAAACACACACAGTCTTATGTTATTTTAAGTTTTGTTTCCAGAGGAAATGCCAATTAAGCAATGACATTCTCCATCTGCCTGCCTGCCAGTACTTCATGTCCCAGCACAATTTTGGAATCAGTAAATTAATTTTGACAAAGTTTTCAGAGATTATTTGATTCCAGCAGGCTCTGTGAGCTTTGGCTGCTGGGTAAAGCAAGTCCCAAGTCCATTGGAACAGGAAAAACACACTATGAGTTTTAAAAACACACACAGGCTACCCACCCTGCATGATTTCCTCTTTAAGATATCTATATCCACTGTTTCAGAGTTTCTAAGGCATTTGTTCTTAAAACCAAGAAAACAAAGTTATTTTCCTTTTTTGGGGGTTGTTTTGTTTTGGTTTTTTTTTTTTGTTTTTTTTTTGCAGCTAGTGGCCTTACAAAACAGAAATGAAACAAATCATTACAACAGAAAATGACACTTTCAACAGCATCTTGATTCAAAGTGTGTGAAAGATCCCATAGCTTAAATCCGAATCACTGTTAATAATAAAGCAGAAGTATTTTATCTAAAAGAAAACAAAAATCTTCCCCCTGTTTTTGGTACTGATGTGTATTATAAAGGAGAAAGCCAAAGGAATAAACTGTTCTTTATTTAATGATGATGCTGTACTTTATATGCACAAACAGACTTCTGGTTTTTTCAACCTTCCAATAACAAACAGAGGAAACATGTATTATTGATCAGTTGTCTTCTTTTGAATTAAAAATAAGTGCTGAGATTGTCCACACAGTTATTGCGAATTTGAAGCTTTTTCAGGCAATTGTAAATACAAATCTGCCTTCTAGAAAGGAAAAACAAGATCCTTATTAGAGTTATATATTCATAGTTAAAAAAAAATACAACTGAACAACATGAACACAAAGAAGTGGACAGCAAGTGCCTCGGCTCCTGGTGATAAACTGATGGGTGACACATGGAGGTAGCCAAGGAGGAGGAGTTACACACATGAAAAAACTGCAGAGAGCAGAGGCATTCCTTCCAGAGCCTCCCAAAGGCACAGGATTGTGCTTCCCAGCAGAAGAATCTCCGAGAGGCCTGGCTGCAGACGGGAATGTCTCTTGTGGCATTCCCTGGCGGCCAGCAGAGCCCGGCGAGCTCGGAGCCCCCAGCCCTGCCCAGCTGCTGCCCTCGCTCCCTGTCCAGCCTGGCCCGTCCCGAGCCCACTTGGGCTGGGTTAGCACCAAACGTGCCTCTCCCAAGGCAGCTGCTGAGGGCCCTTTGCTTCCTCTGCCTCCTTTCCCTCTCCCCCACCTGCCCCAGCCATCGCTCCCTCTGCTTCTCTCTCCACCTCTGGATTTCTCTCCCTTCACAACTCATTCCTGCACAGCTCTCCCCTCTCCAACCCCACAAAATCCCCTCCTATGAGCTGCACTCCACCCTCTCACCTGAACAGTCCCCTCCAACTTCATTAATACCTTTTAAGCCTTTCCTCACTCTGCCCACAAATTAAGGCCTTTTTTAGTATCTTTCCCATTATTCTCTCTCCACTGAGAAACGAACACATTTTAACAAATCAAGAATGCATGAAAAATTCATTCATGTATTTGTACAAGTCTTTTAAGACACAATTATGAATCCTTGATTCGCCATACTTTAGAAACTGTCCAATTAATAGCAGAAATCCTAATTTGTAAAAAGCAAATTGACCTACTGTACTGCTCAAGATGGTATCTTTATTTAGAATGAGTTTAGAGAGGAATCCAGAAGGATGTTTAAAAAATAGACAATATACCATTGGGAGATGTTTTATTCATAGAGACATTGTGAGAAAAGGACTGAAAACACTGAAGAAGACTTAATTATAATCTTGAAATTAATGAAACAATTATGAATATTTTTCTAGGCAGCGTATGAACTTGTAACATGGGCTGGATCAGTACCAGGCTACAGATTTTGGGGAAAGACTTAGAAGTAACAAGCTTTCAGATCTAGTTTTCCTTTTTTCCCCCCTGCTCATGTTTATCTGGTTTGTTTGTATAAAACAGTAGAAAAAAATTTCACCCTTTTTCCCTGAGAATTCCCAGCAATTCTGGAGCAGGCTGTGCTGCTCGACCTTTAGGCAGCACTGCAGAAATTCAGCAGAGCACCAAGTGTGGAAATGCATTTTCCACATGAAAGGAAGGCCCTGAAAATGAGGGGCAACCTTTTCTCCTCCCCAGAGAGGGTGTGCAGGGAGGAAGAACAAAGCCCTCCACCACCCCTGCCTTCCTGGAGGGCACAGCAGAGGATGGAGCAGCACTGACCTGCCATGGGAGGAATAATTTCATATAAAGGAGTGGCCAGAGCTGAAGCAGTTCAGTGAAGATTGTCAAAGGCTGAAGGGAATACACACACACACAAAAAAAAAGGCAATATGTACAACTAAAAAATAATATGTATGGTTAAAAGGTATATATACATATATACATATGGTTTATTTTTCCTTTATTCATTTTCTGCTTATTTCCTGCTGAATGCTTCACTGAGGAAAATAAACCAGTGACTTAAATTAAATCAAAGTTTTCCAAGTCAGAGTATGGCCAGAAGTGTGGAGCCCAATGAACACAACAGCTGCTCTTGAAGAGGAGTGCATGTGAGGTAAACACAGGTCTTGGGTTTTGTCAGATCTGTGCTGGACTGTTAAAAATAAAATCCCTATTTCTGACTGCTAAGCAACAGCAGTTGTGTGACAACCACTGCCTAACTCGTTTAAACATCTGTATAACTGTGCTGTTAAAGCTAATAGAATGAGTATCTTTCTGCAGCTGTGTGAAGGCAGCAATAAATATTGATCCTGTGCAGAGCAAACCCCGGTCCCAGCGCAGCCAGGCACAGGAACACAGGCACTGTCCTCACAGGAGGCTGGCAGCACCAGCTCTGCTTAATTCCTGCTCCGACAGCCCCTCTGGCCAACCCCAGCACTGCTCTGCTTCTGTTCTGGGCCAAGGAAAGAAACAGAAATTCAAAGTTCCATGGAAATGCAGAATTATTTTCTTTTTCTTCACCAAGATCTCAAGAAGTCTGTACATGGTTTCAAAGCAGAGCATGTCAGGAGCTGTTTGTTTACTGATTTCTGCTGCATATTGGACATTTGGGATCTTTCTGTTGTAGTCTGGGCCTAAGCTAACTGACCTGGAACAACTAATTAATTATTCCATGCCTTAGTTTGCCCATCTAAAAGAAATATATTATCACCTGAAGAGCCTTGGGAGGCGACTTTGATATTTTTTAATAGAAGTGCAAATTCACATCGCAGGTTTACAAATTGCAATGCATTTCAAACAACTGGAATTTAAATAAGTCTTTGATCGTCCAGAGAGAATCCTGGAGGTTCTCAACTCCTGTTCTTAAAACTAGATTTTCATATTTAAAGAATATCAGTTTAGCAGCCATTCCCATTATAATGTGAAGTGTCTTCTGTCTTTATTATTTGTAAACAAGCAATTTCTTTATTAAGGGGAAAATCACTCTCCTGCTGCTTGAGGCATGTGATAACACTGTAGATGAGATTTGTTTCTCTTTTATTCACGTTAGGATTTATAACCAAGCAAGACACAGTTTCACTCTTTTAAAAAAATCATGGTATCATATAGGAAACGGTTTCAGCAATTCTCAAGATGATTCCTCACTTATTACTTTGCAGAGGGAAAACAAACAAGAACCACAATACACCAGCTGGGCTAAAATCTCTTCAGCTTTTAGCCTGACCCAGATGCAATTTCTTTTTAAATGGGGTGGAAAAAGCCCACACAATGCTTGCAGTTACCTAGGTATTAGAAACACAGTAAATAAAATGTTTCAGTTATTACATTTGTGCCTCAGATGTGTTTTCCAAATTAATATGCCTTAAAACAATGTTTGAAATGGCAACATACTCCTGGCATAGTGAAAAAAATATTCTTTTTAAACAGAGATGCAATGAAGTGGAAATAAAAGTTAAGGTCAGTACAGTATTTTGTACTGAATCCCTTCCATGGACAAGGAAATTGAGATGGTTTGAGGTGGCCCTCAAAGCAACTCTGATCCTTTGCAATCCCTGCAGGAAGTCCACTTGCCCAAGAGGGAAGAAAAGGTGCAAAATAAAGGGAAGCAGTAGCCACTATCTCTTATTATTCTCATTAAAAATCTGCCTTAATTGCAAGGAAACAATCCCAGGTGTCCTCGAGCAGAAAGCCTCAGGGCACAGATGCACTGCATGTCCCAAAGCCTGAGGGCTGGCAGCACCCCAAAACCACAAACTGGTGAAACCTGGCACTGCAGGGCACCCAAAAACCACAAACTGGTGAAACCTGGCACTGCAGGACACCCAAAAAACATAAACTACTGAAATCTGGCACTGCAGGGCACCCAA
>QUSF01000018.1:13592834-13666273 GCA_003676055.1 Chloebia gouldiae | reverse complement strand
ACCCAAAAAACATAAACTACTGAAATCTGGCACTGCAGGGCACCCAAAAAACCACAAACTGCTGAAACCTGGCACTGAGGGCACCCAAAAACCACAAACTGCTGAAACCTGGCACTGCAGGGCACCCAAAAACCACAAACTGGTGAAACCTGGCACTGCAGGGCACCCAAAAACCAGCAGCACTGCCAGGGGTGCTGCAGGAGGCTCAGCTGGGCAGGGGTGACTGGCAGGAAAATGAGACCTCTAGAACTATGGAGAGGAGCTTTGTCTGTTTTGCCATGTGGCCATTTTCACTACAATTATTTTTCAGAAGCAATGTCATGTTTCATTTTTAATGATATTATGGAGCATTGCAGGAGGGTCGGGTTTTGCACAAGAGCCAGGCAAAGTTAATTCTGTTTTAAAGCAGTTTTGGAGCAAAGTTTCATTGGAGAGCTAATTACTGAGAGCTGAGAATGCCTCCAGTTTAAAAGTTACTTAATCCCTCATGGAAGAGCTGTGGGTGCTGACTTTCCTACCTTCTTTCTAAAGTGCAAGCTGTTAAAAATGCTAATTGTCTGAATTCACAAAATTCCCCCTTCAAAGAGAAATAACACTGTTTTGAAAGTCAGCTTTTGAATACGATTTTGATTCTAAAGGAGCCTATTTAGAGAAAATGGGATCCATAAATGTCAACACCACCTGTAGTCTGCTTGATAATGTGCCTGCTTTCTGACAACAGCATTGATAAGCCACAGGCACACTAGAACAAACATCTCTTACTTTATCTGCTAGATAAAACTTGAAGGAGGTGGTGGTTACTAGGAAACTTTCTGTTCCTAATTTGTTTCAACAGAAATCTGCAAATACAAGTTTAAGCATCAAACAATGCCAAGGAAAATTCGGATTTTCCCCGAAGAAGGCAGGGAGGTTAGGAGCCTCCTTGGGTTTGGTGACAATCTCTGCACAGCGCTGCAAAAAACACAGAATTTAGGGGCAAACTGCCTCTGGAGCCTGTTGTGACCACCAGAAAAAGCTGTGTGACACATTAAATGAGAAATAAACATTCTGACAATGCAAAACTCAATCTTCTGCCTTCTGCCTATAGAAAAGACATGACAGAAAAAGCCTCGAGGCAGGCAGAACACCTGAACAGGTCATGAAATAAATGCACTGAGATAGTGTTTTACAAGAACTACTGGATAGAAGTTATGGTTATTCCAATTATGAAGAATGAACTTTGGATTTCATGATAAGCACAGCTAAAAAAGAACAAAGGAGGAATAGCTCTAGCTAGCAATTTTTTATTTTTTTTTTTTGTCTGCTGGAAATTTCCAAGGGAAATTTTTAATAATGGATGTCATTTTCCTACAGGAGTTTTTGTCAATATGTTATGATGACACAAAGTGTAGCTTAAATCCAAGAAGTAACTAAATACTTTAAAAAAAGCTCCCATAAAGCTGTAAAAACTTCTGCATTCATTTTTGAAATGAGTGGTGATCTTACCAATATAAAGGTGCTATTCTAATGAACCTTCTCTGTATATTATTTGTTTCTTATTTTGATTGCCGGGTTATTTTACACAGAGAAAAAGATGCAGTGGAATGAGAAAGGAAATCTGAAGCCAAGCAGCGTCACAGTCCTCTATGAAATATTCATTGGTACTTGAACAGGACAATTTCAGTTTTGTTTTGCATTAAAATCTTTTAAAGGGAAGCAAAAGGGAAAAGAAAACACACAGCTCACAGGAGTCCCCATGCAAAACGTGAGGCCAGTGACCCACTTAGCTGCAGACCTCACTAACAATGGCCAGGACACAGCTGGGCAGAGCAGAGGGCACACAAAGGGTCTCCCCACCACAAAGATGGAAAATCACCCAAAACTTCCCATCTCAAACTGGGAAATCACCCAGAAGCTGTTTTGGTTCAGTTTCCCCCAGCCCTCCTCTACAAAAGTCAATATATCTCAGCCAGGCAAAGCCTGATCATTCAGGGAGATCTTTCCATCAACCCCTCTGTGGCTGCAGGGTTGAGTGAGAGAGCTCCAACATCCAATTTAAGAGTTACCCACACCAGTTCAAGATCGCTTCCCACAGTATGTTAAATTTACTGTCCAATTCAACTTCAAACAAAATCAAGGCAAAGGGCTTCGAAACCACTTCAGACAGATTATTGCAAAGTCTAATACGTTTATTGGTTCTAAGTAAAAGGCTTTCTTTCATTAGCTTAATTTAATTCCCTCTGTGAGTTGTTATTCTTTTGAAACTACCAAAATACTCACAATTACTCCATGGTGGTTATAAAAGAGCCTTGAATATGCACTGATATTTCCTTCCAGCTAGCCAGCCTCTCCAAAACCCAGGCCAAACTCTCTGGTACTGTAAATCAACACTGCCAAATGGAAATTAATGACAGCAAACATGGACCTGGCCCATGCAAGAACCCAGGAGGAGCTGGGATGGAAAACACGGGCAGAACTGAGCCTGACCTGTTCATTTTGCATCAAAGGGTGACAAGAGATGGAAATTCAGTTGCATATGTAAAAATCACCTGGGGAATAGTTACTAATTTCTTTGGGTCACTCACATTCATATATGGAAGTTCTCTCCCTTTTCTCCATGCAATTAAAGATGTGGCTGCCTAAGTTCCAGTACTAAAAGGTGAACTGCTGCTGAACTTGAGACAGGGCTTTCATAACCTGCTTTCACTAATCTCAGATAAAAACTGCTAGAAATAATTTCTTCACACGTTTATTTTATCTTCTCTTTCAATTAGCAGAGGTGCCAACACTCTGCATGCACCAACTGATCTCCCTTTTACAGTTTTTCTTTTTACTTAATAAAAGAATTGTAAGATTCTCTGGAGCCTTGAAATGTGAAATGAGACAGGACTTGGACATGAGTGAAATTGTCTTCATTTGGTTGTGGGTTTTTTTCCCCTAAATGATTCTTTGATTTTTTTTAATAAACATCACATATACTCATTAACAGTATTGATTTAACCACAAATGAACCCAAACTCTTATTAAACAGCTGCTGAACAGGCAGAGCAGAGGCAATAGAAACAAAGTCTTTCCCTGCCCAAAACTGCTCTATTTATAGGACTTAACAAGTGCCCAAAAACTTCAGCATTTATAGACACAGACGAAAAATTCAGCCTGTATCATTTGCTTTGAGACTGCTACAAAGGACATAAAACGGTGGCTGGAAAGCTGGACAAAGGAAATGAAACCATTTGCCTGGAGTGTTCTATGATCTGACACCAGCTTCACAGAGACATATTCCAGCTAATCTAGAACTGAAATTGTGTTAATACAGTGCAGCTTTAATCGCACTGAAATAATCATTCTCTTGAATTCCACAGAAATGCCACAATCATGCTAAGATTGATACTTTTTTTCCCTGAAGTTTCTCATAAAGTTCTCTTGTAGAATCCCTGAATAAAACTGGACAAGGACTGGACTGTTTATAATTTTTTTTTTAATAACCTCATTTTCCACGAAAATGGTTGCTTTACCTTCCAACTTGGATTCTGCATAGTATCAATCTTCCCCCTCCTTCTGACATTCCCTCTTGTATGAAAGTCAAAGAGCAAAAAAGGGAAATAACTTCTCAATCTTCCTTAGCTGAAAGGTCCTGCCAGGACATGGATGAGCAAAGATTGCCCTCCTCAGCAAGAAGAGCAGACAGATGCTCGAGACAGAGATTTTCAGTCTGGCTCAGAAGTCAGGCTGTGACATTGCTTCCAGTGGCTCGGAGCAGGGGGCTCTGATCCCCACCTCAGTTTTTGGGTCAGGATACAATTTTCCATGGTTTTGACAACAAAACATGTTTGTGTTTGCAAAAATCACATAATTGAGTTTATTGATTCCTCAAACAAATCGCTGACTGCCTTGCACATGAATCACCTAATAAAGACTGGAGAACAAGCTTGTTTTGAAGCTCATTTCTTCTGGTG
Source organism: Chloebia gouldiae (assembly GCA_003676055.1). Taxonomy (NCBI): domain Eukaryota; kingdom Metazoa; phylum Chordata; class Aves; order Passeriformes; family Passeridae; genus Chloebia; species Chloebia gouldiae. Next base: position 13,662,338 of record QUSF01000018.1, on the reverse strand, counting down.
TCACTTGCAGAAAGTTGATTTGTTCCTCATGCAGAAAGTTCATTCAAAAAACATGCTGCTGCCTAAGAAAAACTGTAACTAATGAAAAAATCCTTAAACACGCCTGGTCGAACTAAAAACTACCTTTGGTGGTAAATTCACAGGGAAAACGCAAAATAGAGCTGACTTCTCTCCCTGAGAACACTCCCAAAGTACCAGAGGGACTGACAAGACAGCCAGCTTCCCTTTGACTTGTGAGAGTCAAACAAGAATAATCACATTCAGTAGTTAAAAAGCATTTTTCCACTTAGTCATATATTTATATGACACTTCGGGTAGAAACCAGGCCTCTCAACATTCTAGATAAGAATATCTCAGGAGAATGAATATATTTTCAGCTTCCATCTGTGATGTCACTACAGCTCCAATCTGTTCAAAAGCAGAAAGCCAGGCCCGAGTGGAAGTGTCTCAATCTGATTTTCATACACCTTGGCAGTAGTTGCCCAGATTTCTCATTTAATAAGGCTTTGGGTCAGCTATAAATGCTGCTTTCTGTAACTGTCAGGCTCCTTGCCTGCATGATGAACCACGCGCCAGGTTTCAAATGTTTGCTGCTGGAAGTTCCTCAAAAAGGAGCTGTTTGCCCAAGCCCACTGCTGCTTAGAAAAGAAATGAAATTGCACAAAGTGCCCAAAGGGCAGAGGTGAAACCCCAGCCTTGGTGCAGAAGGTTCTGGAAGATTCCAGTCCACAGTGCCAGGCTTGGCCTGGCAAACTCTGCCCTGGCTTCCAGAGCTTTCAGGCACAGGGCTCTTGTCCCATTTGTCCTGGGCAGTTCCTAACTTGAACAATTAAAGACAACAAAGACTGCTCGTTTAAGAGATAATTTGGACAAATTTTCCTTATTGAAAACTGTTCCCCTCCCTTCATTCCCTCCCAAAGCTTCAATTTCCTCCATTACAACTTTCTGGATAAAATAAACATCAGTGAATGTCTTATAGAAATGTCAAAGGAAAGGTTAAACTGTTCCTGTCTCCTGCATCAGAATTATTTTTTCCTCCTTTCATACTTCTTCAGTGGTACAAAATAAAGAAGCAGATCATTTGAAATAGTAGTGGATGACAAATAAAGGAGTTTTATATTAACTCAGGGAAATCTGAAGTTAGATCATGTACAAAACCCCTAACAGTTGACACTAGAATTTTCTCCTTATCTATCTGATTCCTGACATTCACGAATGTGGCCTTCAAAATTAATTTCCTTTTGAGCTCGACTTTTTTCTGTTCCTTCTTGTTTAACAGTTATTAACTATCTCATAAGCACACACTGCACATCAAAGTAGAGAACTACCAGAACACAGACCTTTATTTTCCTCCATTTGTTCTACTCTGTATTTTCATCTCCTCTGATGCATAGGCTGCCAGGTGATGTTTAAACAAAATTCTTTCAAGTTAATAAATTTTTCTGTATTTATTTTACAGCAGCACCTGTTATCTCTCTGCTGTACCTTCTGTGATTTCACAGCAGCTGACTGGAGTCAGGATTTGGCATTCCTGAGCTCCTAAAGCAATGTTCATCCTGCCTCCTTGCATTTAATCACACCCAATGGTGAAGGAAGGAGCTGCAGAATTTAGGAAGGAGGGAGTGGCATCTTTTGTGATGTTGCTAATTTCAGGCAGCTTTCTGTTGTGCTTTGGGTTTGTTTGTTTGCCATGCTGAACCAAGACAACGTAAACCAGGTTGTGATGATTTACAGCAACTTCCCATGATGAAGCTGGACAAAAAAATCACTGCAGGGGTGCAGAGGACACTTCAGGGGTCACTAAGGGCCTGCAACCACCCAATTTCCATTTCTCCTTAGGAGGCTTTAAGTACTTCCAGTTCCCACTGGAATGCAATTCCAATAGCAAAACTGGAGGCAAACAAGAGGCATGAAAATATAACCAGCCCAAACCACCTTTTGAGTTTCCTAAATTACCGAGAATTCAGATCCAAACTCATGATTTAGTGACACACTCAATGACTAAAATACACATATTACAGTCAAAGGATTATGAAAATGAATCAGCCTAGCACCAAGTAGCTTTAAAAATTAGGATATCAAAGGGAGTTTAGCTCTAAGTGCCCAAGGCAGCAAGGGAGGGGGGACACTTTGCCTTTTAGGCTTTTGATTTTCCTACCAAGGAAATGTTTTGCATCTAAGCTGGATGAAAGAAGCAGGTACTTGACTTTGGAACAGGTGTCTGAACACATTCTCTGCCACTGCTCAGCTCAGGAGCTGCTCACTTCTCCTAAATTCACCCACCCAGGTATTCCAGTGTCATTTTTGCCCAGGCTTTGTCCACAGGGATGCAGGCAGACACACCTACAGGAGCAGGAGCTTTTTATTTGTGCCCAAAAGGACTAATGACAACAACCCTCTTAATTTTTACCCTTACAACCCTGAGTATCTTCCATCAGAAATTTACAACGCACTCCATCCCCTTAGCTTCTTTCCAAGCGTAGTAAATCCACCACAGAACTGTTTTATTTTTATGAGCTGGATAAAAGTGAAAACACAGGTGCATTAAACCCCAAAGCTAGCAGCCATTGACACACAGCATTTCTTTTCCTCTCCTTCATGCTTCACCCTTCACCTCGGAGGCTCTCGGCGCTCAGCAATGGCAGCAGAGCTTGAGGAGTCCCCAGAGAGCAGCGAGCTCCTGCAGCTGGAGCAGGGAGCTTGGTCCAGGACACCTCCAGGGGTCCCTTCCACCCTGAACCATTCTGGGATTTGGGGAGGGGAGCCTTTTCCTGGCGCTCCTTGTGTTTTGGAAAAGCAAAGATGCAGCCTTCATGCAAGTCAAGTTCTGAGTGCAATATTCCACTCATAAAAAGCTGATGCAGCCACTCAGTCACTGAATTTCCACAAAATGAGACTGGCCCTGAGGAGGGGGGTTCAAAGCACCCAGTGAACTTAATCCTCAGGAGTTTATCTGGTTTCCTCACCACACATAAACCTTGCCTATATCCAATGCCACCAGGGCAACAAAGCCAGCTCTTGGCAAAATTACATCCAAGGAATTACAAACTAAATGGAAGGAAGAGCCTTTCCATCTGCAATTATTAAAAAAAAAACAAACCCAAAAAAACTTAATTTTAATTCTGGAAGTTGCAGAGGCAAAGTGGCTGTTGATTAAAGCAGCAGAAGGGCATCACACACAGACAACCCCAGGAGCATTTCAGCACATCCTGCTGGGATAAGGCAGAAAAGCAGGACAAAGGAAACCACCTCAATACTTTTGTTGTGATGGGGCTTAGCAGCACAAACCCACAAGTTCTGTGGGGGAACAAGAAAGTTATTAAGGTTCTTTTACTGCCCCCAGTTTCTCATTTCTTTCCTGCACCGCAGTAATGCCCACATCTACGCACCAGACTAAAACTGTGCTGTAGTAGCCACTGTTAAATATTTATGGGCACTACCCAAGGATTAAAACACTTGAAAAATTAGTGACTTACCCCGTTCTCAGGTACAAGCTTTGAAAGCTGAATTTTAAACATAAAAGCACTTTCAGCTGCTTGAATAACATTCAGAGAAGTGAGAAGCACCATAACCCAGAGCAAAGATGTGTTGCTTGTCAGTACCACTGGATTTTTTCTTAATCCTTACAACTTTTCTACCTCTCTCTAGGAAATAGAAGAGAAAGGTGCATGCTGAGGGGCTCAGAGACACTTCATCTTGCCTTCCCACTCATAATCTGAAGATGACTGTCAAAGGATTTTTAATTTCCTGTGCTAGGGAGATCAGGTTAATCTCCAGTGAGAGGTGTTAACAAAATCCTATAAGCAGAGCTAAGTTCTCTGCACTGAAACCTAAACCCATTGGCATCCATCAGCAGTAATTACTCCATGCCCAAGTAAACCTTTTCACATGACAATCACTGCAAACTTTACCTCTAAGTCTGAAGAGCCTGTGTGGCTACCGAGTTAAGAGTGTTATGTATTTACAGTTTATTCTGGACAGGTAGCAAGACCTTTGCATTGAGAAACTTCTGGCTTGTTCCCACCTAAATCCACCTGTAATATTTCATCTTGAGATGAAAGCCATTTGTACCAGAATTCCTAAAAACTATTAGCATGAAGATCACTGCTCAGATGCAATGAAGGCTTTACACATCTCCCCACCTACACAACACTCTTGAATTTATTTACACTTTTACAGACTGAATCAGCACCTCAGAGTCTGCTGGACCCCCAAATGTGCTACTTGCAACCACTAAGAGACAGATTTCAAAGCTGATAATACTACAGAACTTTTAGCACAGTATTTGCTAATAAGTGCATTTTCCAGCCTGTGTGCTACCTGCCTGTGATACTCTACTGCCTGAAAACATTCACCCTGGAGGTGTTTGTCAATTTAGGTTTCTGTTTGAACACTTATTCAGAAGTTTTCCCTTTGCCATGATATCTCAAGCAACAAGTTTACTATGAACAGTCTCCAAGTCAAAAGGAATAACTGAACACAAGAAAGTCATGCACCATGTAGAGGTAATCACAGACTTACTGGAAATTTTCTCCTGTTTCTAATGTAATCCAAATATTCCTCTTGACCAGTGTTCTGCAGAACCCTGCGTAGAAGGGTATCAGGGACCACAAAGTCAATTTCCAACTCAGCATTAGTCTCGTTGTTTTACTGTGTCTGACACATCTGTTTCAGCATTCTAGGACTGTAGGAAACAAAAAAATCTCACCTTTGTAGCCTTATTTCATATGCTGGTTGGCACTGCAGAGTGATCTAGGAGTGTCCAAGCTGAATTCCTCTCAGCCATACCTAATCCCAAGATAAACCCCAGGATGATATTCACTGCTATCAAATTACCAATGGACACTGAATGCACGAGCGAGGGGTGCAGAGAGTGGGCGTCACATTCTGAGTGCCACCATCCCTGAGATGCTAAATCCTCTTCTGCTGTGCAGCAGAAACCTGAGAGCCAGGCCTCGGTGTGAAACACAGAAGTGTTTCTGTGCTGCCCTTCACAGTGACAGCGCTGAGCAGCGCTGTGCAAGTCCTCCAGAGAATTGCTGCCAGTGGCAGAGAGCGTGGGAGCCATCCCACCAGGACATGCAACAACCAGAGCAGGATTTTGTTTGCTTTAACAGCACACACAATTTTTTTGGCCAAGAGAGATGCATTAAGGGCATTCCCACTCACAGCATCTCTTCCTGCAGCCTTGCAATGGTCCCCACACCCTTCTGCAGGCTGAATTCCCTCTGAACCACAAATTGCTGCACTGCCAGCAGCAAGAGGAGCTGAAGCAGAGGGGAGCAGTGAGGGGGAATGGCAGACAGGCTCACACCAGGACTTGCACCAAACTCTTCCCTGTTTCCAGCATCTCAGCAACAACAAAGAAACACTCACCGTGTAAGAATCTCTGACTTTTATCCACAGTTTCTACCTTCAGCACAGTTTTATCATTCTGTGTCACGAGCTGTGTCATCCAGATGGAAATCCCAGGGCTGGTGTCTCCTGCAATGCTGTGCAGCCACTCCTGGCACGCAGAACTCTCCCTGCAACGCTGCAGCACTGCCATGGCAGCAGGAAGGAGATTAAGCATGTGGATTACCAAGGGATGGGATTATGCCTGGAATCTTCCATCTCTCTGTGGGAAGGCTTCACGCTCACGTGGCTGGTTTTGGCTCAGGTTTTGAGATTTAATGTTTTCTATTCCACTCCTCTGCAAAACACGTAACGAGAGAGTGGGGAAAATTATTTATTGGGCTGCTGGGAGGAAGTTGATTTTCTTTTGGAGTATTTATCAAATTCTTTCAAGTCTCTGTGGTTCAACATATTTAGCTACATCAAAGCCAAAGCATACACTTTTGAGCTATTCATTTTCTGTTAAAATCCACATTCTTGGATGCTGAAATGTTTACTGCACTTTTTCCAAGTTTTGGAGTTAGTGGTCTGCTTGCTGTATCAGTACCAAAACTATTTTGGATGACTGCAGTCTGCAAGAATATTTACTGAAATGATGTACTAAGGGAACAGGTTCCTTGTTTACACTAGGAAGATTAAATTAGGGCTAAACATTTACAGGGATGCTCTTTTTATTCCTTCTAGCCCTGCAGCCATATTCTCAGTTACACATCGAAACCTGAATTTACAACACAAAATACAGCTGGTGTCATCTGCCACCGCAGTAAAACACCAGGGTTCACTCTGTACTTTTCAGACAATGGAAATGTTCCCTTCCAGGTGTCGAGGTTTCCTCACCCCAGGCTTCTGAGCCAGCAAACTGCACCCCAGATGCTCGTCCCTCTACTCTCAGCTTGTCTCAGACATCTGAGATGTATCACCAGGTGTCAAGCTGGGACCCAACAGCAGCAAAATATCTCTCAGCACGCTGAGCATGAACACAGCCCTGCTGTAAACCCCCCCCTCCACCCCTGATTACTCATTAGCACTTCAGCTGATTAGAGAGAGCAGGAGCTGCTGGTGGAACCCTCGTTCCTCAGGGCTGCTGCACTCAGGTTTGACAGACACGCTTCCAAAGGGCTGTGCATGAAGTAAAAATAAACAACAGGGACTCAAGAGAAGAGGAGAATCGCCAAGGGAAAGGTTCATTTTGAAAACAGATCCTCACTATGATTCCTTCCCCTCTTACCTGGGATCAGCCTCTCAGCACAGATCTGACTCTCGTGTAAGAGTACTTCACCTTCCACACGCTCGTGTTGACAGAAATGAGGCACTAAAAAGTCTTTTTCCAGAGGCTCCAGAGAAACAGAATGTGCAGAAAGCAACTTCCCCACCTTCCTGTTCCCAGAGATTCCAGAACCCAAGCACGAATTCCTGCTCTGGCTACAACAGCACAGAAAAGGCTCCAGTGTGAAGCCTCTGGCAGCTCGGAACACGTGTGGCCAAATTTGGCCAGATTATCACTCAGCACCTTCAAGGCCCTGCTGGGTTCCCAGGCTCCTCCTGCCTGCCCAGGGGTCCCTCTGTGCTGTCCCCAGCAGTCCCTGTCCCCTCTGAGCAGGCTGAGATTAGCAGAGCTAAACCAGCAGCCTGCTGCAGGAATTCACGTGCTGCTGCCACATTTGCAGCTCCACTCACAGTTTGGGAAGAGCCAGAAGAGTTTCCACCTACTTCACCAGAAAAGTAATTCAATCGACTTCAATCCCTTTTACAAATTAGCCTTCAGCTGGCAATTTTCACTGCAAAACTATTATAACAATTTTCTAACTGATTCAGTTCAAGTAATAGCTATTCAATAACATTTTCCAAGTACGAAGCACACAGATTTGTCAGTTTGCATGTCTAGAAAGGTCTTTATGAGCTATTATTGTATTTCTTACTCTGTGTATGAATTGTGTGCCACAAAATAAAATCCCCTTGCTTCATTTGTTTAATCACAAACCACCATACACACCCTCCCCACCATCCCTGACAGCCAAAAACCTCCCCACAGCAGCCAGAACAGGGGAAATATTTAGTCTCTCTACAAGCAATCACCTGTCGTTGTGAAAGGATTTAAAACCAATTCTGGTTAAAGAAGGTTAATTAAAGAAGTTACCAGATACAATAAATGCCTTGAATATTCATTCTTTGACCAAAAGGACACCCAAAAATATGCCAACAGTTCAGTGTGATCTGGTCACACAGACACAATAAATTATTGCAAAGAACGTTATTGCTTTGCTATTTAATACAGGACAGAAAAAGATACCTAAACCAGCATGCCTCACACCATGTAATAATGAAATGCAGAGTCCTACAGAAAAGCCATCACGAAACCACAATTTACTGAAATGCAAATGAAGAGTTAAAGTGGAAAGCAAGAGAGTTCTTGGAGAGCTGTGGACACTCCCTGCCAGCTGACCTTCCTCCCTGGCTCTGTCAAACAGAAAAGAAAATCTGGGGGAAAAAAAAATCAGCTGAGTGGTAATTTCCATTCAGAATACATTAATCAATTTTTTTCTACAATATAGGAGACCTAGATACTTTTATCCTGTATTTTTGTGGTTGCTGTACAACTTTGGTCTACTTGTTAAAAGAAAATAGTTATAATCACTTCAGGGCATTAAACTTCTTGGTTCTCCTTTTATTAAAAACTTCTCGTCTATCATGAGAATTCTACTCGCAGTCTCCTAATGTGCCTGAAACATTTTGTTTTATTGGGTTCTTATTCCAGAGGTCTTGACTTGTTCTGGTAATTTGCAAATGCTGCCAATCCCTAGCAACGACTGTGTTGTAAAGTTGTGTATTTCTTTATCAAGTTATATTACAGAAATTTAGTACCATTCAGAGCACGTGTTCAATACCTCTCAAAGGTACAACACTAACAACAATAGAGCTGTGATTTTTTAAAATTATTTCTTTAAATTTCAGTTGGTTAGAAAAAAGTACACAAAACATTATCTAATTTGACAAAGGCCATGTATCACTGACTTTATTCAAGAGTAGAAATAATGAATTTTTTAGGTATTATACTAATTATTATTTTCTGTAAAAAAGGAAAAAGTAAAATATTTCTGTAAATTAAAGTACAGAACAGTGAATCAATGTGATCAATAGCTCTAACTCCAAGAAACCTGAATTAACAATTATCTAAAAATTTCTCAAGAACCTGATACAAAAAAAAAAAATCAGTTCCCAAGAGTTTCAGTTAAAAAATTCTATGATTTCCAAATTAGATATATGTTCCATTAGGGGTTGCACTGAACTCCCACGGCTTTTGGCTCTGCACATTTTACTGTAATGTAGAATAGAATAAATTAGGAGCCAATGGTGGTAGAACTTTATTAAAAAAATAGATTAAGAAAAAGATTACTGTATAAGGTTTGGCATAAAAGGAAGGGAAAAGCCAATGGCAATTACCCAAATTGAAGGAGCTTCCAAAGGAATCTGACTTTGTAGCAAAAGCCTTCTCCTGCACTGAGGGGCTGTTTTGGGGTGGGGAAGGGGAGGTTTGCTTTGAGGTTTGGGGGGTTTTGGTGTCTCCAAGCACAGGGGCAACCACAAATCAACGCAAGGGAAACTACAAATCACCAGACACAGCCAGACTGATTCCCTCGAGCTGCAGGGCACTTTTCCATACACATCTCAAGTCATAACAGATACCTGGGAGCAGAGCTGGGAGCTGCTGGGCGTGAGCTCAGCGACCCCTCCCTGCTCAGCCCTGAGCAGGGCTGGGCAGGTGACCCCAAACAGGTGACAGGGAAGGCTCTGGCACCTTTCCCCTGACCCTCTCCTGCCCTCAGCATTGCAGAGCCACTGCAGGAGCTGCTGCTCACCCTTGGGGTCCAGTCCTGAGCCTCAGATGCTGTTTGGCAGGGGGGCATCAACAAAATGCACCGTGAAGTTCATCCCCTGCCCCATCTCCTCAAAACCCTGCTTCACCACCTTCCAGGGACTGTTTTGCTGCTCCTGCATAGAAAGGCAAATATAACAGCCTAGAGGTCTTTTGAAGAATGGGGAAGTAAAGCCTTTTGAATATCTCTGTAGATAGCAAGAGATCTTTCTCTTCCCAAGAAAGTGCTGAACATACAATTAAATGCTAAACAGGGCTACAGACATTGTTAAATTCAGAACTGTTCCATAGAGAAAAATCATCTCTTTCACAGGTCTGACAACTGTAAATTCTACTTTTATACAAGAGCTCAACATTTTTGTTAATCAAAAAGAGGGGCTTGTAAGACACACATATTTATAAGCCTGAGTGAAATGGATGATGTTCCTATTCAGAGACCTTGGTACACCACAATTCCATGTGTGTAAATAAAGCACATGTAAAATGTCTTACATCATCTCTAGTCCCTGATGTGTTGGTTTGTCTGGATTAGAGGTGATCACAGAGTTCTCTGTGATCAAAACAGTTTAAGTGAGGCCAGTGCTGCCAGTGAATCTCATGTGGCAGCGCAGCTTTTGTTTTGTCTAAGAAGTCAGAGACAAGGAATCATAAGAGGTATTGTGATTTTAGTTACTAATTTATATTTATAATTGGAAGTGGATGCAAGCCCTTTTCCCTTTCACATTTTTAAAAGTTTATTATTTTTTTTAAATCAGATACATACAAGTAATCTAACTTGTAAGAACAGGAAACAAGGTCAAACCAAAGATCCCTCCAGTTCAATACTCCAGCAGCTGCCAAGAGCAGATGTCTGAGGAAGCTTTGGGAACATGACAAGTACCCAGGGACAGAGTGTACACAGTGTTCTGCAAGAATGTTCTACAATCCAAAGATTCAGGGGTCAAGAACCTCTTGAAGAGAAGTAATTTTTTTTTTTAATACTGAAAGCCTTAATAATTTGAATTTGTTGCCTACTTGTCCAATTGCTTTTGAACCCACACAGATTTTAGTATCTACACACAATGCATTGGATCAACAACGTGCACAGCTTAACTTCATGCTGTGTGAGGAACTGTTTGCTTTAATCAGACTGAGCCAACCACTTGCTGAGCTTGATAGCTCTTAATTATCATATGGAAGAGACAACTCCCTCCTGTTCTCTTTCTCCAGCTAATTCTTACTTCCTCTCCGTTTTCTTTTCTCAGCCTAAAAGCTCCTAGCATGAGTTACTTAAAAACAACAGTTCCACTCTGCTGATTGTCATGCAGCATTCCTTCCTAGACCTTCTGCAGTTCTGCTGCACCCCGAGACAAAGACCAAATCCACAGACAGTACGAGATGCCCATGAAGGAGATAATAATGTTCTTTATTTTCCACTCTCTATCAGTTTCCTAACATTCTGTCTGTCTTTCTGGATTTTAACCACTGCCCCCAATATATCCATAAGCCAGGAGAAATATCAAGACCTTGTTTCAGAACCTGTAATTTTGTTTATAAATCTAGGGCTGCCCAGGATACCTGAAATGAATGTGGGGGAAATCATGACATTGTATTCAGCCACACACTTTTTACATCATTATCTATCAGACTTGAAATGTGCTGTGCCAGTGTGTTTGCCAGCATTTCACAGGAAATTCATTCATCATACTTTGTCTTCCTGGAAGAGTAATTCTGCTCTGAATGAAGCACAGGACTAACTAACAAAAGCAGTTTTCCTTTACCCCTGGTTTTCCATCTGTGTGAAAATGCTCCCCAGGCAGCAGAGCCAGTGCTGAAGGGCTGGAGATGTGAGAGGTGAGCTGAAATCAGAGCGTGCTGCTGGCAGGGGATCCTGCAGCATCTCCTCTGTGGGATCCAGCTGTCCCTCTAATGGACAGCCCCATTCCACAACAGACATGGATGTCTGGAATGCATGGCAAGCTACTTAATCTTGAAAAAAAAATTAATAAAATAATGCCTAAGTCTTCTAAATTCAGTCATTTGCAGTCTTGAAGTCCGCCTAAACTTGCTTGAACCTTGGCAAGGTAGCTATGCAGGGTTAATGATGGGCAATAACAGGAACTGCATTTTATATACTGGGAAATTTAAATGTACGCTAATATTTAACATATAAAATAGATGTTGAAACATATTCTGGCCAATAACTCTATCAAACTCAATGGAATCCAGTGCCAAATTTGATTGGCATCAGTTAACAGTCCCCTGCTTTTCAGACAGAGAAAATATCAACAAATGCAAATGCTTTATTTTATTTTCAACCCATAAAAAGTCACTTTATAGCATCTATTAAGCACTAAAAGTAAACAAAATCACAACTCTGGAATTTCCAGAAACATGCAGAAGTAATTTAGGCAGCTCCTGAGCAGAAAAAATGCCATATTACTAAGCAGTTTACATTTTTATGTATTCTTTCGGGAATTTTCTGTACAGGCTTCTGATATCAGAGTGGCAATTCCCATCTTTTGTTTTGTCTCTAACAACCTGCCAGGATAATTAAACTCACAACTCAGCATGTCTCAGTGCCTGCAGAATCTTCTGGACAGACATCAGAAGACTGGCATGGAAGTAACTCGTGTCTCTTTAACGAGGAGGAGAAAATCTCCAGCAGCAGATGTCCAGCTAATCCAGCCTCAAAGGCAGGAACAAACGCCAGCCACAAAAAAATAACCAAAACTGAAAAGAGCACATGTCCCCCTGCCCCAGAAAAGATCTGCTGAGCAGATCCATCTATTCTATGTGACCTGAGCGAGTGCCAAGTGCAAATCCTCCACAAAAATGCCAAAGAAAGCCCCTGCAGCTTTCCCTTCCAGCCCCTGCAGCCTTCTCTTCCAGCTTTCCCTCCCTTCCAGCCCCTCGGTCCCCCAGAAGTGTCCCCCAGCTCAAGACAAAGATGCCCAGGCAGCCACACAACTCTTGCAGATCTCCACTGCTATTCCACCACCTTCCCAGGGTCCCTCCCAGCACAGCCCCTGCAGGAATTCCACAGGTTTAGCCTCAGACCTCTCTGGAGGCTGAACCTCCCCTCAGCAGGGAGCAGAACAGAATTCTCTGTCGCTTGAGAAGCCTCAGTCTCACATCTGGTCTAAGCTCTGGTCTGCTCCTAGGCAAGACAAAACTCTCACACCATGGGTTCCTCCCTTGCAAGGCCCATTTTGTCAAATATTCCCAGAAAATAAAAATTTGGCTGGAGAAATGGAGTTTTATATAGCTAATCATTGCAAGAGGAAGGAAACATTTGGGAGCTGTTTGGCCAGCATGTGTCTCTGTCTGTTCAACAGCCCCTTGAAGGCACTCAGGAAAGTGGGGATCTATTTTCACTTCTTCTATCAGACTCATTTAAGGACGTGTTTTGACTCAGTTCTTTCACACTTAGGTCATTCTCCAGGAATAAATTGACTGGATTTCCAAGCTTTTCTTGAAGAGATTTGTTCAAATTGTTTTGTTCTGCAGAATTGCCCATAGTCATCAGCTGAGAGATGGCCCAGCTGACCCCTTGAGCTTCCCTTGGCACTTCAGTGTCTATTTTAGGTAGCTCCCACTCAGATTATATTGGCTTTTGCAAATCACACATGTGGAACTCAACATTTACTAGATATTTTATAGAAATGCTATTTCTTAATTCAATGCTAGGTATTCTTCTGGCACTAACCAGTGGCACAACGAGGGATCAGGCAGATTTGTCATTTGTCACTGCTAAAACCAATGCAACCCCCTTCCCCCATCTGAAGGGGAAATGTGCAGCTGAGCTGTTGGGAGGATGCTCTTCATCCAGTGCCAAAAGATACTCAAGGCATTTATGTTAAGTAGGTCCATTATAAGGGGAATGAATGTTAAAGCCAGAAATTTCAACCTTGTTACAGAATCTGAAGTAGATATTACAGAATTAAACAGAGCACTAAGGGGGATTTTTTGTGCATTTGAGTCTCCTTTGTTTAAACAGAAAAAGACTAAAGCCACTATGAAATTTGAGCAGCTAGATATGGATCAAAACTCTCATGCATGGAGGTGAGAAAGTCTGCAAGATTATCTTTTCCCATATTACTGCTCAAAACTTAAAATTACTTAATGCATATGCTCACTAGAACTTATGGAAAATGAGTGCTGCTGGAAAGAGAAGCTCTGTTCAGGATAATCTCCTACTGTTTGACACTGTCCAGGACCCACCATCAAAAAGTAGACATAAATAAAGTTATTACAAGCTCCATTTGCATCTGCTTCATTCTGAGATCCAAACATCCCACTAGAAAGCACGGGATGTAAATGATTGTGTGAGTACACAAAGCTGTTACACTTCAGATCCTTTCTCAAGCCAGGCACATCAGTTGGAATGGAGCAGTAAAAACCAGCCCTGGGGCCCAGCTGGGGCATCCAGGCTGGCCAGGAACTGGAGCACCTGGAGCCAAGCTGGACACCAGGCAGCCTCAGTTAGTGCCCAATGACTTCTGTAATGGGCATGAGGAAGCTCCAGTGTCCTTGACAATTTAAAGAAAGTTTTTCCCAAAAAAAAAAAAAAAAAAGGATTGCAGATTTTACACCCAGAAAATGGGATATAGCTCTTTATCTGAACTAGTATCATGTGCCAAGAGATTCTTACTAAAAAGTTTTCAAAGCCAACAGATTCCTTATTTCAGTATTTCCAGCAAGGCATCATTATTTCTACTGTTCTCCAGGGTAAACCTCACTTAAGCTTGGCCCATTTAATAGAAGAGTAACCAGAAATCAAATAGAATTTTGTCTGTGACTTGCTCAAGAGTGTTAAAGTAACTCAAAAAGTTTGAGTGCTTTGGTGGCAAATTGCCATTTGCCCCAAGCATGTCCCAAAGGCTCTGTGAAGTGACTTGAACAATGATTTTTCAGCGTCCTGAACTTCTTTTAAAAGAAGTTTTTCATCCCTTATTTCACAAACAGGAGTCAGAAAAAGAATCTTGTAAATAGCTGTACAGTCAGATCACCTGCATGTGTCACACATTCCCAGCACCCCTCAACAGGACAGGACAGAAAGGAAATAAAATAACCTGGAACAAACCCTCACTCCCCACAGGATGAAAGCGTAAGAACAGTAGAAGACCAATTCTGATTTCAAGAACTATATACTAACTACACCTAAAATAAAAGATAAACTAAGGTTCTCTTACAGTGAGGCACACCCATTAAAGATGCACGGGTCAGCATTTGTACAACTGTATTTTTAAAAATATTTCATACTAAAGTAATAACAAATATTTTATCTCAATCTTGAAGAGGTCTTCTTAAAGATCAAAGGATATGAAGTGAATTAATTTTGATAATCAGCTATGTTTGCTATTTTGCCAATTTAAACAGAATATTTTCTAAAAGAAAAAAAAACCCACTAGATTTTTATCTAGGAAAAGCAACAAAAAAAGGTGTTTTGGTTATGAAAAAGACAGAAGATATGAAAAGTTTGTGGTTTTTTGAGGGGCATTTCATTTTAAATATGACCTTAATTTCAGGGAAATAGCTGTTCTTGAACATAAAGATTCCCCTCATCTCTTAAAGCAGCCATGAAGCATTTTCTGAACACCTGTCAGGAATTCCTGCTAGGTGCCCATTTGAAATCCTGCAGGTTTCTACTGCGTCCTTACACAGGGATTATTCTGAAACTCTAATTAGAATAAAGAAAGCCTTGATTCAGTGGAGTGCTGAAGCCACCAAGTGATCATGCTGTTAGATTTAACCTTTCCCACGAGATGCATCTTCTGGCGACAAAACAGAAAATGCAGCAACATTCATTACGTTATATTCATTACTCAGACATACAGCACAAGAGTTTAGTTGATAAAATAGCAGTGGGGATAAAAAAATTCCTCAGTATCGTTAGTGCACAGCTCCATCAAGGCACTGATGCCTCTCATTTGGGTACAAAACCAACCAAAGGAGCTGCTTTCACTCCAAAATATCACACTGAGCATGGGGGCAGTCCATAGTGGGGAACTGCTACACACCACGGCCAAACCAGCACTTTAGGGGAAAAAAACAGTGTAAATAAGTGTAAAAATAAGTGTAAAACCCTGTAAATAAGGACTGGCTGAACCCAGTCTCCACCACAGAACAGCACTGCTTTACAAACATTTCTGCCTTTCAGAATTATAGAAACCAAGTGTATTTACCAAATCCATGAATGTGTTCTCTTACTGTCAGCTAACAGACTGAGCATTTTCATATGTGAGGAATATTAACAGGAACCTTCATCTACAGAACACCTTGCAGCAAACTGCTGGGTGATAAAAACAATGGAGAAATGTGCCCTGTTTTGCATTTTAATCTTGACTGAGTCTGAACAACAGTTCTGAAAACTCCACACATTTTAAAAAATATATATATAATTACTATAAATTGCAGTGAGAGATTACTGAAGTTCAGCTTTCTGGAGCCAGAGCCCCTTGGCTTTGTCAGTATGAGCCACATTTGCTGCATTTTCAGCCGTTTGCTCCCATCAAACACTGTACAGTGACAGCATCCAAAGGGTTATTCCGTGAGGGAATCCACAGGAACTATCCCAACCCCACTTTTCTATTGATATTAAATGCTCAGTGCCAGATTAAACCAAAACCAGCAGCCACATTCCAGGCCAATTCTTAATTTGCTCTCAGCTGGAGTCTTCATCCAAAGCTGTTTGATAGAACTGGGTGCCTTTCAAATGCCTTTTTGCATCTTTGGAAATGTTTTGAAATGTTGAATTTTGTGATGTTCGCCTGCATGCTTGTTCAGTGAGTATAATGACCATGGAGCTGCCTCTTGTACACTTTAAAGTCTGACTTTGCTTTCCCAAACAATTTGTAGCTGTTGTCTCCATTGAAAGTTTTTAGGAGAGGAACACTCCACTACACAAGATCAGCTATCATTAATTTTGTTCTTTTGCATTTAGTAATTTTCATTTTTATTATCTTCAAAAAGCCAGATGATACAGCTTCGCATGCATTCCCATTCCAAAATGTCCATTTTATTTTCTCCAGCAATGCTACTTTCAGTTAACAAGTAAAGTGTAAATGAGATGAGCTCACAAACAATTGAGAAAAGTTACTGCTGTGCTCAAAATATTAAAAACTTTACAGAAGGCAATAAAGGTCCTGCCAAAGCAAAAATATGCAACTCTGATAAATTTCTTTTCATAAAGTATCTCATATATATATGTATATGTACACAAACACAAAGATCTTGCCTGAAGCTACTTATTTCCATTGTTAATTACAAAACTTACTGTGGAAAGCAAGGAATGGTATCTGGCTCATAAAAATGCTTAGTAATTGTTAAGAATTAAGAAAAGAACTCATCTAATTTAAGATATATCTCTCAATAATGTTCTGTGGTTATGTCACAGCATTGAAAGCCAGGCAGGGATAAACAGTACTAAGAAATTACAAAATTAGTTAGAAAATAGAAGCTGGAAAAGGGATAGATATTAGCCCTGGCATTAAATTAATTGGCTCTTCCCCCACCCACTAATAATATCCAGGTTATACAGAGTCAATTTACTCTCCTCCAAAAACCAATCTCAACCAAATTTCTTAATAACAAAAATAAGGGAAGGAGAAGAGGGAAGTAAGTAAAACCAAAATGATTCTACTTAAAAACAAGCAGTATGATTTTTTTTTAATAATTCAGAATTGAAATTCCCTGTCTTAAAACTTAAGTTAAACCAAGAAATAAGGACAGTTCACAAAAATAATTAGATGTTTCAAAGAATGAGACTATCTCCATAATTACATAATATTTTTCCCTTTATCTTAAAAAGGAGTGAGGATTATATTACAAGGTATAGGTCAACAACTAATGAACAAGATGAAGGATAAATGTTTTTAGAGAGACTCAGGCAGCCACCTGCAAGAGGAGAAGAAAGGAAATGGCAAGCCTCTTAACCTTTACTGTTTTAGCTCACAATTAATCTGGTAGGAGATAAGAGGCCCATAATCCTTTTATGAGTTTTATCAGAAATAATAAGCCAACAAATTTACAGAATGCATATGCAAACCAGTGTATCCTAAGCTTATTAAGGATGAAGCAATCCCAAAAAAGAAGGTCACAACTGAAGCATCCTGTAAGAGATGCTTAGAGAAAGGATGTGAGAAACAGGGCAAGGAAAGAACAACCCTCTCCTTGTTCATCCCTCCCAGGTACAATCCATAATTTCAGAACTCCTGTGCTAGAGGTTGCATTTAGAAAATTATTTTCAGCTGCTCCCTCTGGACCATTCTTCCATAAGGGCTGTGTATAATCCTTTTTTGAACCCATTTATAATTTGGCTTCTGCAGTGCCCAGTGTAAAGTCTTCATTTATTTACACATTGTATGAAAAAAAAAAAAACACCTATGTGTTTTCTTAAGCTTCCACATGACAAATTTATTGAGGTAGAGATTAGCTCTTAAAACAGAGGACAGTTTAAATGGCAAAAGTGCTGGGGACAAGAATACTTAGGAATAATCAATACCACCTGTGCCAAAAGAATAATTGAATTGCAGTAGTTTGCCTAAAGACAGAAAAATGAGACAACATTATAGCAGTCATCAGGAAAATAAAAGGCTGTTGCAAAGAGGAATGGAATTATCTGTTCCTCATGGCCACAGTGAATAAGCAATAGGTTTAAATGGCATAAGGAAGCTCAAAACTGGATATTAGAGGAAAAAACATCATCCTAATAATAGCAAGGACTAATAATAATCCAAAGGACTGCTCTGGTAGTTTCTCTGCTAGCAAGACAACCTTTCTGAAAGGACACAGATCAGTTCAGCCCAGAATCCATGGTGGGCTTTGCAGAGTTCTGTTATTTATTTGTTAACAGTTCAGGAATTGTTGCCTCTGCTTTAACACATAACTACTCTCTCTCTACTCTCTGAATTCCAAATTCAAGTTTGAGAGCAGAAATCTGGCTTTCTGCAGGGAGGAAAGATTTTCCTTCTGGGCAGCATCACACTGGTCATGATAAAAACTACAGTTCTAGGGGGGGAAAGCATCTAAAACTACAGACTCAGTGGTCATCTAAATCAAAAATCCACATTTTCCTGCAAGGAATGGAGATTGCTGTAACCATGTCTGTTTGAGAGAACGTGCAATGAGAATGTAGCTTTGGGGTTTAGCCTCTCTAGCCACATATAGTGAAGAGAACAGATAATTCTGTGTAAAACAGAATTCGGTTTAAATGGATAAATACAGGTAAAGTAGTTTGCTCATAATAAAAGAATATGTTTAATCCCAACACTTTGTTTTGCTGTTCATTCCTGACCATATTTCAGATCGAGGTATCTCAGAGGACAAAATTATTTACAGAGTTAGTTAACTGTAAATATCTTACCTTGTTGGTATAAATCAGGGATATAATGAAACATCAGCTGCTGCTTAAAGTGCTTGGCAGGACAGTTCATCTCATATTTATGTGCAAGCATAAACTTGGTGTGTCCTGATGTATAATTGCAGTAACAATTCTATTGAATTTATCACTGCAGAGCTGCAGATAGAAGTGTGCAGCAAATCTCATTGTTTTCATCATAAATGTTTTATATGTTTTCCAAATTGTTAGTATTTTTCCAAATCTTCCAAGCTTGGAAAACACATTTTTAAAAATAATTATGAGAATCTTGAAAGGATTGAAATATGAGTCAAAGAACTTAGAATAATCTGATTAATAAACCTTTAAATAGAGTGTGTTCTGAGAACAGTTTTTCTAACTGAGAGAGAGAAAACAGATGCTGGGAGGGCTGGAGCACCTCTGCTGTGACCACAGGCTGGGAGGGGAGGTTGTTCATGCTGGGGAAGAGAAAAGCCCAGGGAGGGCTCAGAGGAGCTCCAGGAGAGCTGGGGAGGGACTGGGGACAGGGCAGGGGTGACAGGACACAGGGAATGGCTTCAGGCTGAAAAGGGGCAGGGGTGGACAGGATCTGGGAGGAAAACCTTCCCTGGGGAGGTTGTGGGAGGCGCTGGTGGCCCAGAGAAGCTGGGGATGTCTCAGGTGGAGGGCAGAGTGACCTGAGCAGAGAGGAGGTGAAAGGGAGCTTGAAAAGGACATTGAGGCCAGTTCCTAAACCTGCTCATGGTGCCTGTGAGAGGAGCAATCCCACCTTCTCCTGGAGTGATGTACAGCACGAAATAACTCACACAGATGCAGAAGAGGGAAGAAAATAACTGCAAAAGAGGAAGTTTATTTTCTGACTCTGCAATATATAGAATCTTAAAAGTGACAGTGGATTGGAGGATGGAATTGCCACCTCTCCAACCACAGTCAAACCAACAGCCCATCAATTCCCTCCTCCCACAAAGAAGAATGCAAAACAATCATTATTTACATGAACATGTGTGAGCACTCCTGCAGAAATATGTAAACATCATAAAGCATAGAAAACTTTTAGAAGAACTTTGAAACTTTTAAAAGAACAGGGAGACACGGCCCTGTCCCTGCCACCTTCCTCCTGGCAGCACAAGAATTGATGGGACATTCCCTCTCCTCCTCCCAGTCCTGCACCAGGGGACAAATCCAGGTTAAAGCATCCCAACAAACGCCCCTGGCCTTCCTCCTGTCCCAGAAGAGCCGAGGCTGATTCTCCTCACAGCCAGTCCAGCCTGGCTCCCCAGCACCACCTCTGTGCCCCACAGCAGTGAGGAACAGCCCAGCCTGCAGCAGGGAAATCCTGGAGGGCAGAAATCATCTTTCTGCACGCTCAGGTGCCCATTTCTCCCGGGGTTCTGAGCTCAGGGTGACCCCAAGATCGAAAAGAGTCTTTGCTTCCCCAGCCCCACAGCCAGGGGAGGAGCCTGGAACACTTCCCATTGTGCTTTCAAGGTTCTTTATTTCTTCTTATCTCTGATTCTTATATCATTCTTTTCCTGACCTGCCCAGCTCTGCCTAGCAAGGAGGCCGTGGCACTCTGCCCTGAGCCTTGGGTGGCTCCCACCTTATATACCCAAAACTACGTGTCTGTGTTTAAAATTTATTACCAATTCCCATCACCTATGTCACACTGTGAATCTCCACCTTAAACCAACAGAAAAGTGTCACCATCACAGCAAGAATGGAGGGCAAGAAGGAGGAGAAGAAGGCCAGGACACACCCAAATTCCTCCATCTTGTACCCCCTTGAACCCCATTCTAAAAATCCCAAAATTCTGCTTTTCCACCCTGTGTTAATTCAAATATCACACTCCTCAAACCCTTGTGGCTTGTAATTGCTCACACAAAGTTGGCAGCTTTTTCCACAAGCTAAAATGGAAGCCAGAGGTGTTTGTGACTTTGTGCCAAGGGTTTTTGCCTTTGTGCCCCCTGGCAGGGTGTGGAGGCAGCCAGGGCAGGCAGAGGGATGTGCTGGGCTCACAGGAACCCCAAAACCTGACCCTGGGCACAGCTGCTGCACAATTGGCAGCTCTGGGGCAATGAATATCCATTCACTTCTGCAACGCCCTCAATATCTCCTTGTCTACCAGCTGGGTGTTTATTCGTTCCACATTGCTTCATTTGTTATTTTCCTTTATTCCATTTCCTATTTTCAGTCTCCTCATTAATTTTTATGCACTTTTATTTTCATTTGTATACTTTTCATCACTTCAATATCCTAATATTTCAGCAGTCCAATTAGCTACTTCCATATCTTAATCACACTGAGACTCCTTATTCAGCTATGAATATAATTTTATTACTGCTGTTTTAATGACTAAGTGTTATAATAACTATTCTATATAAAACAATTTCTCTTAAAACTTTCCCCATTTCCTTCACTTGTCTATAATTCATTTCATCTCTCATCATGCTTTCCATTTTGTTCAGTAGATCCCAGAGAATCCCAGAATATTTCCTGTATTGGAAGCTAATTACCTGGGGAGGTGGTAAACTTTCAGTGCTTCGCCATAAACATGAGGAGCAAACATTGAAACATTTTCCCCACACTTCTCAGTGTCCCAGACTTGCTGAATGAACCCAAGCCTGAAGACAGAGAGCATCCCCACGTTAAGAGGAATAGTTTTTAAATTAACATGCAAGCACAGCCCAGATGGGCATTATGAATATAATACACAGTTCTGTTCTGAATATCAACATTGTAAATAAAATATATCTCAGTAATATATGAAACCATTACTTCTGAGCTGAAAATCCAGCATTATTCTCAGCTTTATTTTTCAGAAAGGCCATATACCTGCAGTGAAATGGTTAATATTTATTATATTTATTTATTTAGTAACATTCCATCTTCTAAAATCCCCATTATTTCAGGCAGATCATTAACTTCTGAGATGCTGATGCTTCTAACTATCAAATAAACTGCAATGAAAGTCTCCAAGTCAAACCATAAGAATTTCTTCCTTTCTAATTATCCCGTTCTGTGAGCTGGAAGATTTGTCTGTGGCACGAAGGTGCAGGTGAGAGCAAGGTCTGCTGCAGGAAACATGGACAGAAGTGTCCACTCCATGTCATCCTGAAGGTGGAAACAAAGAGGATTCAGTTCAGAATCAAAATCACCATTATTCTGTATAAATTTCTCTTCAACTGCTGCACTTTCTAACTTTAATTTGATTTTATGAAGGAAGAATTAAAAGCATTGAAGGAAGTACAAAGTTATGCAGCTTTAACAGTCTTCATCCAAGTAGCCACATTTATTTATAAAGTCCCATCAACCTGAACTCCTCCACAGGGGATTGCAGGAGCTTTTAGTATTTTTTTAAATTGATATTTAAATTTATATTTAAATTTACACTTAAATATAAATTTTTATTTAAATTTATATTTAAATTTACATTTAAATGTCTGTTTGGATTCATTCCCTTCCCAGCCCAGTGGTGCTGTGTGCTGAGGTGGCTTTGCCTGGTCGGTGTCCCACTTTCAGCAGTTCATTCCCTGCAGGAGGTGAACCCAAGCCCTTGTGCCTTCTGTACTGGTGCAACCCCTGTCCCTGCTTGTAAAACAAATCCTCCTGTGCAGGGACTTTCAGTTCCTCTTGAGATTTTGTCATCTTTCATCAATATTTTATCAATAGAGGCCTATTTTTGTAGGGGAGAGTATCTTTATACATCTTATTACCAAAATGAGACCTAAATCTGTTATTGTGTAACTATAGAATACTATTATACAATATTATTAATAATATAAAATAATGATATATTAATATGTTATTATATATATAATGTGTAATATATAATATAGAATATAGAATATATAATATATAATGTATAATATATAATGTATAATGTATATTATATATTATATATCATCATATGCATCATCATTTATTATTGTTATTATTATTATTAGTAGTAGTATTAGTATTAGTATTAGTATTATTATTAGTATTATTATTATTTTAAGACAAGCCAGGTGGACATTAGACTTACTGATGCATTTTAGACCCAGGAACATAAAATCTTGATAAACCAGATGGAATTGCATTAATATCAGTGTCAATTTCTATCAGCTGAACATGTGATTGTGTTTTACAAACCCAAAACTCAGTTGCCATCCCCAAAGGATCCCAGAGAAATGGTCTTGTCAAGTGGATGTTTCCTAAAATCAGATTCAGTAAATCCTATCAGAGATTTAAGATAGAAATTGATAATGTAATACCCTGTATCTGATAGATTGTGTAATAGATCACCTGCAGGTCTGGTAGCCATGGATCAATTCCCTTCCAGTGGTAAAGAAAGTAACTTTACCCACTGCTGAGACAGTTTGATTCCATTTCACAGAAATACACGAGCTCGTGCTTGTTTACACTATGCTAATTGACATTGCTAATCACTACTGGTGTCTACTTTTATAAATGCTCTTCTACTTTCCACTAAGTTAAATATTTTCATTTAGAAATTCATGGTATACAAGGTTTGCTGCCTATTGCAAAAAAATGTAGCACTAATATAAAAATATGATACTTAAAAGTTGCTCAAATCTGTTACAATAATAATTTTTAAAACAGCTGTTAGAAAATGAAGAATGCATTATTTTACAGATTTTTTTCCTTCACTTTGGGGGTCTTCTCATCCATCAGAAAGAAGTCTCCTCCTCCAGCCTTATTAGAAAACTGTACTGTCTTAACCCAACTTATTATCAGCACAATAACATTTGTCTTGATTTGATACCTGCCATTACTCCTGCATGTTTGGATAGGTCTTGTTTTTTAACAATACACAATCCATTTCCTTCTGACTATCATCACTCTTCCTGTATTCTCTAGAGACTTTCCTCATGTTTCAAATTCAAGTAGCTGGCAAGATACTGTCAAAACCTGGATGTTTTAGTATTTTCACAAAACCTTTTGAGACATAAAGATATGATTTTTTTTTCATGCTGTTTTGAACTGTGAAGTATTACAAGACAAAAATTTAAAATTTCCTGAGTGAAATGTTTGTTCTGTTAATCAAAGTTTCTCTGTTTCAGTGTGGTCTCTTCAATTTCAGAGTGCAAAAGGCAGGGCAGAGGTCAGCTGAGAAGATGAGAAGCCTCTACCAAAAGGTCATCAAAACCATTCAATAGGAGAATAAATTAACATTTTACAGTAGGTCACATCCACATTCGACATGCTAGGGTAGGAGACCATGTCCAGAAAAATCTGAATGACTGAAAGGCCTAGGTGCACCCCTGAAAAACCCCCAAAAGAACAATTTCAGTGGAGCTAATTAATATTTTGGAATATTTTTTCTTCTTTTCCTGGAAACTCTGCAAGTATTTATCATTCAGATACCTCTCACAGATAAATTTCAGCAGACATTCTAAGCACACTCATCAAACTCACTCCTGATTACTCTTCTCCCCACAAGGAATGAGTGCCTGTGCCTGCATTTTGTCTCTATTTTGTGATTATAACTGTGCAATAATTGGTTATACTTCCCATCACACAGAGTTAGAACAATTATAATTATTTTATAAATGGGCTTGGAGGAGACACTGCTGCACACAGAGAACCTTTGTCTCTCTGCACACGTTCCTCAGAGGATAATCAGCTTTAGCAGTTGAAAGTGTGTTTGTATTCTTGGGTCAACAGAAGTACAATATAAAACTGGAAGAATGGAAATGTATTAATACTGATTTAGGGATGAAACGCTGGCAATGCTGAGATATTTACTAAGAAAGGCAACGAGATGATGGCAGGAATAAAAATTGATGCAAGTTTGCTTCTCAGCTTTCTGCAATTCCAATGACAACGAACTTTAGTGTCCCCTAAATCTGCCACTCCACCAAACCCAAACATCTCGTGCATTCAGCATAAAAAAACAGTGACAAAGTCCATTATTCTCACATTCTCTATTTTTTTTTTTGCCGTGGATTCCCTAAACAACATCCCTGCCTCTGCCCTTGGAGCTCTGCAGAGCTCTGGGGTTGGGTGCCGGGCTCCAGGCTGCGGGGCTGATTCCTCCTTGCAGGAAACAGTTGTCACAAACAATGACAACAGAGAATACTCACAGCATTCTTGCTCCAGCAGTATCTTATTTCGGACTGCACGGAGTCATTTTCTCCACGAGCTTGTCTTGCAGTGTTTACAAGATAACAGCCAATAACTGTTCGGTGCTGCTTAGGTGGAAAGAAAAGGGTTATAGAAATTTCAAGGCCAAGTCTAGGTAAATATGATCCTTGTATTTCCACTACAGACATCTAGACACTTCCAGCTGTTGAAATTATTGCTAAATATATTTACGGTCTTTGTACAATAAAAAGCTTTATTACTTTTACTACAGGCAGAAGAAAGAAGCTTTAAATCTTTAGTTCTGAAGCAGTATCTCCTGTCTTAAAGGCAATGAAGCCTTTCAAGGGGAAAAACCAGCACACTTTAAAAAAGGTGGTTTATGATGTTGTATCTTTGTTGCAATTTTGGTTCATATATTTTTATTAAGTGTAACCTTTATATGTAAATGAAATGATTATCCAACACAAAGTATGTTTTCGTAAAGTAAGAATAGGTTTTATGTCCTCAAAGATAAAGCAGCATAAACCAGTCAGGCAGCTCAGCATGGACTTGATGGCTGTGAAATGAACTATTTGATTTCCTATTACAGCCCTAACACTCTGCACTGTGCCACAGCCCCCAGACCCACGCCATGAGACAGCCAGCCTTTCATCAGGGAGCCCAGCACAGAAATCTGAACTTCTAATAGGCAGAATTCCCCATTTAAAAAGGCTTGGAAATAAACCCTACATGGTGGAATGTAGGGAGAGGGAAATGAGAATTGTGTCCTAAAAACCCAGGGAGAGACGAATGTGCTCAGCACGAACAAAAGGGCTCGGACCCACTGTGCTCTTGATGTGTTGGAGTTTTTGTTCTCTGCTTTTTCAGCTGCTGCAGGCCACCTCCAGGAGTGGAAAGGAAACTCAGGACAGGGGTTCTGCTCCCTCCCTGAGCCCGAGGGGCTTCACAGCATCACGGGACGTGCAGGGGTCAGATCTCACATTTCAGGGCTGGGTACAGCTCACACGCTATGAAGAAAAGAACCAAAGCCAGCAGTTCCATCCACAGCATGACTTTGTTTTGAAGGAGAGAACAGGGTGGTTTTTTAAGATTAGTTTTTCTAATACTCACCATAGCAAAAAGCACAGCAAGCTTGGCACGAGGCTTCCCCACTTCAATCTGAGTGCAGGGTAAAGGCCACCAAGGAATGCTGTGGACAAGAACCTCACCAGTACTGGACCTACTGAGAGATAGGAACAAAATTATAAAATCACAAATCTACACATCATGCATGCCTTTATTTTTCTCTAAAACTCCTCTTTGGTTCAGAGGATAAAGTCTAATTCACCGTGGGATCACCTGGAAAGCCCGAGGATGTGTCTCCTTTTAACAGGAGTGAAAGTGGCTAAAAGCCAAAGAACTCAGGGCACTCCAGTCCCAGATGGCAAATTAAACCTGTCACTGAACAGCTTTTTGGGTAAGCAGCTGTCATAAAAATCTTTATTAATAAATTGATGAATAAAATCGTTCTGCTCCTAAGCAAGGTTGTTTATTCCCGAATCAACAACTCCACAAAGGGTTTATACAGAAAGCCCTGCTACTTGTTATATAAATCTGGATCTCCACAGTCCATCTATTTATTAGCTCTATTTTCTTGTTCAGCAGGTGTACAGTGCTGAGCACAATGACTCCTCATTAGATCCTGTAAATGCTACAAGAACAAAAAAATAAAACAGACATGCAGTTTAGAAACAACCTACTGGGTCAGTCCCTGTATTTTTTCTGATTTTACATTTTTGTGGTCTTGAGCATTCCTTTAATCTATCATCACAAGAGAATCTGTCAATGGAGAGAGTTACGAAAATAAGATAGGATTGGGGAAAAAAATATAGATTTTTTTACTTTGGGTGATTAAATTCTCGCTGACATTAACATATGACAACCTGTTAGAATGATTTGTAAGTCTTTACAGTTTCATAAATAGCTTTATCTCTCCATTCCACATGAGGAAAAAGAGAAATATTATTTATTGTACCTTTCTACCTCCACAGCATGGAATATTTCAAAGACTCATTTTAAGTTTTGTGGAAGTCTCTTGATATTAAAGGGCTGCAGATATGAGATGATGAAACCTCCTTTCTATGTGCTGGCCCCCCGCTGCACACGTTGTTCCACAGTGTTCTGGGAGAGCTGCCTCGAATCCACACAAAGGAGCACTTCCCTTTCACTGGGGAGCAGTTGGAAAGCCAAAGCAAGCCATCACCATGCCATTAAATCCTGCTGAGTGCCTCAGAAATGCTGGGGATGGCTGGAAATATGTAATGTTTGCTTTACAGGTGGACTGAATATTTACAATATTTCATTGACACGGGTTTTTTTTTTTTTTTTCCTGTTAGGAAATGAAATATTTGGTTTTGTTCTCTTAGTGGTGCATAAGGCAAATTATATTAATTAGTCTATTTACATGATTTCCTAACTTGGAGCAGTGAAAGTTGCCTTTAGCTAGCAAATAATTGAAATTACAATTGCTGGAGATATCACAAGTTTGTGTTTTTTTAATGATATCAAGCCCTATCGAGCTCTGATAGGACATTAATAGCTACTTCCCTTCCCTGCTGTTGTTTTTTCTCCCCACTAAGCCATTCCAGTGTACTCAACACCATAAAACAGAAATACACGACAAGAAACAGTAATCTTCCAATTTTATTCCCCAGACTTCAGTTTTACTGGTACATCCCTTTGGGAACATAATGACAGAGCTTTGCTTTCATAAAGGCACTGGCAATAGATTGTAGTCTAAAAGTTATCATAAGATTTTGGGGAAACAACCAGTTTTGTAAGAAACAAAAGAGAAGCACGAAAAAAAACACAGAAAAGCCAACACAGCAGAAATATATTTTAGTACTGTAGGAAAATCTTGCCAGCATGAATATTGTTCTTTTCTTTGCTTTTGGAAATCGGAGGAAAGGAAGAAGCTCATTAATTCAACATTTAAATTCTAGAATAGAGGGAAAACTCAGTCAAACACAACAGTTTCTCTGATAAGAGAATTGGAGACCATCTCTTATCAGGCAGATGCAATCTAGGCTTCTATCAGGCTGGATTTTAATTAAGTAATAGGCATTACAGATGTGAATAAAGCTCTGAATAACATTTCTTCCTCCCAGTCTAACAGTGTTACTCCAAGAACTTCAGACAAAAGACTCAGGAGCACCAAACAAACTTTGGAGGGAGAACATGAACCTGGGTCCAAATGAAACTTTATTTTCTCACTTCAGATTTACCACACAAGGCCCTACCTTGACCCTATGGTTTGCACTGACCATAGATGAAGAGAGAGCATAGAAAAATAGATGTGATGTTTTGATTTTAAAAAAGAGGCAAGAGTTGATTATTTTTTTCAGAGGGGATTATTTTTTTCTGAGTGGATTTTTTTTAACAAAATATTGTCTAGAAATTTCCAGAAGCAACATTCAACAGGTGTCTGTGACCAATCTTTTAAACTCACTAGATCCTGATGGATGCAGAGAAAAACTCTTATGCAGTTCCTACAGAATGTTCAGAAGTTTTCTATCTCTCAGATTCCTGGCAGCTGTTTAAAACGTGACATTGGGCTGAACTATTTCAGAAAATCCATGAAACATGAGAAAAACTGAGCAAAACTCCAGTAAACATTTTAAGGACTTCTGTTTGGTGAACTGAAAATCCAGTTAACCTCTCGGGAGCGAATGTTCCAAATTTGGAGATCAAAGTCAGTTATGGAGTGAAATGGGCATTTTTATTTCTGCTTCGAGTGCAAGTTGCAGCACATTGTTGAAAATGAAGCTGCTTCCAGAGCCTCCATTAGAGTTTTAAGAAGAGAAATTAGGGCTGAACTTTTGTGTGCCTGATGCCCATTAATGATGTGATGGCTCAGAGGGAGGTGACAGAACAGGGATATGGGGCAGGGAACAAGGAAGAGCAGACACAGACCCAGACATGTGAATGCACAGCAGCAAAACTCATTTTAGCCTCTCCAGCCCACAGTAAATCCATACCTGTCCATTTAGAGACAATAAATCCCTTCTAAAGAGCAGAGCTTCATTTTCTACAATAGACTATACAAATTGGAATGTTCCAAACAGACACTGGGAGTGACATTTTTTTTTCCTGCTGCAGTAACACCAATGTTCTTTTTTCTCTCTGTGCTTTCACTTGTCTGCTCTGTGTCTCTGTCACTAACGCCGCGCTAAGGAAAAGCTCTGCAAAGACTAAAAGGGAGTTTTGGAAGGCAGCTGACAACATAATCTTGAGCTGGAGAAACACTGCTGAGCACGAGTGCAAGTGGGCAGTGCAGCTTCCAGGAGGTCATTCCGGGGAGAGGGGGGACTCAGCTCCAGGCACTTTGCTGTAGACACCAGACATTTCTTATCATTCTGAGCCCATCAGCAATTTCTTTGTTTGTAAGGGTTGCAGACACTGCTTAACACAAACCTCTGGGTTTGCTCCAGCAGTCTGCCTGCAGAGACATGAAAGCATTAACACAGAAATATTTCTGTGAGACAGCATCCCACAAGTGCAGCCTCACAAGGCAAGAGCCTAAGATGTGTGCCCAGTTTGCCACAAGTGTGGAAGCATAAAATGAGGATATTCCAAAGGCTGAGCTCCTTGTTTCCAGCTCAAAGCAGGACTATACACTACTGCTACCTCTTAATCAGAAATTCTTTTTAAAGATCTTTTATATTATTGTATTATTTTATATTCTTTCAACTGGGAAATCAAAACTGAAAACAATACTTCTTCCCTCATCTGCATGTTTCACCCTCATTAAGTGAACTCTGCTGTATTCTATGCATTAATCTTGCATAAATTAGAGTGTGAGGAGCTCTGACCTTTGTTTCCCTTATCCTTGGGAAGAAAATCGATGTGCTTTCTGCCTTCATGCACACATGCATACATGCAAAGTTCAGCTCTGGGTATTCTGATGTAGTCATTCCACAATGAGCTGAGTCTTGAATCAAGAGACCATTAATTTTGATAAATAAAATTAAGTGAAGAAATAAAGAAAGACTACATTCAAGAAACAATTCAACACCCATTGGAGGAGCCAAGTGATCTAAACTCACAGAAGCCAGCAAGACACTCAGCATTTTTGTGAGGGTGACATTCCAGTTTGAAATTTTTACCCTGAAGAAGCTGACTTAACAGCATGAAAAATTTAGAGAAAATGTAGCAGTAAACTTTTTGGACTCATTTCAGTAAAAACACCATCAGCAAAGCAGAGGCAGAACTGAGCCCCAGGTCAGGCAATAACCAAAAACAGTATTTGAATGACACTGGCAAGAATAAGAAAGTGTTTCAGTAGGGGCAGCTGTAAAAAAAAAACACAGTTTGGTAACCAGGATGTGAGTCAGGCTTCAGGAGGGAAAAATCCCTGAGACCTTCCCACTTTTACTGGAAAATCTGCAGAAACCTGCAGGCACCACATTTCTGTGTGCCCCAAACCACATCTGGAAAACAAACACAGCCCTTCACAGCCACAGGAGGCTGCTAGGAAGGGAGCAGGTGTTGATTCAATAGTTCCAGCTTTAGGGAGGCACAAGAAAAAGAAGAACAAAAAAAAAAAGAAAAAAAAAAAAAAAAACAAATTCTGACTAAAAGTCTTAAGTGTAACAATTTATAGCATGAGCAGGCAATAAAACATAGAGGAAGGGAATATATTAAATAAGGAGAGAAAGTTTATTTTGACTGGCATGTTCCTCTGCTGTAAGAAATAAATCTGGTTTTGTGAGAACTAATCCTGCTACACTGTATTTTTTGCCTCTGCTGCCAGTCTGATGTTCCTTCCCTGATATAATTAAAGAGGTGTCACAGGACCTACTTGCTTTCATACTGGGAATAAGGAATAACTGCTGATACAAGCTAACAGCTGGAAGCATGTAAAATAAACATAAGCTAAGCTGCTGAAATCAGAGATCCTTTTCAAGAAAAATATCTGTCTGCCAATCACAATTTAAACTCACACACCACATGGCCCTAAAATAGCACTTAGGAGGAATAATCAGGGCTCTATGTTATTTTGGGAAGGTAATGGATTAGAAAGATGCATTGTCTTAAATCAGTCATCAGCTGAAGGAGTGGCAAATCTTTAATAAAGCCAAGATTGGTTTTGTAAGTGAATAAACCAGCAAAAAGCTGGCTGGGTGTTAGTAATCTTCAAAGCTTGATTGCTTTTTCTGATAGCTTTAGAAAATTAGTGGATGAAAGCATGTGTAATATATCTGGTCTGAGTAAAACACTTGATGTAGTGTCTTACAAAATCTCTACTTGCAAAATTAATTCAAATTGGCTTGGACATGGAGTACTGTCACTTGGATTTAAAAATGGCTGGCTGAGTGCAAATAAAGGGTAATGAAAAATGGCAATGTATCAAGCTGGTGGGAGGTGTCTGGTGGAGCTCTGCAGGGATCACTGTTTGGTCCTGTTTATTTAACATCTTCATTAACAGTCTGCAAGAGGGAGTGAAACAGCATGTTAATTAAAGTGACACATAATAATAAATCAGGAATTGCTCCTAATGCCAGCACTAATACTTCACAAAAACGCAGAGCACTACCAGGGTTTCTGGAGAGGTTAAGCTGGCAATACAAAGGCTCAGCTGAGATGCTCTAATTGCATTCTACCTTTTCGAGAGAGTAGTCCAACACACACTAAGTGGGAGTCACAAGCCTGCTGGCATCCCAGTAATTTAGAGCAAGATTGCCCAGTGTATACAAACTCAAGTAACTGGAAACTTCCATGGAAAGACACGATTTCTTTTCTCCCCCGACACTCGCAGTGCATCACATTCAGTGGGAGAAATTAAGCCAGTTCAGCTCACTCATCTGATGGAAAACCAGAGTTTGGGGGGAGTTTTTAAATCAGTTTCCAGTTGTTTCTACATTTCATATTTTGCATGACTGCTAAATGTAATGTAAGAGAGGAAAGGGAGGGACAGGAGGAACCTGTGGCAGGACTGCATCTTTTTTTAGCTGTTAAATTGGAGCAGTTATAACAGAAAGCACCCCTCCATGCACAGATTTTTAGTTTCAGAGGACAAAATTCAGCATTTTAAAGTAGTGTTTCCACAATGGCAGGACACTAGTCTATTGCTACAACATACTAGATTTACTTTAATTATAAATACTTTTTAAAAACCTCAGATAAGTAAACATAAAGTTGTTCACTGAAAGTGGTGAAAATTGATCAAAGACTACATAAGGCACAGAAAAGACTTCCCCAAATAGGCTGGGATGCTGGGAGTCAGTCAGAGACACCTATTTCTGTTTTATAAACATACCTAATATAAACCTGGATCTTAAATAAGAGTGTTATTATCTCCCTGTTTTCAATGATTTATAGCAGCTTATCTGGGCAGGCCCTCAGGCTGCTGCACTGCACTGAATCATAAATGTGGACTCATTTTGAAAGGACAGTTTGATGCTACTTCCTAAAAGGTAAGAAAAAGGAAGAGAACTTTTAAGGTCTCCTTTACCACGCCGAGTTTAAATTGCTCTGGGAACTTGTGAAGTCCCCAGAAAACACAGGAGCAGTTTAAAGCTGCGAGACTCTCAAGCCATACAGAGAATTCCTGCATTGTCAGGACGGGGCTGTAGCACAGTAAAGGGAAGGAGAGGAGCTCTGCAGTGCCCACGCCAACTGCTCTGTCTCAGCCTGCTGGTGCAGCAGAGAGAGCCCTGCAGGCAGGCAGGGATGGGTGCAAACCGCCTGTGCCACGGAGCTCTGCTGCAGGAGGGAGCTCGGGGAGCTCCTGCAATTCACTGACTCGGATCCAGCAGGGTTCTGCTTTGAACCACCCCAAACTGGCGAGGAACTCCTCATGGAACAAGGACGTGCTCTCCTAGATGCTATTCCTTTGCAGGAACTGGACAGCCCTGGCCTGCAGATCACAGAGTGACTTTAGTTACTTCAGAAGTATTTGGGACATCCTTGAAAAGACAATCAGCTTTGTACAAATACAATAGTCAATGCTGGACGCTGAAAATGTCACTTATTATAACCTGATGGGAACACAAACCCTGTGAGGAACGTCTGAAGGAGCTGGGGGTGTTCAGCCTGGGTTGTTCAGCTTGTTTAGCCCTGTGAGGAATGTTTGAAGGAGCTGGGCTGTTCAGCCTGGAGAAGAGGAGGCTCAGAGGTGACCTCATTGCTCTCCACAGCTCCCTGAAGGGAGGTTTAGACAGGTGGGGTTGGTCTCTCCCACTGCAGCACTGACAGAACCAGAGGACACAGCCTCAGCTACGTCAGGGAAGGTACAGGTTGGATAGAAGGGAAAAAAATTCACTGAAAGAATAATAAAGTGCTGGAATTGTCTTCCCAGGGAGGTGGTGCAATCACCATCCCTGGGTGTGTTTATAAAAAGACTGGACATGGCACTTGGTGCTGTGGTCTAGTTGAGGTGTCAGGGCATGGGTTGGACTTGATGGTCTTGGAGGTCTCTTCCAACCTCATTTTTCTGTGATTCTGTGATTCTGATCAGACACTTGTAGTATAACAGCCAATCAAGAAGTGATCTGTATGTGTAATTATATTACATTACCAGTGAGTGTTAATTAGCTGTTGCATTATGCAAGGCAATAAGGTATAAAACATGGATAAATGAGACAATAAAGGAGGATGACATCCAGCCATGTTGGTCTGAGGTATCATTACTCCTGCTGGCTCTCCCTGGGACCCTCTGCCCAAACTCTGGGGGCAGCCAGAGCTGCTGCAGTTTTGGTGCCACATGCCCTGGGTAATTTCTGCTCAGGAGCTGGGCACTGCCCCTGGGCCCTGCAGGTGTGCAACAGGAACGGTGCAGCCCGAGGTTGCAGCAGGGCAATGGGAACACAGAATCCCCAATCCAGTGGTCAGCAGATAATAATTATAATGCACATCTGAAGGCATTCAGTATATGGAAACCCTCCTGGCAGCTGTAATGCCATATCCATAAACCCTCTTTTGAAAAACCACAGAAACATTAAGGGTTGTTTAGGTGTCAGCTATTGTATTACACTTTTCTCAACTAATTTGACCTGATGGCACTAGTCTTGTTTAGTTTTATTTTTAATCCTCTCTTTTAAATTTTTCTTTTCTCTTGTTGTTTGGTTGGGTGGTTTTTTATGTTTTTGTTTTTTTTTTTTTTCTAATTATTCCCTTATTTTTTTTGAACTCCAGTAATTTGTGAAGCAGCTGCATTGGTCATGAACTGCTTGCATTTATTACACCTACAATGACTTTTAAACAGAAAGAATCTGCTCATGGGAACACTAATCCTTCCATTATGGAAATAATTAAGCTCTTTTATTTTCAAGATGAAAATCTTCAGGGAACATATGAAAACTAGCAAAGAGCAATTTTTATTTTTTTGTAAAGAGAAAAAATTGATGATATAAACAGACCTGCTAGTGTCTGTTAAACTGTGGCATATGGAAAGGCACACACACTCTTAGGGAAATCTTTCTCAGTAATTCTTCCACTTGGCTCAGGAAAAAAGGATATTCTACAGAACTTTCTGTACAAAAACACTACAGCACATTTTCACGAGATGTTTTCCAAGCCTTTTCAATGGTAATCTGCTTCTGTTCTTTTATGGTAAATGTTAACCTAAATATTGTTTTTCTTATTTTTCTATAATTATTTTTGGACTGATCTTGTTTGCAAAACATGCTCTTCCTCCAAAGCTACTTATATCAGATTTTTACTAATTTTTTTTTTTTTAGTTTTTTGCAGTGGTGCATTTGGCATGGGGCAGTTCCTGCTGTAACCCTCCTGCATGATTGGTGCTGTATCCTGCTGCATTTCCACACACAGGATCTAGCACATTGCCACTCGAGGATTTTTGCAGAATTTCTGGCATAGAACTGGTGTCCAATCAGCAGATTTTGGCTCGGAGAAGGAGACAAAAAATGCAGCAAGCCCAGATAAAATGATCAGAGAAGAGAAGATCTTGTGATTAATAACACCATGCCAAAGGGCTTTGAAGAGATCCCTTGCTAAAGGTTTCTAAATAAAGTTGTTTGGGGGTCAAGGTTCACTTTTACAGTGGAGGAGGGTTCCTATAGTCAGAAAAAATAGAAATAAAACTTTACTGAGTTACCAAGTTTTCTGTTTCTCATCTAATGATGTTAATAAAATGAGATTTTATTGCAAGTTGGAGAAAGTGGCAATAAAATGTCAGCTAAAATATGATGTTGATAGACATAAAAACAATACACAATGAGGGCAAAAAAAATCTTAATTTGCATCTACAATGTTGGGCTCTGACCAAGCTGCATAGAAATATGTTGCTGGAATTATGATAGACAATTCTAGAAAAACATCAGCTCAAAGGCAAACAGAAAGCAATTGAATTTTTGGAAAATGGAAAGAGAACAAAATCGAAAACATCATTGTTTTAGGACAGAAATCCATTCTGTGCTTTTGAGTCCTTTGTGCATTACAGGCTATTCAGCTAGAAAAAGTAAAATAGTAAAAGAGTACAAGTAACAGTAGCACAGGAAAGTAAAAATGTGTGGAGTTATTTCCTTACAGCTAAACTTGAGAAGTTTTTATTTCTGGTGGGCACAAAATCCACCAGGTTTTTATCAAAGCCTGTAAGTCACGAGTGGCATGGACTCTGTGAAGAGGGAGTGACAAAAATAGATAATTCCTCATTTGGCACCTAGCCCTCAATGAAACACAGACTTTGACAATGAAACTTGTTGCTCCAGACTCAAGGAATTTAAGACAAGGAGAGTTTTAGTGCAGATTAGAGGAATAAGTAAAAAAAAAAAAAAAAATCCACCAGCACAGTGAAACAGAGCCCTTCCTTTGGTTAGAAGATGGTAGAGTATCACTAGATTACTAGATCATAAATAAATAAATAAATAAATATTATAATAATCCATATAAATAGAGATTATAATAAATAGATTTCTCCTTGCTACTGGCCTCTGCAGGGCAGTAAGCAGACCTTTGTTCTCAGGTGGGTTAGAGAGCCCGAATTCCTCTTGTTTCTATTTTTACAGAAGGAGAGAAAACTGGCATTCTCTGGTTTGGGTTTTTTTTAAAAGATAAAATGTGATGTAATAAAGTTCTTGTGATGAAATATTAATCTGTGTATGCTTCACTGGGGGAGTATTTCAAGTTGCTAAACACCTAAAATGCAAAAAGGAAAAAAAAATTGGTAAACAAGAGGAACATCACTGGAAATTTCATTGACAGTATTTTGTGACAGCATAGCTGATACGTTTTCTTGTCATGGTTAAAAACTGGAGAGGAGCAAAGATTAATCAAACTGATAGAAGCTGTTTTAAAAGCTCTGCTTAATTCTTTTAATTCTTTTCTTAAGGCTTACCTTGTCTCTGAAGGAGAGGAGTGGCAGAGGTGCAGGTGGGAGGGTGCTGATGGTGGCAGCTGATGCTGGATTCTGCCCTTGTTCCCTCCCGAGTTTGTTTGTGTTCTCACCTACAGAGCCTCCAACATCTCACTTCACACGTGCTTATTAAACATGATTATTTTCTGTCTGTCTAAGTCGGACTTGTATTCACATGTTGATTTGGTCTCTAGAAATGAGGTTCAATTCAGCATCCAGCTGCGTTATCCCCTGGGATTCGATGGGGTAAACTCCACAGACACTTGTGGAAGAGTCCCTGCTTCTGCTGGCTGAGCTGCTTCTGCAATTCCACCTGCAACCCATCCACGGGCTGAAAAAACAGGAATGAGAACAAACCTTTCTGAAACCACACTTGGAGGGTCTCATTTTTCAGACAGCTCACGGGTCAAACGAGCCTTTGATGCCCATGCAGAGATTCCAGTCAGCCTGAGGGGTGCAGGGGTTTCATCCCCCTCTCAGGGTGTGCCCAGGAAGGAAAAATTGCCTTCACGTGAAAAATGCATATTTTATGACTGGCCTTTTGCAAATATTAAAATGAATATCATATGTGTAACGTTAGAAAGTTATGCTGCATTAATTCTCTTAAGCAGTGTGTTAAATATAGTTTTAGGTTATAACATAATGTTAGAATAGAAACTCTGCCATGTAAGATATTTTTTACTGGCTCAAGAAAAGGGATAAGATAATCAAGAAACTCTAGAAACTCTTCACATAGAGATAACAATGACAGGAAACCCAAAGAGTTACGGCCTCCTTATCAGAACAGACAAACATTCTTCCACCTTTTCTTCATTTTATGGAACCACCATAAAGACGAAATTAAGGGGATTAAGGGGAAGAAGTTGACAAAAACCAGAAAAATTCTTAATTTGCAAGGATTTATGCATCATGTATGAATATATGAATATGCAACAGGCTGTTGCTTTTAAGGGTTATTCCTTTGTTCACAAGGCATGATTTTGGCAACTCAGTGCCCAAAAACATCCAGAAATCTGTAATTCTTTGCTTTTTATTGTCTTGTGTCTTAATCCTCATTGTCCAAATTTTTATTACTCTAATTTTATTACTATATTTTAATAACTATTTTATTCCTAATAAACTTTGAAAATTTTAAAAACCAGGCGATTGGTGTTTCTCACACTTCAGGGAGCTGAGGAGCTGCAGCAGAGCAGGAGCCAGGTGCTGTGGCTCAGGTGCTTTCTCCATCACACAGAGCTCCCGGGGCTCCCTCTGCTCACACCTGCTTTTGCATTTTTGGGGTTTTTTATGAGGACCATCACACGTATGATGAGTGTGCTGATCTGGAGAAATCCTGCAGCTTTCTCTGGAATGGCCCTGGGGCTCACAGAACAGAAGGATTTTGGATTTCTCGGGCTGGGGGAGCAGCTCCCAGTGAACACTCAGAGATCAGGCCAGGTTTCCTGTGCCATACCTGACCTCCAGGACACGAAGGGGATTTTATCAGACTTCAAATGCAGATGAGACGTTCACAGGGATCTCCAGAGAAGTGACAGCAGCTGCTCTGATTTGAGAGCTAAACACTGTCCTGGCTGTTGTAACGATCTCCTCCACATCCTGACACAACTCAAGATGGAGAAACAAAAAATCCTGGAATTCCTTCCTTTCCTTCAGTATTCAGTGATCACCCTGCAGGTCTTGAGAAGAATAAGCTGAGGAAATTAAAAATAATAACAACAATGAAACTGTTTGGAAGGTCTGCACTGTTGTGACTTTCTAGATGAGGATCATCATACGTGCACATGAATGGATCCTCAATATTTCTCCTGATTCTTAAAGAAAATGTGAATTCTGAACATTTTTTCAGGTATCTGTAGTTGTTAATCACATGCTGATGGTTTCTTAATGAGCACCTATTGTCCAACAGCCTCCCTCCTACTCCAGGACGTTTTTATTCCATCCCTTGCTCAGAAATGTCAGATTAGCATGCATACCCTAACATTTGGAGGAGCAGCACAATTTATCTTTTAACTTTTGTGCCCTGGAAACTCCCAAGATAATATTTTTAAATGATTGCAAGCCTGAGCAGCTATTTGAGGAAACAGAGAAGACAGTATTTCCACAGCACTTTGTGAGAGAAAGGTATTAAAGCCCTTTTAATCTTGCCATAAAAAGGTCTAAAGTAATATCAGTGTCACAATTTTAAGGATTATACATTGCTATCATGGGCTTGTCTGAAAATTCCGGAATTGCTTCTTTTAGCTAAATAACTGTGATGGAATTACAATAGAAGTTCAGCTCAGCTACTGAGTTTTTAAACGGCTGAGAGCTACTCTGAAAAAAAAAATGCATCTGCAACTGCCTTGGCTGCTCAACAATCTGTGAATTTATTACTTTGGGCTAAGAAATATTTCAGACTACATGGACAAATTAATCATTTAATAATTAAAGAAAAGACAAATATACTCACTAAATTTTATAAAAATACAATTTAAGGTGAAAAATAGCATATGAAAGCACAGGATTTCTTTTTCCCTCTTAAAATCATAAATTAAAATATTTTTTCTGGAAAAAATCTGCATTTGGACTCATGGTAATGCTTTTCCAACATAATTATGGCAATTGGTCTTAAATAGCAGATAAAAAATAAAAATCAGATTGAAAATGTGATTTCAGTTGTGTTTAAGGGGAATTGATAAATTATTCAATTCCTGAGAGAAAAAAATCATTGGCTGGTAATTCCAATCTCCTTTGCTTTTTGCTTATCTGAACAATAGACTGGAATACCTTTTAAATTTATTGAGCTGCCTTTTTATCAAAGTCTCTGGAAAGTCACTATATTTATTCTCTGATAGAACTCAAAATAGGAGGCTAAATTTTCAAAAATGATAGGTTTGATTCTTATTTTCTTTTTCCCCTCAAGCTTGTTTTAATCAGTTTTAATATATTTGATTGATAGAATACCTTACAGTTTTAAAAAGGAATTCAGCCTCTTAGTCTTTTTTTAATAAGAAAATTTATCATCTGTAGAAACAGCAAATATTTTAATTCTTATCAAGAAAATGAACTAGAGCAGGAAAAGAAAAATAGCCAGGTAACCAAAGGCCTGAGGTTCAATAAAATTAGTATTTTTCAAACACCCACAAAATCAGAAAAGGCAAATTCTGATTAAAATGAGATATTTATACAAATAGCAAGATGGAATGGGGGAATAACAGCATTCCAGAGACCCAGAGGGGTACAAAGAGCAGGAATAATTCTCATTTATTCTGAAAATCCCTGGCAGCGAGAAAGGGCCACTTTTCTGCTTTAACCTGTGCACTGGGAGATTGCTTCATTTTGTACGAAGGGATAACGTTAAGGAGCTGAGGATGTGAAAATGTAACCTTCACAAAATTTTATTTTGATAAACACCTCAGTTTATCTTTCTATGGCAGACTGATAAGGAAAATTAACATAGTTCAGCAGAGTGCAGGTCAGTGGCTGTGCTCATGCAGTGAAAAATGAAACAGTTTCTTCACAAAGTCTCTGCTTTCCCAAGGCAAGTGGCAGGAATAAAAATAATAATAAATTCTTCAGTCTGAGAATTTCATTAGGGAAAAAGGTTACATTTATCTGGAAAGTACCTAGGTAAAGAAAAAGCATGAAAACTTCTGTATTAATAGCAAATGAAAGGAGGGCTTCATGGCCAGCAGAATGTGCAACAGGCACTTGGATTTAGGATGGAGAGTTTCCAGAAGGAAGTTAATAATTGTATTAATATTGGAACAGTAAATTCAATTTCAGGCATTCTGAAGCAGCAATGAATTTAAGTTATATTTAATATTAATAAAAGCAACAGGCACAAAAGAGGACAAATACAACTACAAAAGAAACTCCTGAGAACATTTTAGCCCCACAGCTGAAAGGGGCAGACAGGTCACAAAGGAAGAATCTATGCAGTGGCATCAGACCTAGAGAAATGTGGGGATTCAGGTGATTTTCCTGACAAAAACCCTGCATTACTCCCAGCAGAGAGATAATTCCATTGGTATCATTCCCAACATGCAGCAGGACAATGTTCAAAGCAATGGAAATCTGCTTTTATGTTTGTAAAAAACCCAAATTCTGCCATGCAGCCAAACCCAACTGGGCTCCACATCCTCTGAGAAAATTCTGAATATCACAGCATAACTTCAGTTTCTTTCCTCATTTTTTTCTGTCCTCTCACACACCAAGGAGGAAGATCAAATATTACATTTCTTTTAATCAGGACTGGAGTATCTTTTGAGATACCTTTACAGGAATTTAAATAGTTCTGAGGGAAGATATACTGCATTTCCTAATTAAAAATAGTGGCCTAATTCTGCTGGCTGGTGGAATTCCATTGGAATTCCATTGTACTTCAGGACTCTTACCTAGATTTTTTGTCTAGAAGATGAGATTCTGACCAAAACTTGCAAAGCAGTCATTAAAACCCCTAGCATGTCTCACTTCAACTTCTGTACCACTGAGAAACCCAAACAAACACAAATCCACAAACATTCCCCCTCCAAAATGGAAAGAAACCAACAAAACAGAAGCAGCTACAACCAAACCAAACCAAACCAAACCAAACCAAAACAAACCAAATCCTTTGAAGTGTTTACACTTACAGCTGTGTTTATGTTGGGGAATTTCTGTAGATTATATAGACAGAAGATTAAAAAATGCAATTAATGGCATGAAGGTGCACTAACATTTCAGCTGACATTTCATACATCATTTATGCTTTGCCTACTACTCAGATGATGGATCAGTCAAACTATCTTAGCCTGAAGCATAAAAAAGTGAAAATGCTGTATGTCCTCTGGCTTAGAGCTTTCCCTGGGGTGACTTTGAAAGTGTTTTCTGCACTTGAAAAAAAAGTAAGAAGTGGGGGGAAAGTAGCTTATATAAAGGCAGATTAAAAAAACAAACAAAAAAAACCCAAAAAAAACCCCCAAAAAAACCAAAACCAAAAAAATAAAAAACCAAAACCAAACCCACAATGCAGGAGCATTTTAATTTTTGAAAATGTTGTGTAAACTTATTGAGAGAATTATATTTGAATTAAAGGCCCCTGAATATCGAGTCGATGTAAGCAGCAGTTTTATCTCTAAATATGAAAACAAGTCTGTTATGGTAGGATTGTTTAAATGCCATGGTTTTCATCTTGTTTGACTATTTTTCAGACTCCAGGGTATTGATTTGAAAATAGAAGAAAAACCAGCTTATATTTGGTAGGGAAATGTATTGATCAAAGTCTGAGACCAGGAAACCTCAGCTTGACCTGCTGAAATTACCAAAGACAGAAAGGACTTGGGAAAAAAAAAGAAAAAAAGGATGCAGAGAGAAAGATGGGAAAAGCCATATTAGCAAAAAACCTTTTTTTTGGTCCTTCTGGGAATAAAATTTTCTAAACTTCCATAGTGCAAAGCAGCAGTGATGCCAAGTGAGGGCATTTATTTGGCTTAGAGGAGACAGGGCACTGCCCCTGACAGAGCCTGCAGTGAACAGTCCTGCAAGTTCCAGGTAAAAAAGAAATTTTTACCTGGGTAGGCTTCTACCAACACTCATCCAAACCAAAACTCTGACTGATTAAATCAAGAGAGTGGGAAATATATGCATTTATTGCTGGAAGGAACGCTGGGAAAGGCTCTTCTGCATGTCCAGTGGCTATCAAAGTTCCATGGAGAAGATCTGGTTGAGCCAGAAACTTTTCCCAAGTAGATCAAAGCTAAAAACAGCAGAAAAAAAAAAGAGGGGAAAAGAGAAAAAAAATAGAAAAAACAAACCCTGAAGCAATGGACAACATACCAACAGAACTGCTAAAAGCATCAAGTAAAAATCAGTCTCTTTTTACCACAAAATCTCCAAAGTCTGGGTCCATACAGCAAAGCATTGCTATACTGCAATTTTTGAGGTAGAGACATGTTACAGTCTCTTGGTATTAAAAGCTTCTATGACATCTATGATGGTAAAAAATGCAGAGGGAAGAATTCTGCAATTTTGTCCCAAAAATGCATCGAAGTTTGTGTCTGGTGAGCAACCAAGGAAGAGAGCTTTGTTACCAGATGAGTTATTTCAATTCATTTTCATGTGGTGGAACTTTAATTAGAACGAGGAGTTTCTTAATGAATTTAAAGATTGACTATGCAGGAGTGGGATTGTTTTGGACTTTTATCAAATGCAGATTCAGCTGCTTCCTCATCTCTTTGGGGATTCGGAAATTTTAAACCAGTCTGAAATTCCTTTAGAAGTCTTTAAGTGTGTTTGGGTAACATTATTAACAGAGTGTCTCTAATTGCTGGCTGCTTTCAGTGTAATTCTGGGGATGTTCCTGGTGCTCGAAAGGAATTCCTTCCACTCCTGGGGGGTTTGTGCACTGCTGCTGCCACAAACACACCCAGGAGGGGACAGACATGACTGCAGCCCTGGGCTGGGATCAACCTCGCCCTGG
Organism: Chloebia gouldiae; assembly: GCA_003676055.1. Taxonomy (NCBI): domain Eukaryota; kingdom Metazoa; phylum Chordata; class Aves; order Passeriformes; family Passeridae; genus Chloebia; species Chloebia gouldiae. The sequence goes on along the minus strand of QUSF01000018.1, from coordinate 13,619,851 downwards.
TGCAGGGCAGAAAACTCAGTGATGCTTCCTCAGCTCCAACCTGGCCAGCCCGTGCAAGTGCTGGGCTCGTTTGGGCTCCATTAAACTCCCCTGACCTTCCCAGCACCTGGGGTTGGAAGGTGTCACAAAGCTTCAGCTACGTTTAATGGCAAATAGAATTTAGGAATTATTCTATATAATACAATATAATGCTGTCCAAGTTCCTTTAGAGACTGCATTTTCGTCAATTATGCATTTTTATCAATTATGAATTTGATACAAATAGAAATTTGTGGGTTTAGTGTAACCTTTCCCTCCAGTTCTTATCTAAAGCTTTTTTATTTCTTATCCCCAGAGGCAAAATCCCTTACCTGGGACAGTTGGCACATTTCTGGAAAAGCCACCATTACATCTCCTTTGGAATTTGTTTGGGTATTTCCATCCCGAGCTCCAGCCCTGGAAGAGCTGGCAAGCCTGTGATTGTTTATTCTGTTTTACACAGAGAAGCTTGAGTGGAAATGCTCATGAGTCTTCATGAATTTTCTGTTGTGACACCGGGGAGATTCGACCTTTTCCATGCAGAAGAGAAAAAAAGTAAAAAAAGCCCGTGTGTTTTTTTGTTTGTTTGTTTGTTTGTTTGGTTTTGTTTAGTTTGGTTTTCTTGTCTTGGTTTTTTTTTGGGTTTTTTTTTTTGTTTGTTTTTTGTTTGGTTAGTTTGGTTCTTTTGGGGTTTTTTTTTTTTGTTGGTTTCATTTACTGTTGTTTTTGTTACAGGTTCTTTTCATTTCAGCTTAGAAAGAAAATAAAGGGGAGTAAGCACATTCCTGTCAAAGGAAGCCATATATTAATCTCCATTACAACCACCACAAAGGGCTCTTGACTCTAATTTCTAGAGAAATTAGGAAAGAAAAGGAAAAAAATATATTTACTCTCTATTTCTCTGCATTTCTATAGATAGATATGTCACCAGTGAAGACTTAAATTCACAGGAGGCAACTGGGTAGAAAATAATGATCAGTGGAATATCAGCTGCTCGCTTGGCTTGGGCAGATCCTGTTATTTCAAATCAGCTGAGCCATTTTGCACATGCACTGATAATAATTTACATTTGTGCAAACAGGCAAGACATCTCCTCCCAAGTCATGCACTGAGTGCAAGACAATGACAAAAGAAAGGATTTAATGGAGTGTTTTAAGGAAAACCTGACTTCTTTGTTAGTTGTGTAAGTACAGTGTTGCTCTCAGGATTATCTCAGATCTGAGCAAATATGACAAAAGGAGTTGTGCAATCATTGCTCTCCAGCACTGTTTACCCAATTTTAAGGCTGAGTTTTGCTCGTTTGGCTGAGCAGCTTTCATGGAGCAGTCACATCCTTGGACACAACTGCATCATCCCCTCTCCAGAAGTCAGAACCTACCAAACAAGCTGCATTCATAAATTATATAGATCCTGAATCCCAATCTCAAATCAAAGCCCATTGATTTGAGCCATCTCCATGGTGACTTAAAGCAATTTCCTTTGCAACCATGGGCAAGGTGTTCTGTGCCAGTTCTGTGGATAATCATTCATTAATGATGGCTTTGCTTTGCATCCTGCTGGAATGAAAACAGGGTGGAATAGCAACACAGGGATGGGCTTCGTTTGCTCGTTGTTTTTTGTTGTTTTTTTTTTTTTAATATAAATGGTGAAATTATTCCAAAAACATAGCTGGAGAAATCTCACCAAAAGGAATGCCTGGGAGATGGGCCTGCTTGTCCCATTTCCTCCTGTATATTGATATAATTGTGAAAGTTTGAACTCTGATTTGTAAATTTGAGGGTTTTTTCTTCATAAACAAAGCAGAACAGACTCTCCTCTGGTCTGAAGAAAATCTGATGTTCTAAAAAACCACTTTTAGCCCAATCCCCATATCAATTGTTTTGATCTATAAAAACAAGAATACCTCCTTACCTTTGGAAGAGTTTAATTAGGAGGAACTGTTACCTTGAGAAAAGATAATATATAATTAATAACTTCAGCAAGGGTGGACAAAGAAGAAAGAGATTGCAGGCTTTTTAAAGCCTTAAAAGCATTTAATTCTCTATTCATCTAGAATTAACAATCAAACTGTGTCACAGAAAAGAGAAAAGCTCAAATTATATCACTGACTGTATTTTTGTTCTCTCATTCTTCAATGAAAAATTGTTCCACTGGCTGACTCTGGCTTCTCGCTGCCTGAATTATATTTTTAATTAAAAGCTGCACTGTCATGCCCAAGGAATTTGTTTGTCACAGACTCTTTTCTAAGCATGTTGACAAAGAACAAGTTACTAATACATACAAGATTTATAATTTGAGATTTGGGAAAGTATTTAGAGGGAAAAAAACATGAACAAAGAACTGTTTTCCCTTTCACAAGCATTCCAAAAGTTCAGAGTGTAGACTTAGAAAAGATTCTGCAGAACCACCTGGTGCCTTTTGGGCTCCCAACAGGTGACAGAGGAGGATTGACAGCGAGGACAAAATCCAGGCATTATGTTGATTTCTCAGCTTTCCTGTGTAGCAGACCTTGTATATAATTGTGGCAATGTCTCAGCAACAACCCTCTTGGTTTTTGAGCTCATTTGCTAGAGGAATAAACATGCAAGCAGAGTTTCTTCACACTGTTCTGAACAAAGACCCTGAAGGTGTTTGTTCTCGGTAGGGACGGAGTGAATCTAACCAGGAGAGATAAACGAAACAGAGAAATGGTGCTTGAGCCTGGTGTTTAAAGTGACATTCAGGCTGGAAAAGAGCAAGTCTGCTTCTCCCACCTGTGAGCCAAGGCTGGCAGGAGCTGTGGCTGCAGAGAACAGAGGGAGCTCCTGGAAAAGAACCTGTCTGTGGTACTGCCACACAGCCAGTCTGAGCTGGTTCCTTATGGATGCAAAGCTCAAGGCAGACAACCAAAAGTTTGATTTGTTTATGATTTGATAAGTTTAAAAAATATTGGATTCTTGGAGACTTTTTAAAGCAACTTCCCTTATAGGAAGTCAGTAGCTCTGTGGTGTTTTCCCCCAGTACCTGGACTTTTTCCTGTTCTGGAAATTCAGAGCATTGATTTAAACACAAAAATTTCAAGTTTTCTGAAATTAGCGAGAGCTTTTGTCCTCAGTGTCTTTGGTTTTTACTTCCTTATCTGTGTAATGGAAATAGTAGCCCTCCATCTCCAAGGAGAAGTATGAGAGGGTATAAATCAAATAAATGTTTGAGAGACACCCCTGCATTGTGTTGAGGAGAGCCACTCACAGACAATGCAGTGATGAACAGCTCCTTCCCCAGACCAAAGCCCTGGGGGATCCAGTAAGCCAGGCAGACAAACAGCAATTAACAGTAAGAATTAAATGAAATATTGAACCTCTGCTCATTGGGTGAATTACATTAGCTTGGTGTCCAAGACAAAGCCCAGGTTCTGAGTCAAAAATTGCAGGCGTGTGTGCAATGCATGGGGTAAGAATCTACTCACACAAGGAACCCAAACAAGGCTGTACTGGAAACATTCATTTTGCTGGGTAATAACTTTGCCACCTTTAATTATATATTGCTCTTTTTTTTTTTTTTTTTTTGCGGGCATATTTAATCCACAGTTACAATTGCCTTCAGTAATCACACATAACTTTTGGTTATTAATTATAAAACATATAATGGTATGTTTCAGAAACTTCAAATAATTATTGACATTGCACATATTTGATGCTGTTTTTTTAGAATTTGAGATTTATGCGTTGAAATATGTGCAAATTTTTATCCACAGTAATTCATATTCTAACTCACCAACTAATCTGCTGTTGGCCAAAAGCCAGTTTAATCCATCCAGGGATCGTTTGTGGGCTCTCTGTGAAAGGGAGGAGCCTTGACAGGCCCAGGTGAGCTCTTGGAGATGAGAAAGAGCAGAGGTGGAACTGCCAGCAAGTACAGCAGTGATCCTCAGTCACAACGTGGAAGGGGAAAAGAAGATTAAATTCTGCAGAACCAAATTGATGGATCTTAGATCTGAAAAGTGAAGACTTCCTATATAAAATTGGAAGATGGTTTGCTGTCACAAATTTAAGTAGTGTGGCTTGATGGTGTAAATTAGTTAAAATCCGTGTCCTGAAAATGTCAGATTATGTGCACTCTGCACCCAGCAAATCTTGTCACTGCCTGCTTTTCCTCCATCTGATGCAAAGCCTTAAAAATATGGATATGCTGAAATGCACAGACATATCTTAAAACCTACACAGAACTTCCTACCAAACAAGGGTCACAGAGCCTGGGAGGGAAAACCGTGGCAGGTTTTCTTAATCTGTTTTGATGTTTCTGTATCAGCCCAATTAATTCACAAAGGAAGGGCTCACACAGCACATGTAAGCAACCTGCACTCTAAATTCCTCCCTCAGAAGGAGCTGCCTCAGAACTGCTTTGGAAGCAGCAATTTTAAGACACTTTATTGGGTTTTTTTTACAAATTATATAAGAATACGGGACAATAAACAATCTCCAGTAAATACTATTTGGAGATTTATTTAATATAATGAATGAGCTGCTTCAGAATTATTTTTTTTTGTCTCCCAGCTGAGTTGAAATGTAGTGATTCTTTCTGACTTCTGCTTTCTTGTGAAGAGCAGCAAAGCAAAGAGGAGCAATTAATACTACGAGGAGCAGAAAAAACCAAAATCTGGCCTTTTGGGAGTTTATGCATCACTCCTGATTTATTCTGCTCCCTCACCTCTACAGCCCATCCCTTTTCAATCCCTCAATCTCCAGCTGCCTCGTTCCCCCTCTCTTCTTTTTCCTAGACTCCCGTCCCGTTCCACGTGTACAAACAATTTCTTTTCAGCCTGCTGAGTGGCATCTGCTCTGCTTTGGTTGGCAGCCTCACCCAGTGAGGGTTCAGCTGGCTGCTGCTCCGTGTTCAGGAGGGGCAGCAGCTCCAGAGCATCACCAGGAGCACAAACACCTCTGGGGTCACCTCCACGGGACCCCACGCCCCAGATCTGTGTTTGGTCCAGTGGGGCTGAAATTGGCCAGCAAACATCAAAGGTCGTGGATTAAAAGGGATGAGGAGCAAATAGCAGTGATCAGGAAGCTCTGGGAAAGGCGGTGTTAGAAGTAGAAAAACCAAGGAAATGACACTGGTTCTCTTTTAGCCAGCACACCTCTAGTGACTGATTCACAGCAGCACAAAGCCACTCAGGCACAGGCTAGAAGAGGATGAACAGAAAAGCTCTTCTTGGGATTTTGTTTTCCTGTATTCACTTTTTCCATGATTCTCCACACTTCCAGATCACTGAATGGAAACTCCCCCTCCTGCTTTCATCTCAAGGCTGCTTTCAGACAAGCATTTGAATTTAACCTTAATTCCCTTCCGCTGTGATACTCACTTGAGTCACACAAGTAGGACTCAAGTACCCACTGAAAGGTACATTTCTAAGTAAAAATGGCATTCTCTAAGTCAGGATGACATTTTCAGTGGTTGCCTGGGTTGATACTTTGGTCAGAAAGTAGAAACCTTGAAGCCAAATAAAATAAAATATCAGCCCTGAAATAAAAGTAATGAGGTATTTGAAATCTGCAGAACATTTTCCATTGACTTATAGGTGGTTCAGTGTTTACAAATTCACATTGAGTCGTGTTTTCAGAGAGAATTATAGAGAGAATCCATTTTTCTTCATGCTTATATTCTTGATAGGGGTTTTCAACTGAAGTTACAATCAAATCCAATAGACTACCTACCTTATAAAAGCACTCATTTTCCACATTTTCAGAACTAGGAATTCTGTCTGAATACCAGATGCAAAATCAGTAGAAATGCCTCTTTAATGATTGCCAATTGAGATGTGTTCAAAGTGGTTTCAATCTCTCATCTGCAGCCTGGCTGCTCATTCTGTTTGATACTAGCACTGCATGACTAAAATTTACAGCAGGTTGCTATTCAGTGGAATTCTAGCAGCATTTTATTGCTCTTGAACTCTATCAGAATTAACACCCACTTGTGCTATTAAACTTCAGAGATAGAAACATTATCTTGCCTTAAAGTCGGTGAGAATTAAATAATGCACAAACAAACAACTGCCATTTGAACACTGGAATAACATTTGAATATTTTCTTGCTGATGAGCAGAGATGGAAGGGTTGTGCTTGGGTTAAGAGCATTTTGGTACACGTAGGGGATGACAGGGACTCATTTTTTTGTTTGTGCTGTCTCACTGACCGAGGGCAGGACGCAGAGGTGGAAATCCAGGTGCCCCTGGATCCCAGGCTGGGCAGGGCTGGAGCACCTGGGACAGTGGGAGGTGTCCCTGCCGTGGCAGAGCTGGCACTGGGTGGGCTTTGAGGTCCCTCCCAACCCAAACCATCTCAGGATTCAATGAAAATTTAATTTTTTAGACACATTTCCCCATTCCACCCAAGGGCAGAGCAGCCAAAACCAGGTGCCAGGCCCCAGCTCTGCCAGGCCAACCCCAGGGCACAGGACCTGCCCAGCAGGGCAGGAATCTCCCAGCAGCAGATTTCTCTCCCCTGTGTTGGTTTCCCACCTCATCTGCCCAGGGATATCACAACAGAAGTAATCACATATGTGCTCCTCAAAAATGATTTTTGAAAGAGGCTCATGACAGATAAACCAAATCAGCAGCGAGGCCTCCTGTCCCTTACATCTGTTATCTGTAATGGGAAGAAAGGCTCCTCTAAAGATTAACAAATGCTTTCAAACAATAAGGTTCCAAAATACTTATATGAGCAGTTTTATCACATATTTTAAAAATGGGAAAACTGTAAGGCAGCATTTCACAGGACTGTATAAATGTAGCAATCTTTGTAGAACATTTACCCTAAAGTGCCTCTCCTAAGGATGTACAGCAAGCAAGAACTAAGAATAAAAAGAAGCAGAAAATCCATCAGTTGAAAATAACCACATCAAAGAAAAATTTTATATTAGTCTCCACCAAACTGCAATTTCTGGAAAAACTGGAAGCATCAAACTGAACTAATTGATATTGGTTCAAAAAAGTTTACTGGAAGGAAAAGCAACAACAACAACAAAAAAAAAAGTGGAACTGCTCAATCATCCAATCTGGGGCTTTTTTCCTATTAGAAAACCTTAAAAATTATGTTAATTTCATTTAATTGGTAGTGTCCTCCAAAATAAACAGTAACTGATATGCTAAAATTGTATAACCTAAATTCCAAAACCTGTGGGGGGAAGGCAGATGCAGAATATTACCATGGAGTTCAAGTGGGACCTGTGCTCTGTGAACAAACATTCAGCAAATCTTTTCTAAACTATTTCCAGCTCCAGTGGGAAGCTGTGTCCTAAACCAGCATTCCTCATTTCACTACACTCAAGTGCCAATGCCAGAATTCTCCTTTTCTGGAGCAAAAGCTACTCCCTTCACAGGAATGGAAGAGGAAAAACAGCAAAGGATTTCCTTTAGCAGAAATTTTTAATGCATGTGCCACAAAACATGACCTGTACATCAACACATCAGTGTTAACAGTGGGAACAGTTTCTTAATCTGACCTTGAAAATACTCCATTTCTTCAAAGTTAATAAGAAGTAAATGATATTTTGGGATTTTCTGTAACTTGTGAAAGTTTTTGTACTCAGTAAAATTAAAAACAACAAAGACACAGTATCAGAAAAAAAAACACCTGAAAATATCTCTCAGTGCTTTGCTAATAACTACTCTACAGTAAATGAACTGACTTTTTCTATGTATTAAACAGCTTCTAATTCAATCTGTATCAGTTTTCTCTGTTCTCTAAGGGCAGATTGCTGGGTGCTGTAGAAGGGAGTTAATTAGCTATAAATACCAAACAGCACCCAAATAAAAAGGATCATTATTAGCACCCAGTCAACAGCTGGCCCATTTGATAAATTGGTTTTGTTTCTAACAGTGCTCCCATCCATTCCCTAGGCTGGAGAAGGCTTTTCTCTTTTTTTTTTTGTCCCTGTGAAATCTGAACCTGTCCTGCACACGAGGGGCCAGCAAGGGCCAAAGAGGAAATGAGCTGTATTTTTGTAAGGATGGATAAATCTTGTGTTAGATTGCATCAATAATAATTTATTCACTAACAACAACACAAATACTAATACAGATGAAAGAATTAGTGTAGGAATCACTAGGTTGTGATGGGGCTAAAAATGGTCCTGGAGGATTTTTTACTTCATTATTATCCCAATTTTTACAGTATGACTTTATTTACCTTAATGACTAAATTTAGAGCTATTGAAAAATAGTAGGAAGTGTCTGCATTGAGTAAAATTCTCCTACTTCTGTTGAAGTGTGGTAATCTTGAAGTAGAGGAGATTGTATGAAAAAGCAAAGCTTGAGAATTAAGTTTTCCAAGAACACCACGCACCACTCTACCCTTCATTTTCACAAGTGATTGATTATGTAGAAATCTGATGCTAACCTAAAATTATTAAAACACAAACTGTCCCATCAATAAAAAGTGGAAGCTTAAATCAACATAAAAGAATTTATCAGAGTTTTAATTTCCTCACTGATACCCATCGTGGATGTTTTATGAATGAGGTCCAGCACACACCCCTGAAATTGCTCTCCAAATCCAGATGTTGCGTATGAAATCACATTAAAAGTTATTTTAAAATACACAGAAGTCATAGATCCAATTAGCTGCCAGATGTTCTGAGTCATCACCACCATCAGAACGTATTAAAGATTAATTTAATTCCTATTTGATAAAGTGATGAAGACTGGGTTCTCCTGGCTTGGGCATCAGACTGACTGAGGGGGGGATTGCAGATCACCTCTCCAAAGCAGGAGCAGATTTTCCATTCTTGCAGGCAGCTCCTGGCCTGAGCTGTGAAGCTGAGCTGCAGGAACCTCTCTGCTGTGCAGCCAGATTTCCATGACACCCAGTCACAATGTTTGCTGTCTGCAGTGCCAAATTGACTTTGTGCATTTGGCAGAGGGAGGGCTGAATAAAGGGTTGTTAACTTAATTCTAAGCTACAATTTCAGCAGAGAATATAATGATTTACCTGGATTGCTCAGTGAATATGAGCAATTTGGTCACACGGTGCAATCACCTCACACAGAATCACTGATATGCAAAGCAAATCTCCCAAATTTCCAGGAAAGAAGATCCTGTGAGGCTGTTGCCAGGTGGGGTTAAACCACAACAAAAATTCAAGCAAAATACAAAATCACCATTTTCCCTTGGAATTCAGCTGTCACAACTCTTCCTAAATTTGGAATTTATTCATATGGAACTTTTCTATTTCTTTTGTAACAGACTGAGCATTTTCAAGTCACAGGAATTCTTTTTAGGCACAGAAAGCCGTTGTTACTAGATTTGCGAAATTTGGCATTAAAAAGTATCCTCCATTCATATAAATATAAAGGTGAAAATTAGAACCTCTTATGCCTTGTGTCCCTCTGGTATTTGTAATAAGCACAGATGTGACTATGAGGAGGGAATTTCAGTGTAATAGAGACCTCACTCATTAGTGAAATGGATCAGATATAAGGAATTGTCACAAGGAGACATTTGACAGTTTCTATTGGCAGAGGAAAGATTCCATCATTCCACTGGCATTCCCACTTTATGCCCACAGCTCTCCCAGGTGCCACTGAAGGGTTTCAGCCCTGAGAAAAGACAAGGTCGAGGTTACCACAGCCATATGTGGGGATTTACTGAAATGCCCTTACAAAAACACAGAGTGCAGCTGGAACCTGGGGAACAGCCCCTTGAGTGTCCTTCCAGCTGTTTTATTTCTGGGAAAAATCCCACACAGGTATTGGGGGAGAGAAAAGAAGGGAAAATATCCCAAACCAGTCAGTTTTAAGGAATCGCATCAGATTTTCAAACCCTTGCACTGTGCCATTGTAGAGTCAAACACTCTGTAGCAATCCAGAGGATAAAGTATTTTTTAAATGCTCTCTTCTTTTTGGTACCCTCAAGACTGTCATAATGAAGATGCATTTTTTTCATATTTTTCATCCCATAGTGTTCCCATTATTATATTTTATGTGGATGAAATATTACAATTGTAGGACATGGCATTTATTTTCCTTTATCCACATAAACATTTTTCTAGACACTCCAGCCTGTACAAAATGCCTATGGAGATGACTAAGTGTGATTTCACTCACTACTGAAATTATTTCAGATACAATTGGAAATGGTAGTTTTCATTCCAGAAGCGAGCTATAAAATTATCCCTTTTTTAGGCTGGTATTTGACTTTTGAAGCCTAACAGAGGAAAAAAAGAGCTTGCTAATAAATGACCTTTCCCTTTCAAACAATCTGCAAAACCTGAACAGATTCAGCCCACGGTGTGAGGTTCACCTTTTAATTCACGTGTTTAATTACTCATTATATTATTACTCAACTTGCAGAGCTGTAGACTTGAAATATAATCCTGAGGAGGTTTAATCAAGCTGTAGCTCTTTCCTTGCAGCTGCTGGGTTTGGACATGGGAATGGTTTCAGGATTTCTGTGCCTGGCCCAGGCTGCCCTGGGTGTGCTGACAGGGAAACCAGGACATCAGGAGTCCCTGGGAAAACCCACAAACAGGTGGGGGTGCTTTCATTCCTTGACCCCCCCACTGCATTTTATTCTCTGGGGTTTTGTTAGCACAGTATATTAAGCAGAAACTAAGGAAAAGAAACTTTTGCCCAGGGCAAAAAAGAATTTGAGAGCACAGAAAGCAAAAGGAAAATCAACATTTTTCTGCCTCCCTAGTCATAATTACTGAAAGACAGAGGTGGGTAAAAGCAGGAATTAAATGTATCAGCTGGTGGGGCACAGCATCAAAATCCATCCTGTTTCCTCCATGGCATAGACAGCATCAGCTTTTACTCGGTTTTTCAGTCCACCCCACTCTCCTGATATATCAAAAGTCATTGTCCATCTCCTGGCATTTCAGAATAAACCAATGTCCTCTGGAGTCTAAAGCTAAACAAATACACTTAGAGTGGTTCTCTTCAGTTAATTATGAAAGAAAAAAATGCACACCCCACATCTGTTCCCTTTACATCTATTTACACCTTACTTCTGTTCCCTTTTTGACACAGGGCTGATGTGTTGCTCAGAATTTGTGCTGTCTGAAATATGTTCTCTCTGACCACAGAGTGGGGCCCGAGCAAAACTCCTGCAGAAATAAAAAAAGTCCTCAAAAAGAAACAAACACAAAGGATATGAACACCTGGGAACTGATGCTCCTTCCTCACAGCCTTTCCAGCACGGAAGGAAACACAGTTTTATGGCATCTCCTTGCCAGTCTCTTTATTTTTCCCTCACTAATTCAGTGATTAATTTGAATCCATTAGCTCATTATATGTTTTATGTTGCACCAGCCCCTCGCAAACTGCACAATCGTGTTTTGTTCTGTGTCATTATAAAAAAGTATACAATTATCAATAACTTAGCAGCAAATGGCACCTCAAGTAGTTAATAGATAAAGAGGCACTTAGATAATAAAGCAAACACAAAAATCTATTGCATTTATTTGCTTAAAAAATGCCACCTTGAAGTGGAAGCTCCATCTTTCTATGAAATTAAAGTTATTTATTACATCTCAATGTTCAGACATTACAATAGTAAATGCATTAAGAAAAATATAAGGGAAATAGATTTGATGTTGCCATTGTCTGTTCTTCAGTTGGTACAAAGAGAATTTGGAGAATAATTTTTAAAAGTCTACTCCATTTGCATTATGTTCCATTATTAGCAGCTAAGAATGTCACATAGCCTTTTATTTGACACGGAACAATGTTTTATTTACTGTTTCTTTATCATAATATTGTCCAATTTGCCTGATTTTCCAACTTTAAATTAAGTAATGCATCAAAAATTATTTCAATTAATCCCCAATTTGAAGTCTCCGGGTAGCACTATTATGAGATTAATGTGATTAGTCGAAATTTCCACAAGAAACAAAGATGTTGTGTTTCTCCTTGTGGCTCTGCAGTGCAGGTTTAGGCTGCTCCTGGAGACCTCTGGGGATTCCTCCTCACCCAAATTCTCCTCTGGCTTCGTGCTGAATGTGACAACGAGAGGTGTGTGGGATATAAAATGTTATTAAATTCAAAGTCAGCAAATAGAAGGATGCGAGGAGAAATGGGCAAACCAGGAGGGCCAAAATTCAGACAGTGGGAAAACCCAAAGGGTGGAGAGTGAGAGAACGATAGAATTCTGAGATGACACAAACTGAAATTGTTCACATTTCTATAAAGCTCTGATGCACTTTGCAAATCTGACATTTACAAAGCGATAAGGAACTGGAGGCAGTCTAAACTGAATTACAGAAAGAAATGCCAGCCCTTGGAAAAGGAAACGCCCAAAGAATCCAATGGGGAACTGAGGAAGGGTTAAATTGGCAGGATTAGGTGGCAAAAATGAATAATTTTCTCCTACAGGAATGATGTAATACTGACCATTGTTGATAACACTCTATGAAACAAAATGGGTATAAAATTTACAGAAACGTGAGGGAAATTTCCCTGTTCATGGAGGCTTGTGTTCATTTCTTTTGAGATTGTCACAAGGACGAGGGAAATTCAGGTGGATCTCAAAGCCACCTCTGAGAAAATTTTCAGTTTCTTCTGGAAATACAAACCCCATTCAGAATGCAAGGTAATGCAGTAGAAATGCATTAGAAAATACATTAGGAAATCTCTAATGATGAAAAATAAGAGGAAAATGCAAGTTATCACAAGAGGAGATGCTTTGATATTCCCCTTCAAAGAACCAGCATTTCTTTTTGGGTCATTACAAGATTTCTTCAAACTTTTGCCCTTTCATGGTTTTCCTTCTGGATTTTTTTTTAATATGAGTGATATTTTTACTAAAATATTTCTTTTTGACATCTTAATAAAACCCTCAAAACTGATTCTTGAGTAGTTTTTTGTTCCATGAGGAATATCCTGAAATTCCTTTAAATAACTTTACAGCTTAAGAAAGTGAAGGTATATATGCCAGTTTTTTCATAAAATAATGCTTTTAGGAAAAATTGGAATTGCACAGACAAAAAATAAAGGCATCCTCAAGTGAAATGAAAAAAAAACAATAAATTAAAATCTTTTTACAAGTCATTCTCTTCATACTTTATTTCTCATTCAGTAAATCAGCAATGCATGGATTTTCACCTGTAAAATACTGCTGCAGGAAATTGCTCAATATGAATTATAAAGAGAACAGTTTAGTTAATTAAAAGTTTGAGTAAGTAACAAGTTACTTAGACAACTAAATCCCAATTTGAAGATAATTTATCCACTTTGCCTGTCTCATGAATAATTAATGGAGAAAGACTCATACAGACTTAAAATCATTTCTGCAGATATGGCTTGGGTGGGTTTAAATGTGCTTTACCAAAACCCATTTTTAAAGCTGAATAATGCTGTACCCAAATGCTTTTTTGATGTCACCATATCCTGAACTGCTGCATTTCTGCTCTCAGACTGAGGCGAGAGGCAGCAGCCTAATGACAGCAGCTAATTAATGCTGCAGTGCCAGAATCCTGTCAAACACCAGGGCAAGCCTGCATTTCTGCTATTATGGATTTCATAACAATTATATTTTCTAACAATTACCTATTAAATAACAATTATCTGTTTCATAACAATTACCTATTTAATAACAACTATCTGTTTCATAACAATTACCTATTTAATAACAATTCTCTTTTCCTAACAATTACCTAATTAATAACAACTCTCTTTTCATAACAATTCCCTTTTCCTAACAATTCTCTATTTCATATCCAGCATCAGTTTCTCTCTGAGCTCTGGTGCAGTTGGATCCTGGATCCAGCCAGGACAGGAGTGCTGAGAGCATGGCACAGACCCTTTGAAATGCTAAAAAAAATTGCCAATAATCAGATAAATAAGTCCCAGGGCACTGATGTGGAATTAAAATAGTTCCACCCCTTCTCTAGGTGGGTTTTTTGGGGTTGTTGCAGCCTGGCTGGCTTCACTCTGCACAGAATCCAGGATTCCCAGGAGTCAGTCCCAGAGGTGCAGGGATGGCACAGAATTCCCTTGGCCTCTCATTATTCCCCCCTGGAGCTGTCCCAGGCTTAGGCTCAACAGATTTTTTTTTTTTTTTAAGTTTCCCACTGTGTTTTAAGTTCTCCCTCTCTGTTTTTATCCTAAGTGAGATGTTTCTTGCAATTCATTTCTCTGCACTGCTCACCACGCTCGAAGCTCTGTAAAAAAGCAGAATTATTGGCTTCCTTCCCTTGACTGAACTGAAAACTGCAGAGCAGAGCTTGGAGGCAGCACTTTGCTGCTGGAAGGCATCCACTGCTCAGAGGGAAATGCTGTGCAAACCTTCTCCAGTTGTTCTCCACAGCTCCTGGAAGGTTCCCTGCTCTGCCTCTCGCTCCAAGTGTATTTCAGTCTGCTACTGTGGAATTAGTCACAAATAAAAACTTTCCACAACAGGAAAGTTCAGGCTTTCCATGTAGCAGGAACAGGGGCAAAGAGAACAAATATTATTTGAAAGCTCTAAGTGCTGATAGTTGCATATGAATATTTGTAAAGCAGACACAGAGCCAAGGAAATTGTCATCTATACAGAACTGATTGAAGCAAATTGGTTTTCTAAAATTAACTTTTAAAGAACTTCCATTATGACCTTACAAAGTATAGGGTTTTTCTGAAACATTCATTGGAAGGGTACTAGAAATTCAAATTGCATTATTACAAAGACAGAGCAAAAAGAGAAGCCAGAAAAATAGGACAGAAATATGAAAAAGACATAAAATTAAGCCAGAGGAAATAGCAAAATGCTATGGAATCTATAAAAATATGCAATGTATGTGTTCAATTCCTCCAGCAGGATGATTGTTTTTTGTGACATTCAGGGAAATTTAGCAATTTGTTATGTGAGAAAATAAAGCTTCAACTATTGAGTTGTTCCACATCTGGGCAATGGTACCATAAAAAGAAATTATCTCAATGGTGTCCCAGTTTAATTTATTTAATTTGTAGCAACCTGAGCTCCACCAGGTTTCATGAGGAGAGCACTAAAATGAGGGAAAACAGCACAAATGGCTCTGCCAACCCAGATTTTACCGTGCTCCACATGACCCTGGGGCTGTGGTGAGACAAACAGAGCAGCCTCAGAGAGGCTCCCAAAGGTGGGCTCCAAAGGGGCAAACATCCAGAAATTCTCCATGGAAGTTCTAAGGTTTTCAGTATTTTATTTTTCTTAGAAGCCTAAAATGACTATAAAGAAACCATTTCTGCATAGGAAACCTCTCCAAGCAGGAAAACTTCACATTTTGCAGGTCAGCCTTAACTGTGAGGAGCTCGTGGAGGGAGCAGGAAAAGCAATCACAGCAGATCTGCACTAGCACCAAAAACCCAGGGGAAAATGAGATCCCCTCACTCAGAACTCCTCACTCCACCCTTTATGAAATCCTCCATGCCAAGGCCAAAAATACAATTAAACTCAGATTCCACCCCTTGGTTGTCTTCTGACTATTTAAAAGCTGATTATTGTCATTGTCTGTGAGAAAATATTCTTCCACTCTAGCTGGCTCTTTGCTGAAAACCTGTTTGGTTTTCTTTGCCCTGCACTGAAATCAATGAAAGTGTGCCAAGAATCATCAAAACAAGTTTCTGTGAATAGTGGCATAAATTGAGATGAAATCCCTTTGTTTCAGGAATGTCCTGGATATAATAAAAGCATTTGTGCTACAACTGCAGTTCACAAGGATGTAAATAATATCTCAGCCACATCTATAATACTCACCTTTACTTTTAACAGGTGAAAGGCATTGGCATAAAATCTGCCTTTCTGCCCCAGTTTTGTGTTTTAAAAAATCCTGAAGCCAGAGAGCCCAGCAGAAAGTCCCCTGTCATCCCTCAGTTCTACAGACGATCACAGAGAACAGAATTCCAAATCCTGCCTCACTTTTCACTCTGTGCACTGATACCAATAGAAACCACATATGTTGATCAAGATACAGGACTGCTAACAAGGCACAGTCTTCTTTGCCAAACTAGACTCCAAATATCAAAGTTAAAAACTAGAGAGTCAGAAATAACTGAATATCCAAATATGCTGCTAAAGCAACATGATTAATATTCCCTGCACAAGGTTATTTATTTAAATGTATTTATTTAAAATATTTAACCAGGAAATTACCATCAAGATTAAAAGAATTACACGTAGCCTACAGCAACAATATGCTAACGTTTCCAGCACTTAAAGGCTAATAATTTACATGAGGGACATATCTAAGCATAGCAGATATTAGCAAGGATGTCATCTTAGGGGTGTTAGGAGAGAATTTACCCACGTGTGATGGAAGTGAGGCAAAGAGGAGCAAAGGCACTGCTGGGGCATTCTCCAAACAGTGAAACCCACCAGGATGCAGTGCCCATGGCAGGGACCTGGAGGAGGTTTAAGGTCCCTTCCAGCCAAACCATTCTGGGATTTGGGATTCCACGAATGCAAATCCTTCTGCAGAGTGCCACACGTCTCTGGAGGGGGAGGTGGCACAGGTGCAGCATTCTGAGCGGGAATGTTGGACTTCATTCCGTTCTACCCTGGAAAAGGGTGATTCCATCAGTGCGCAGCTTTTCCTTAAGGCCCGCCCGTGCCAGCCCCAGGCTGGTGCCAGGGGGGCACAGCAAAGCCTTGGGAAGGCAGGGGAGCTGGCAGGAGCTGCTGATGCCCTGCAAGGGCAGAGGGGCTCAGCCTGGCTTTCGGTCTGGGCTCAGCAGCTGGGCAGTGCCGGCTGAAGGGCGAGTCCAGCGCTCGCTCCCAGCGCTCGCTTGCTTCTCAGCTGGGAGGAGAGAGCAAACATTCAGTGGAGGTGCTCGTACAGCAAGAGAAAGAAAGTCAGCAGCCTCTTGCTAAGGCCCTGAGTTGTGTCTTTCCAGACACATCTGCACGTGTGTGTCCCCGGCCTTGCAGACACATCCCGAATCCCCCCGGAATTCCCTCCTCTTTCCCACCTGCTGCTCAAGAACACTTTACCCTGGGAATGTCATCCTTCCCTTCCCAGGCACTGCGCTATTAAACAAAACACGCTTTGAATAAAAACACGGAGAGGTTCTCCTCACGCCCCCTCTATTCACCCCACTCCTCAAACTAATATCCTCTTGAACTCTAACATTCTGCAATTTCATGTACAGACTGTGTCCTCTGCAAGATGAAATGTGTGCTCTGTCATTGAATGCTGCTCTGCATCATCTGGAAAATCCTTCAGTGACAATTCCCGTGCATTAATATCAAAAGAGTGTCCGTGAAAGGAAGTATATATTTAAATTTAAACATATTTTTTTCACCCATAAATTTACAAAAGCTCAGCTCTGGCTCAGAAAATGCCTCAAGAACTGATGGTTGGAGACTTGAGAATGCTCCCAGGGGTCCCACTGGCTGTGGTCCTGTCACTGTCCCCACATTTTCACTGCTGTCCCTGTAGCAGTGTCCTCTACACAAAAATATACAACACCAAAGCCATAATAAATGCTGAAGGCTTTGATCACAAATAGTTCAGACTCAATTGTACCTCCATGGCATCCATATTTTGAAAAGATGTTTATTCCAAGTGGAAATTTTAGACAATGAGAAGAGGGTGAAGGTTATGTGAGGCAGATGAGAGACGGACTCCGTTTAATTTGTGTTACCAAATGCAGGAATGTGATTTATGGACAGCAGGTAATGCAGGACTCTGAAGTCCCATGAGCAAGAGAATACTGATAACTCAAAACTTCAAAAATACAATTCCCCTGGGATATTCCCTGTAAATACTTCCATTTTCATCGAAGCAATAAATGTTCCTGTACCAAAGATGTTTTGCTGCCAGTCTCTAATGTCTGCACATCTCTCTCCAGCCACCACCTGAGTTTTTAGTTCTCTGAATGCAAATGGGATTCTCAGAGCAGAAGGATGGAACCTGGACTCTTTCTGTACTGTTTTCCTTTAAAAGATCAGTTCTGGAGAAGGCAATAAATTTGACTTATCTCACTATTGAGAAGATCCCTGCTCCATTAAAGCTGAGCTGTGGAAGTGCCATTTGGCAGAGTTTTTCATAACCTCAGTTGTGCCCTGAGTCGTTTCATCCCTCCCACCCTGGGGCATGATGAGCAGGCAGCACAGCAGACAAATCCCAACTTAAGCACAGATAAATTATTAAGTAGTAGTTCCATAGGAGACCATTTTCTGAGAGTGCTTCCAAATGATAGAAATCACTTATTCTAACAGCACTTTCCCCCCCCCTGCCAGTTCTGGTTCCTCTGCATGGGTTCCATAACACAATATGCATTCATGTGGGTTAAAAAATCCCATTTTTCAGCTCCTACAACAGGTAACACTAATTATGAAAAGAATTGATTTGGCATCTACATTTAACACATCTCTAAGCATAAAACTTAATTATCTTATCTGGGGATACTTGGCATTTATTAATAAATGCAATACGATTTATAATATATTGTTCTGGACATGTTTCAGTCTACCTTGAAGAAAAATTTACCTATTTCAATCTTGTAAATTCTGCTTTATCTCCCAATGTCACCCAGCAGAATTGAGAGAGTAGTAAGAAATGGAGTAGGGAGCTCATAAGAACAAATTGGATTTCTAATTTAAAACGGGAATCAAACCCATTATTCAGTGCTATATTATTTTATTCTTTTGGAGAAGGGCAAAACCTTTCAGCTTCTAAGTTATATATAGTTTTCTACTTCCCCTCCCTACTGACAAATAGATTAGCTGAGGCAATTTCTCTCCATTAAAGGTTTTGCACCTGACACTGTAGTGCAGCCACTGCTCGAGTTACCCTCCAGGGGAGCCCTTTTTAATCCAAGGTAACAGAAGGATTTGCATTTGTCACTTCAGCTGAGCACAGCCCTTATTGCTCCCTTCCCTTGTCCCAGCTGATCCTGCTCAGTCAAGGAAACAAAACATTGTTGGGGATTTTTTTTTTTTTGGTTAGTAAAAGTTAATTCGCAAATTTATGCCAAAAAAAAAAAAAAAAGAAACCAAGAGTTTTGATGTAGAAATAAAATGAAGAAAAATTAATTTATTTTGGAAATTTAATTAAGGAAATTAAATTAAATTTAAAATAAGGAAAATTCAAATTATATCATAATTACAGAATAAGGGGCACAAAATATGGACAGCTGAGCAGGAAAGAGGGACAGGAGACTTCCTAACACAAGGAGAGAAATTTGATTTTTCTTAAGAGCTGCCCAAGTTCAGATTGGAGCTGGAAGAGCCAAACCCATAATATATTATGTAATACACAGTGAGGCTGGAAAGAGTTGCCCTTAGAATGACTCACTTAAAAAGGAACAGATTTTAAAATAAAAACATGAAGCAGAGAGAATTAATGTAATTAATATAGAGAGATTCCAAAGATGTATCTGCTCTTCATGCAAGTACTGACACCAAAGCTGATATTTTCCCTCAGGGAATTTTGGATGCCCCAGCTGTGCCAGCCCAGGCCACTGTCCCACTTGCTTGCTTCTAAAAAAAGATTCTTATTAAGACTTCACCAGGAAAACATGACATGAAGATTCACTGCCAAAACCTTGTTTCTTCAAAATAGTTTTCTCTTAATTCTGACTCAGAGTAGACATTTCTTTTCTGCTTGATATCAGCTACAGAAGCCAAATTTTGGTTAGTGGCAGCTAGGAGCAAATAGTGGATTAATCATGATGGAAAATGTGTTTTTTTCTTTAAGATGCACTTTGCAAGGTTTCTTTAAAACCAAACAAAAATAAAACACATGATTCCCTACTAAACCTTACATCAGAAAGAAGAAACAATTATTTGATCTGTGATTAATTCCATTATTAGTGGCTAGATAAACAGAAATGAGCATTTGCCCGCAGAAATCCTGTGTTGATAGAGACTTCAGCAGGGAGAACCCTCCTGGGCCAGTGAAATTCCTGCAGTGCTGGCTCAGTAGAGAAAATGAAAATGTTCCCTGCTCCCCACTGGGCAGCTGAGCCATCAGGCTGCTAATCCCCACTCTGAGATTCTCTGGACACTGCTCAGTTCTGCTTTCCCTGCTCAGGTTCAGACACAGAACACAAAATTCCCAATTGTTTCAGTACAAATTTGGCATTTGTGACCTTCATCATTTCATGGCTCACATTCATTGGGCAGCAGGGATAATTTATTTTCTTTGCCTCCTATCTATGCCATAATTATCTATAGTATGTATGAGCTAATGCAATTATTACTCTAAACCCCCATTCTTAGAGATCACAGAAGCCCTTGGCAGTTCCCCTTTAAGTCACGGTACAATTATGGGATTTCTTGACTGCAATTCATTTACTTTGCCCCAAAAGAACTGACTAATGTTGCCCTGATTTTTAAAAGTTTTAAGTTTTCTTTTAGAGTTCTTTTGAAAGTGTTAAAGTTCTCATAAAACTTCTTCATCCTTCTGATAATGTTTACATATTTGAGCGTCAGAGTTCCCACAGAATTTCATGCATAAATAGAATAGCTGACATCTTTCTCTGTGGGTGGAGAGAAATGACTGATTGATCTTTGGAGCAGTGTGGTTGGAGAGGTGCTAATTCCATCCTCCAGTCCACGGTCACCTATGGAATTCTATAAATCCCAGATGTTAGAATAAAAATTTCTCTTTTTCTGCTTTGAACTTACCAAGCTTCTGTGTACGCTTTTCGTGTCCAATAGTGATAGACTGGACCTTTTTTAGTTTCTCCACAAAGAGACATCTGCAAAGATTATCGGGATTCTTTCAAAGGGCAGGCCACGTTAAGGGCTGAGAAATGCTTTTGTCTCTCACTGAAATTCTAACTCCAGCTTCTCACTGCCCACACAGCTGGCTCCTGTTTTTGTCTCTTCCAGCTGAATCTCATTCCACTTGACATGGAGGTATATATTCAATAACCATGTCGAGTTTGAATTCTACCTTTGCATTAAATTTGATTTTGTGTGATATTTATTAAATCACGGAATAAATTGCCCACGCAGTACAATAACCAGGATTATGCCCTTCATCTCTCAAACAAAACAGATTACAGTATTGATTTAGATGAAGTAATAAGGGGAACAAGTTTTGCACACCCTAAGATGACTTGTGTGGGAGTGTAGTTATTGTAGGAGATATCACACCTATCCCACACTGCTCTGTTGTTTACCAGTGCTACTGTGAGATAAGTAAGAACAGGTATAAAAGGCATTGTAGGAGAAAAAAAATGCAAATCTGTCACAGTAACTTCATCTATATGTCAGAAAGAAAATTCACATTTAAAGCACTTGAAGCTTTTCTGGTATGTGCAAGGAACTGGGACGTGAACAAGAAAATTTCTTAGAAAAAAATGCATACTCAGTTATTTTCTAATTATATTAATAGCTCTTCTTTGTACCTATTTCAGCTTGAAGTGATTTCTTTCAAAAGATCATGACCAGGACGGTGAATAAAAGTTCAGCTGAGTTAATCACAATGTAGATATTAAATTTATAGTGGCAGTATTATCCTGATACCAAACACATTGTGGTATTTAATGCTGAGTTGGAAAATATCAAATTTTTTGACAATGAGGGCACAGGATGACCAAATGGCAGATAAAGAGCGCCAACCCTGCAATTATTCACTGTTGCTCACCAACTTTCAGGGCAGTGCATCGAGGTGGAGTCCTGGGCAGGGCTGAGATGTGCACAGCCCTTCACAGGCACCAAGATCAGGATTAAAAACCCCCAGCACTGTCTGGACCACAGCTGGACCAGCCCCAGGATGTGGAGTCTCAGATCCTGCCCCTGGGCACGAGGCAGAAATGCACAATTCTGCTCAGCAGCCTCTTTAAATTCAGAGGAGCTTTGGAGAAATGAGCTAGCAGGACACAGATCCAGGGAAATGCTGGCAGGAGCAGTGCAGTTATGGGGGATAGAGACAGTTTTAAACACTCACAGGCCTAATTTTGAGCTCTGCCTTACTGAAAAAGGTCCAAACCTTTACATCCCAGCTCCCAGGAGAGGCCACTCTCTCCCTCTCACTGACACAAAGCAAATTGAAGATACCTTTAGACCACAAAAAAAAAAAAATAGCAGCAGGGGAATTTAAGCTTTGTACCCTATGAACTCCAGATTTAATTTTTTGCTACCAAGACTTGGATCTTTGAAATCCCAAGGTGCAGTCTAAGCCCTGCATTCTCATCCTCTTGTGTTGGGAATCTCAGCTACAAACTGGGTACAACTCAGTGGAAGTCCAGGGTCAGGAAGATTTAATTCTTACCTATTAATTGACAGCATCACAGCCAGGTAAGAAGGGATTTCCAACTCCTTTGAGTCAATGGAGTTCTCGTTAGCCAATGAAACTTTAAATGCTGAACACTACTAGTAGGAGTAATTTATTGATTTTTTTTTAAATAATGTAAAATGGAAGTTACAGGCACTTTGGACTTCTGAAATAAGATTTGCAGCCTCAAGAAGAAGAGCAAAACAGGAGAGCTCAGTAAGTTATTAGTGATTAGATCTTTCATTAAAAGGCACTTCTAGCAGGAGACAATCCATGGAAACAGTCCAGTCAAAGGTCAGCTGGATCCTCTGTGCTGAGAAACACCCATTTTTGATGGGACAACTGCAGTATTTCAGAATGGACCATTCATTCAGCCCTGGTCCCAAAACTCTCCCAGTTTAAATTATCCCAACATGAAAATAAATTCTTTTATATCAATAGCAATAATCCACAAGTCTTGCTAATGATGACAGTCGGACAGACATCAAGCCATAAATACTGAAAACAGCAAACCATTTTAGGAACAACAGAGAAAACAAACAAGCCCCACATCCCAGATTTTTCCAGGAATTGCCCAAGCATCTCCAGGCAGCAGCCCAATGAACAGGATGGGTGATGAGCTGATGGTTTGGAGATAACATTTTATTTTTAAAAACACACGGCAGTGGGTGTTGCTTTCTCCCATTTCCCTCTGGAGCTGCGCAAGGGCTGCTCTGATTTTGCTGCGGGACGATGAAGTCCCCGTGCAGAGCTCGGGCAGGAGCAAAGGACTGGAAAGCAAACAGAGGTGCTCCCCTCAAACCCTGCTGCACCTGGGGGGCTGCACCAGGCACCAGGGCTGACCCCAGCCCTGGGACAAAATCCCTGGCGCCTCATTTGAAACAAATTGAGCAAAATGAAATATTGCCACCAAACGCTAAGGGATAACTCTACGAGTCAATTACAAAAGAAACACCTCCAAGGACGTTTCATCCATAAAGATTTCTGAGAAACAAATAAGATCATTTCCACGTGATAAACTTCACTGTTGTTATATTCTTTTGCTAATTGCTTTTGCTTTCTTGTAAATTGTTTTGATTTTTCAATTTCAATTAGTAGCCTCAGCAAGGTGTGAACTCAGACAGCCTTGCTATTCTGTTTTTCTGCTCCAACAAGAACATTTCTACATTTTTATTTTGATAATGTTACTCAGATTAATTACTGGATTATTTGCCCGGAAGGCTGATGGAAGTGGTATTTTTTTTCCCATATTGGCACTGTGAAGTGGTGTAACTCCATTGAAATGGAAGGAGTTGAGCCTATTTCTACCAGCTGAGAATCTATCCATGTGAAGCAAAGCAAAATTTTCCCTCTGGGTTCTATCTTTATTGGTAACTCAAACTGGTATATAAAATCTATACCATAACATTTCCTAGAAATTTGTCATTAAAAAGATCTGTTCCTTCTGCTCAAAGATTCTTCTCCTTATGCCCACCCCAGTTAATGCCAACAAACTCAGCTTGATCACTCTCAGAAAATAAATGTAGCGTATCTCAGCATTAATGGTATGGATCAATAGAAGAAGCACATTACAAATCCAAGAAGAAACTAGAAATAAAGCTTAAATACCATTAAAATCCATAATGCCATTCTTTTACAAGCCATTTATCAGGAACCGTGGGTGTTATAGCCTACATGTGAAATTCTACAACACCGTGTGCACAACTTCAGGGAGTCAAAGAAAAACATGAAAAACTAAGTTTAAACACCAACTAGAATTTGAATTATTTTAACTAGAATTTTAATTAATTATCACTGTTCAATCTATGAATATTTACTGCTCCATATTTGTAAGCAAGTTAAATGGATTTGGAGAGGCAGAAATATTACACAACTCCTGAATTCTCCTACTGAAAGACATGACAACTGCGAGAGCAAATTCTCAACCTTTATCTTCAATGAACTGTCTTTAATGGTATCAGGTAATTTCAACTTTGATCAAAAAAATCAAACTCCTGTGCTGACAAGAACAATTTTAGCTGCTTTAGTGAGGAGGGGAGACCACAGCTCTTGGCTTTCAGATGAGTTAAACCACGACTGAACACAAGCCTTGCAGCAACCCAGCTTCTGCTCACCTTCCAGTTTTACATCAAATCCTTTCTACCCCCAAATGAACAGGTATTCCTTCCACTTTTCTGTATAAATGCAGAAAGGACAGCGGTCTGAACTGAATGATCCCTCCTAAACTCTTTTTTGATGTTGATATCCTGATTTATAGTCTAATAACCGCTGTCACACGGAGCTGGTCTCAGGTATTGAGTAGAGATTTCTGAAACACATTCAAAAGTGACACCTCAAACAAGTAAACAATCCACTTTTCATATCCAGACTTTTCATGTTGTAAATAGGAGAAGACACTTTCACCAAAATAATCTGCAATTTGCATCGAGAACACACAAGATCAAAAGGGTACTTACATGAGATTTTGCTGAGGCCAAGGCAAGAGGGAGCGAGTTCCTCCAGTCAAACTGCACTTCTTGATTTATCTAGAAACCTCTGGCCTGGAAGTTGAGGACAAGATGGAACAATTTTAGTTCTGATAACATTCTTCCTGTGAACTGTGGCTTCAGCTAAGTAATTACAGTGGCCTTGACAAATATGAGTTAAGCAGTGTTGCCATGCCAACACACATCCTTCTCCTTTCAAATATTTTACTGCTACCAGACACTCTGAGCTTGGAACACACTTCCCACCAGTCAGATTCCTATAGGAATCCATATCAGACTTCTTCCACTATAGATTTCTATTCTATTAATTAATTAATTCCATTAATAAAATCGAAACCTGTAACAGAAGAAGTCTAATACGGAGTCCTACAGAATAGAAATCCATAATACTCTATTATAGATTTCTACTCTATTAATCTTCTACTATAGATTTCTTCCTATAGAAGAAATTCTGACCTCAAAATTATGTTAAATGCTATGGATTTCACTTCACAGGATCAAATATAAGCATTAATCATCAGCATATTTCCACTTCTCATAAACTGAAGTAGCAGTTGTGATCAACATTGATGCTATTCAGAAATATAAAATATCCTTGTTTACTGTATTCCAGCTGGAAAAAGGTCTTTCATTTTTCTGGTCAAAACATATCAATATTCCATAACTGATACAAAAGGAGATTGTACTCAGATTATCTTTTTCCAAATGAAAAATGAAAAACATGTGGAGGTTTTAAATTCTGGATTAAATTTTGCCGGAATAGCCTTTTAGCCAGTTTTAGGAATAAGAGAAAGGAAAAAGCAAGAGTCCAATGCATGTAACCCAAACCTTGTGTAGCATCTCGGGGGGGGAAGTGGAATTCCAAACCAAAGAAGAAACATCAAGTTTTAGAGCATTTTTAATAAATATATTGAAAATGAACCAATGCAGAATTTACCATAACAGGGAAGAATGTATCAATATCCTAATTGTCCCAGGACATTATTGATTTCCTGTGCCCTGTGCTTATGCCACAAGTGAAGCTGTTGACCTCAGGACCCAGAGGTAAAGTGGGAAGTACTTGACTATTTGTATTTGTTTTAACTGCACGCAATTTGCACAATCATCATAACACAATTATTTATAATTTTAGTGTGTTAAGGCTTCAACTGAGAGAATAATAAAATTCCAGCTTCAAGCATGAATTGTGTTTCCTTTATTTTCCATTACAGGATTCTGCCTGTGAAATTGATGGAGGATGCCTGCAACATATTCCATAACTTGGATACAACAAATTGATAGCACCAGCAAAGGCTATTGATCATTAAAAACCCTCTTAGATAAGCAGAAACTTCAAGCACATATTTTACACAATATGTAGCATAATGTCAGCCTGATCCACATTTTTAGTCCTTTCCTGTTTCTTTCTTTATTTATTTATAAAATATCAGCATGGTAGAATTACAGCAGCATAACCAGCACGAGCTGTTGTTTTGGGAAAATGTTACTTCCTGCAGCTGCATTTGCAGTGCTTTTACCAGCACCACCAATCATGAAAGGACAACTTTGGAAACAGCTTTTGCAGTCTAAAAATAGATCCTTCTGGATTAGTATTCACCTATACATGTAAATAAGTCAGTCTGATTTTCAGGCAGGCTTTAAGGGAAATGAGATTAGCATAATATGAAAATAATTCAATTATTCACAAGAAGATGCAATTATCATATAATCAGTGTGCGGGAATCCAAATAAATCAGCATCTTCATATTTATATTTGAACAAAGAAATCCATCTGCCAATGATAGAAGATTCAAAGACAATTAATTTATTATAGAACAAAAGACGTTGTTCTGACGATTTGAAAATCAGGTACAAGGAAAGCAACAGAACTGGTAATGACTCTAATGCATGCTTTGATTGCTGGAGATGGAAATTGCATTACAGAAGCCAAGCAAAGTGCCAGGTTGTTCTGCACACCGGGGGCCAGGCTGGTGTCTGCTGGGACTGCCTGATCTCTGGGGGGTTCTAAATTAACCCTTCCTGCAGGGGTGCAAGGCTGGAGCTCTGGCAGCTCACAGCAGCCCTGTCCTGTGGAGATCCTCTACTTGAAATACACACAGGGGCCACTAAAACCCGAAAACCAACCAAACAAGGAGCTAACCAACCAACCATACAACCATTCAACCAGCTAACCAACCAGTGAAATAACCCATGAACTAAGCAATCAATCAATAAACTAGCCAACCAACCAACCATTCAACCAACCAACCAACTAACCAACCAATCAATGAACTAACTAAGCAACCAAGGAACCAACCAATGAAATAACCCATGAACTAAGCAATCAATCAATAAACTAGCCAACCAACCAACCA
>QUSF01000018.1:13487868-13590711 GCA_003676055.1 Chloebia gouldiae | reverse complement strand
CTGACCTGAGTTCACATTTACTCACATTTACCCTGCTCTGACCTGAGCTCACATTTACTCACATTCCTATTTCTGCACACACTGCCCGAGGTGGGCTATTGATGCATGCTTTTCTTATTATCTTACACTGAGTAACTCCACCCTGCAGGGATCTTTAAGGACTAGAGAAGGGACTGATAGCTCCATGCCATATTTCCCTAGGTGAGTTATCAACTTAGTGACTTATTCCTTCTCTGGCTTGGAGTTTATTTAAATATTTTATATAAATGTATTTGCTGGCTCCAGCTATAAAAGTTCAGAGAAATCCATTTGAAATTACAACTTCTTTAACTGGGTAGAGGAACATACACCTAAAAATCCACTCTGCAGCTGGTTCAGAGAGGGGATTTGGACAAGGATTTTGATAGACAATGACTCTGTATCCTCCTGAGAACTGGGCTTGGGTCTCTCACATCTTGGTGAGAGCTGCTGATCTCCCAGGGAAATTCTAATAATGCTGTGTCTAAAGCAAAAAGGAGCTTTCAGAGAGCTGCTTTTCTGAACAATTTTAGAAATTGTTCAGTGATTTTGGCCCAGATATTTCTGAGGGAATTGAAGTTTAGACTCAAATTTGAAATGTTTCTTCTCAGTTTTAGAAAAAAATAAAGATCTTTGAGTTAGTTTGTCACTCTAAAGAATCACGGGTTATCCTAAGATACAGAATTGGGCGACTTTCTCTAATTTCTTTGTATTCCATTTGCAGTTGCATTCAGTCACCTGATTCGTTGCCTTTCTATCCTTACACCTCAGCCCTGACACCAAAGAATGAGTATAAGAAAAAATGTGCTGGAAAAATAACCAAGTGATACCTATTAACAAACAAGGAAATTTAAACCAGATGGTTAAGCACCAAATTTTCAGCAGAGCCCAAGCATGTTCCAGAGGAATCACAAAAATAAACATCTGAATGTAAAACTGTGAAACATATGCTCACATTAATATTAAATCAACAGCAGCAACACTGGTGTGTGTATGTGTATTTATATAAATACATGAGAGTGGGGGTACTGCTGATATCCTGGTTTATATGTTGATTATTTAAAGGGACTTGCAGGCTATTCTGATGTTGTGAAGTCAAACATTCCTTTACCTGCTCTGGCTTTAGGAGCCATATGTTTTCATTTCCAGTCCACTGAGAACCTCTGAGTTCCATATGCACGACGTAAATGTGAATTTACGTTTGTAAATTGAGTAAGCACACACTTCTGTTATTTAAAGCAACATATCATAACATATTTAAAGCACACACTCGTGCTGTTTAAAGCCTAGAATGTCATTCTGCAGAGCAGAACTGCAGGAGCTGCAGCCATGAAGAAAAGGCCTGGTCTCAGTCAGTGGTCACATGTGGGAGCTGCAGAAGGTCCAGGGTGCATGTGGCCAGAATTATGGTGTGTCAGGAGAAACAGAGATTCCAATGGCACCTCAGCCAGCTCCGGGCACTGAGAAAGGGGTTTGGCTGTTCCAAGGAGATCTTTTGCTAAGATCATGATGTTTTCTCCCCCAATTCCCTTCAGCTCCATGTGAAAGCAAGATCCAACATATGCTGTGTGCATCCTGTGCCCCCCTGCACGTCACTTTGAGTTATCCCAGAGCCTCCTGAGCACTCGGGGAGCAGAGCTTCACTGGGCTGGAAATTCATGCTTCAGCAAATGCATTGTCAATTTGGTGACCATCTGTAACTCACAGGAGCCTTGTTTTATGAGTAAGGCAGGGATCCGATTTCAGAGCAGGCCCAGGGATGTTCTGGAAGCCCTACAGCTCACGGCTTTATAGAGCCCAAGGATGAAGTGCTGGATGAGATCTCACTTTTGGGAGCACCTCCCACACCAGAGACATTCACACCTACAGGTGAATCTTGCAGACAAAGAGTAAGAGAAAGCAAACTCCTAGGAGCTCCAGGATGAAGCATTAATTGCTCTGGAGAAAACCAGATTTTCAGGGGTGGTCAGTTAACAGCCAGAGACACAATTTGCCTGAGTTGTTTTCTCTGAGTGCAGCTGAAGTGAGCAATGTACCCGAGCAATATATACAACAAACAATCAATTATGTCATAAGGAACTTCGGCTTTACAAGTAAAACTTTCAAAAAGTGATTAGGGATGAGTGAAAAATGGGATTTTTCAGTCGAAAAATGGAAATGAAAATGTCCAGCATTATTTATAGATTTTTCTATCCATCATTCAGGACATGGACATCCCTGAGCAGCCACCACCACTGCTGGTGGTTTACTGCAAACACAGAAAACTCAGGCGAGCAGGACCACCTTATCAGGGGCAATTTAGGAACTGAATTGTTGGCCATTGTTTCTTTTATTAACAGCAACAGCCATCCTCATTGTCTCATTGAAACAGAATTTCCAAGGAGACAAAAAGATGCAGTTCACCTAAAGCCCTCCTAAATCAGCTCCACAACAGTTTTTTCCTTCCTGTTCTCTAATCCCCGATGAGATGGTGCAATATTAGTGAATTACATTCATTATTCACCTGTCATCCTGATAAATGATTTTTCAATAGGGGAACCCACATAATACATCTTTACTACAGTGAATTAGGGAAACCCAGAACAAAGCAGTGTCTCCTTAGCTGCATTTGCATAACCCGGGGAAATATCTTCTCCTAAATCATTTCTGTTCCCTTTCTTGTTTGTTTTCTTATAGCAGGATTTGAACACTGGCATTTGAGAGGGATGCTAATGAATTCCCAGAGGATTAAAATAAAGCTACAGTAAATAGAGTTACCTTTCAGTCACCTCTCTAATGCTTACATCTGTGTGCAGAAAGGACCTGAATGGAAATCATTTCCCTCCTCCTCTGCAGGTTACTCTGCTGATTTTGGAGGGTTTGTACTGATCTCGCATTTTGTGCTTTACCAATGTGTCAAACACATTTTACAACGTGTTTTACACATTGGTAAAACACAAAACAAACCTAGAGAATCCCAGAAGCGCGTGGGGGAAATCCCATGTTGGAATCAAACGACAGTTTGTTGTTTCCCATTTAGAACCACAGGAGGGGTTGGGTTGGAAGGGACCTTAAAGATCCTCTCATTCCATGGCAGGGACACCTTCTGCAAGCCCCGGTGTCCAACCTGGCCCTGGGCACTGCCAGGGGTCCAGGGACAGCCCCAGCTCCTCTGGGCACCCAAGCCAGGGCCTGCCACCCTCCCAGGGAACAATTCCTTCCTGGTATTTAACCTAAACCTGCCAGTTTGAAGCCATTTCCTGGGTCCTGTCCCTCCATCCCCTGTCCCAGTCCCTCTCCAGCTCTCCTGGAGCCCCCTCAGGTCCTGGCAGGGCTCTGAGCTCTCCCTGGAGCCCCCTCAGGTCCTGGCAGGTCTCTGAGCTCTCCCTGGAGCCCCCTCAGGTCCTGGCAGGGCTCTGAGCTCTCCCTGGAGCTGCTCCTCTCCAGGTGAGCCGCCCCAGCTGTCCCAGCCTGGCTCCAGAGCAGGACCTGGTGGAACCTCCTGAGGTTTCCACATCCCTCCTCTCCAGCCTCTCCTGGCTGCAGTGCCCATGAGAACAAACCCCTCTGGGCTGTTCAAAGCTCCTCAATAGGACAAAGCGTTCTGCTCTAAAATCTAAACTTCAAAAAACACATTCCCCTTCGAAATCTGCTGCTGTTCCTTGAGAGGAGGTTCTTTTCTGCTTTCAGGTTTCCTAGCACTGGTTATCTGAGAAAAAGGCACCACTCTTAGAGAGCTCCTATTAATCCTCGTGTCCTAAGCACAGAAAATTTCCCATTCAGAGGAGTGAAGGGACAATGGAGTCCTTCAAGGAAATTCAAGGAAATGCTTATTTTGTAACCTGTTTAGCTTAGATGGAAATAGAGCCCTGTGTCTGGATCAGTGCCATGCTACCCAAATTTACAGCATTTATACATCTCTAAATTATACAATTGTGTTTAGCTGTTTTTCAGCAAGCTGCTTAGAAACTTGGAAATTTTGACTGTTATTTGTTGCAGCAGGGCAATCTTATAAACCTTATCAGTCTGTAGATAGGATCTTGTGAAAATTTGCCATATCTTCTGCTATTTGTACAGCATTTTAAAACTTTTTATTCAAATAGACCTATTTTACTGAGGCTTAAAACTTCCTTAATTAGGTTTAAAACTTTCTTAATCAGGTTTTCTAACCTTATTTTTCTTTGATTTTTTCAAACTTTAAAGTGCTTAGGCTCAGCCACACTTATTCAGTCGGGAGCCTGGTCTGGCTAACCACTGTTACCAGAAAATATTTCATCCACAAACAAGTCATTTGTAAGATCCTAAACTGGACTTAAAGTTTTCTTTTCTGTTGTGGAGACCTGCACTGTGATAATGGGTTCTGCCTGAAAGATCTGGAAATTAATTTAAAATTACTTTCAGACTCCCTGGATTTAAAAACTTCCATCAGACTGGCATTGGGCTCAAGTGCAGCTAAATAGCCTAATAAATATGACTTTTGCTGATATTAGTCAATGGCAGAGGGCTCTGCAGCCTGCTCAGTCCCAAGCACTGTGATGCCACACACAATAGAGGCCTGACAAATATTCAATGCCACACATTCAAAGGGTAAAACTTCGATTTAGAGGCAAACTTAAGTTTTGTAAGCGTTGCTATTTATTACAGAACTCTTCTATTGACTTAAAGGACATTTATTCACTGTTTCTTCAGGGTGTATAGGAGGTCCAGTTCCCTTTATTCAAGTGGCAAATTCCATTAAAATAAAAACCCTGTCACTGGTAGAAGGTACAAATCGGGTTCAGCAGTTGTTGAAATTAAGCAAATACTTGACTTTAAAGCTCTCCTCAGTTTTTCAGTGTAATTACACACCCATAACTAGGCCAGGTGCACCATATTAACATACATGTGAACATCTGCATAAGGAAATTTGGCTGTGGCAGGAAGTCTAGACAGATTTCTAGGTGCTAACAAGAACCCTGAGTTTCCTGGATTTTATTGTGAGGCTGGCTCAGTGTTCCTGAGCTCCATTTATGAATGGACACTTCCATAAGCAGTGGAAAATGCTTTATTTTTCTAGTTCCTCCCTTACAGTTGCCACTGATTTCTGCATAGTCTTACATTTCTTAGTTGCCTTTAACTGCTCTTTTTTTTTTTTTTAACAAGAAATTGTCACAGGTATGCCAAAAGAAAACCAAAATCTCAGCAGGTTAATAGAACCATCAATCTTTTACACATAAACTTGTATGTGTACCTATATACACACAAATCAGTTTGTATACATCCCAGAAAAACTGGTGAACTGTAATAAGCCACAGCAGAGTTCTTAATTGAGTTCTATACTAATAATGAGCATTAATATTGCTGCTTAACTAATCAAAGAATTAACAGTGCTGTGCAAACTACATCTGTATAACATTTATATTGTTGAGCAGGAATTGTAAACTGTTGGGAGGATGCTGAAGAAAGGGAACAAACCTGATTTTACTCTGCTTTAGCTGCAAGGCCACAATCTACAACAATTAATATAAAAAAATGCCTGTACAGCTCTGTTTTTAAAAGCTAATATCAATGCTACCATTTCTACTGACACTAAGAGTGAGACATTCTCATGCAAATGAAAAAAGCATTTTCAAGCAATTTCTCCTCCTATATAAACCCTTGTTTATATAATGCAAGAGAAACAACGGAAAGGGAAGATAAGGCAGATGCATCTTTCTACATCACATTTTAGAGCTGAACTCGCAGGATTGTACAACACAAACAATTTCCAGCAGCACTCCATCAATGTGACAAATGCTGCCATTCCATCACACGCAGCTTTGACACTCGCAAAAATCAGTTCTGAGCTCCACTCACTGGAAAGGTGAGATTGGTGTGAGAGCAGAGTGAAATCAAAGCTACAGAACAGCACATTCCTGTACAAGAATTAGCATTTCTTCCTGCCATTGGCAGCACTGCTGAGACTTGTAAATTATTCAACATCTACAATCAACATGCCAAATTTCAGTGGAAACCTTGGTGCTTTTGTAAGTAAATTTTTATTTTGCCCGATCGTGTTTGTGTGATTGACTGAGGTGTTGCACAAAGGCATCTCTGCAGCTTGATTGGGAACGCTGCACTTGTGCTTCCTCAAGGAAAAATTGGCCTCTTGCATTTGAAATTCATGTCATAAATTCCTCAGTATTCAGATTTACCATCTCTCTTATAGCCTCATTCTATCTCTGGAATCTTTGGCTTTGATGAAGACAGGAGAAACTACAAGGAACTACAAGCAGATCTGTAAGGACCATCCATTTATTAACTTTTATTAAAGTTATCCTGATCCACAAGGCTCAGACATTTAATTAAAGTAAATGGAAAAGATGCAGAAAAAAAAAAATCAGAGTGAAATTTAATATTAGATCAGTCTAAGGAAATTCAAGAGAAAACAGAGGGTACTGATAAAATACCTGATGGATGGGGAAGGATATGATAGTTCAAGGAGAGGGGATGTCATGCAGTATTGTCCCAGCTGAAGGCAGAGCACACAGCTGCTGGGAACTCATTTACATGCACAAGTGCTGCCTGCAAGGCCACACTGCTGCAGAAGAAAAAGCCTGAGATCAATTATTGAAGGGCTGGAGATGCTGCTCACACTTTCCCTGCTCTGACTCTGGTTTTGCACACATCCATCCTCCCACCAGTTCAAACTAGCAGCTCAGGAAGGAGTGCCAGTGCTGGGGTAGCAATGATGCTTTAGGATTTGAGCCTTTCTATTTTTCCTCTATTTGTGGTCCTGCAGCTCTTTAGTGAGTAACTCCAAACTCCATGTGCAGTGTGAGCTGCTGTGTCCCATTCTGGGCACACACAACAATTCCACTCCAGGCCTGGCAATCAAGGACACCTCACTGCCTCAGGGCCTGAGAGATGGAAACAAAAAATGAGTTGGGAGGAGCAAATTTGGGGTAAATGACTTCATTATGTGAAGCTGTAATTGGAAGATTAACCCCCAATATGCAAATGGACCAAACCTATAAAAGTCTGCAAACCTGTGACCCATAATCCATTTTTGGGTGCAGCCCCTGGGTTTTTATCTGCCCTGAATGTACCTGAAGGCTCTTCAATAAATAGAAATGCTTTTTATTCCCTTATTTCTGTCTGGCCCCTGTTTTTAGGCAGCCCAAAGGGCACCAGCAGCACGAAGCTCCTGCAGAGTGAAGTTCTCAGCAGGAGCTGGAGCAGGCAGCTGGGGCAGGAGTTTCAGGTTTTTTACCCCTTCAGCACAAATTGGGCACAGGTGGCTCCATCAGCACTCGAGCAGCGTCGCTCTCCCCCCTCCAAGCCTGGCTGTTATTCCACCGAGACATTCTCATTGTTGTGATTGGCTTGTCAAGCCTTCACATTCCTAATTTCTCAGTTTTGATGACTAGATCTTTGCTATAATACCAAGAACAGCGCAGGAAGCGAGTGAAGGACTGACAGTCTTTCATTTTTTAAGACACAAAATAAGTCTTTCCTGTCTACAAGTCAATCCTGTTTTATTCTTAGCTTCTCTGGAGCACACTTCCTCCGACAAGAACTAAACTCTTTTGTCAAAGACATAAATACTGTGGCAGCATTGTTCAAACCCTTCCTTCTTGGGTTGTGCTAGCAGATTGCAATTTGCCTGGTAGCATTAAGGTTCTAAAAGTTTTTGTTTAAAAAGTTGCCTTTGAGTAAAAAAAAAAAAATTAAAATCTATAATTTAAATTGCATAGAATTCCTGATATTCTCCTGAGGCAATTAATAATCCAAATATAAGCAACAGCTACTATGTAACATTTTTCAGTCAACATCAAGTGAGATTAAGAAGATATTTCTTAAAACAGTGAAATAGAAAATTACGTTTTACATTGGAGTTTGATTGATGATAAAGAAGAAATATTTTATATTCCTTGCACCAAACAAGCTGAAACACAAATATTAATATTATCTAAGACTTCAGTGTGGCTAAATAATTCATAAAAGTTAATTGAATTTTGTTGGTTGGAAAGGGGATAAGATTGATTCAGCGGTGAGACAGATGAGATAATCCCCTCAGCCCCTGATATGAGGATTGCCCTTTTTTACAGCCTCCTCCAATTTTTTCCCTAATTACACAGGATCAGTCAGCAAACATCTCCCGGGGGCTCCCAGCAGCTGCTGACCCCAGCATTCCCTCGAGGGGCCTGGAAAAGGCAGCACCAACTGAAGTGGTTAATTTGGACATACTTAGTGGTAGGTGCTTATTCTGAGGTAAATATTTTCCTGGCCCCTCCAACCACCAAGAGCTGTTTAAAATTTTCCTTATGTTCTGCATACTCCGGTTATTTTGCCTTGTCCTCTTGCATATTAATTACAATCCACTTTACCTTGCAATACAGCAGTCCAGAAATACAAAGACAAATTCCTGTGAATTTAAAGAAATCTGACAAGCAGATCAAATAACGCTCACTGGGCTGAGAGAAATCAAAATTCTCCCCAGTCTAAAAACCTAAGAAGAAAGAAAATTTGTGCCACGGATGTGAAGAATTTGCCCCACTGTTGGTGTCAGTACCTCCCACCACTCAGACTATGACAGAGAGGTATAAAAGCAACTTAGCAGAACTTTCATGCACAATTTCAATGCTATTGATTAAATAAAAACTCTGATTTACAGGAAGAAACTGTAGCAGCGAGAGTTGTTGAGGAAGAACAGAAAATTACAGTCTGGAAACTGTGATTATTTCAACTATCTCATCTACAGATTAAGGAAATTTATTTTGGTCCTCTCCTGCCTAAATCCCCAGTTCAAATCCTGAACTGTACTCATTCACTTGGTGAAATACTGCAGCCTGGTGAACACTCTAAACCCAGAATATCAAAAAGGTCAAAATAATATTAAATGTGGGTCTTTGCAAAATTAAAGCTGAGTCTTCCCAAGCACTGCCTGAGCTCACAGAGCAAGGCAGACAATTCCAGCCCTGTGATGCTTTGCACTTAGAGGATGGTGCTGGCACCACACACTTGTAACAAAATGTAGTGAGAAGGGGCTAAATATTAATTTATATCAATAAAGATTACAAAAGCAACACAAAAGAGAGATTACTGTGAGAGACATCAATCCTCCTTCTGTGCAAATGGTAGGAGGGAAGAGAGGAGAGCATTAAGGAGGAGTGTTGGGGTGGAGCAGGATTCTGCTCATCACTCAGGGAAAACCCCCAGTCCATCTCTCTGCCCAGGACTGTGTTATTTTGGGTTATTTAATAAAGCAAATAATACATAGCTATTCTATATAATTATATCATTAATAATAATTCTATAATTAACACATTGTATACATTATATATGCTAAATATATAGATATAATTAATTATACAGATATAACTAATATAGGTCTGATTACAGGTTCTTACTAGAGAAAAGTTAAATCTTATTAGATCTGTGTCTCACTCATCCTCTACTTTTAAATCACAGTAGAGCAAATACACAAAACAAAGACTTCAGGCTGTTTCCAAGGTGATAAATCAAGAGGCAATATTACATGTGGCAATAAGTTCACACTGCAGTTATTCAAGCATTAAAATCTTCTTTGCTAGAGGATCTGCAAACCC
Organism: Chloebia gouldiae; assembly: GCA_003676055.1. Lineage (NCBI taxonomy): Eukaryota > Metazoa > Chordata > Aves > Passeriformes > Passeridae > Chloebia > Chloebia gouldiae. The sequence continues at coordinate 13,581,145 of QUSF01000018.1, read as the reverse complement.
CTTCCCTCTCATGTCCCCACCCCCCTTTCTATTTTTTTTCCAAATGAAGGATTATGCAGGGTAAGGAAACACAGGTAGATATTTGTACTAGCAAGAGGTACCTAAATGCACAGACAAAGCCCTTTTTTTCTTTTTTTTTTTTCTTACCCAAAAGTACTTTTATACTGCTTTATATATATATATATATTTTTTTTTTCCTTTTCTGGCTGCTTATGTCCTGAGCAATTGCTTTTATGAGCACAAAGTGCTGTTTTTAGTGGAAGTCTGGAGGGGTCTGCACGAGAACATTAAGCAGGGTTGTGACTCAAGAGACTGAAGCTTTGATCCAGTAATGAGATCATCAGGAATACTCCCAGCAGTGCTGCAGATGTGCTGCACAATAAAACAGAACTATCTACAGCATCAAGAAATGCAGATCTAGAACAACCCCACGCACAGAGCAACAGGGGAACAGAAGGGTGAGGAAATAAAGGCTGCAAAATGACTTTCACTCCAAGGGCGAAATTATTATTACAATTTCAGCTTCAAAAATACAAACTGCATAAGTCATTTCCATTATAAATATTATCTTGATATCTATGCAGTACAAAACACAGATTAGAAGGAAAGATGGAGCTTTCAAAATCCAGGAAGATTGGATGGGATCTAATCACCTATGAAATACTTCACTGAACTATACCATGAAGGAAATACAGGTACAGTTGTACAGAGAACATATTAGTTTCACTCTTAGTTAAGGAAGTCATCAGGCAGCAGGTGAATTCTTATTCTTGTTTCCACAGTAGGAGGATTTTCAGGCCTCTGAATTGTCTTAAGGCTGTCAGTACAGTGACTTTTTCCAGTGGGACAGTGGGAACTGCATTTATCTGTGGAGCAATTCATTAATTCCAGCTCCTATGGCCAGCAGCAGCTGGTGATCAGTTATTGGAGCCCTGATTGTCCCAAGCTGCACCTTGCTCGAGACAGGCTCCTCATCTGTGTCACCTCATCAATTATCACTTAATAAGAACTGTTACTCCTCTTTAAATGTTCAGCGTGGACAGAGACAAATTCTGACATTAGCATAATGAAGTCTAATATCTCAATAAAGGGCATGAGTCAATAACTGCCATGAGCCACGTCCTGTATTCAGCCAGCCCTTTCAAATTCCCAGGGGAGACATAGCCAAAGTATTAGAGGGCCCAGAGGTCTTTAAAAGGTGTTTAAATTCAAATATACAGCGAAACAGAGTAACTTAGGTTGCTTTGAAGCCAGGATCTGAATACTGGTTTTTTTGCCAATTGCTAGTCAGCAGTTCTGCTTCTGATTTTATCTGAAAGTTATAAAGAAAGATTTCCATGCTCAGTTACTCAGAGCTGCTCCCCTGCACTGTGTGCCAGACAAGCCTTGTCAGACAGACTTGTGTTTTACTAGTGGAAAGCATCATCTGCTTTATCCTTAGCCCAGATTTTTAAAGCCACTTTAATTAGTGTAGTTTAAGGAAGATTCATCTGTTCTAAAATTTATACCTGAGCTGCTTGCATCACAGGCTGTCCATAATTATTGAGGCTTTTAAAAAAAGCTGTAACTTCAGTTTCTTATTTTCTGAATTCAAAAGAATAAATGGTTCTGTTAGCAACACTAATATTTATGAACACAGAAGTTTGATGCACATAATAAAAAGTAGTAAAGCATGAAACACCAGCAGTTAATGCAGAATGCTTCTTTTAGGGATGAAAAAGATAAGGAAGTCACACTCAGAAATACATTTAGCACCACTGCAGAAAAGTTCAGTGTGACATGTCTCTGCTGCTCTGCAGTCACAGATCACTGACCAAGCACAGGGAAAGGGGAGAATGAAATGTGGCCTGGCCACCAAACTGTCCCTACACCAGCTTGGACACACTCCAGGGTCCAGCACCGACTGAAAGAGCTCCTCCCTGAAATCCAGACCACTTAACAGAGAAATAGATGAGATTGCCAAATAATTCTTCTTTTCCTCATTTTCCAGCCATGTGCTGCTCTTGTCTGGAGAATACAAACAGGAGCTGCTGCGGAGGGCTTGGGCAGGGACGAGAGCTCACAGCAGCTCCCTGGGGTCTGGAACACCCAGCCTGGGAACTCAGGAATAAACAAAGCTTTCAAGACATCCTTCCCCAAAAGCTAACATCAGTAACACCAGGTGAGTGGATTTTAAACCAGAATTAAATGGCTCACCATCCTGCTAGTGCCCACATTCATTCCAGATCTCTGCACACAGCAGTAAATGAACACGAAACCCCTGTTAGAAATGATTATACCCAACACCTCAAGGGGAGGCAGTGACAAAACATGGTATATGATTGTAAATTCTGTTTTACTCAGTAGATGTGTGATCAGACCACTCTGGCCTGGCGTATCCAGGACCTGGATTTAATTCTTCCTGTAAAAAAAACTCTGTTTGGCCCTTATTCCTGCCAGGAATCTCTCAAATCCCCCCCTTTCAGTCTACACTTTGGTGTTTCCAGTCTATGAAGTGGAGGAGGAGCTGAAAGACACCAAAAATCTTTTCTCCAGCACGACTGTTTTAGCTATGGAACCATCACATCATTTATTCATTTTGCCTTTTTAAGCATTTTGCACAAAAACTGAACAGTTCAGCTGAAGGCACTGAAATACTTGCTGCACTACACAAGCTCGCAGGAAACTTCCTTTTCCAAAATTTCCTTCTAATTCAACAGAATTGCCTGGAATCCATAAACACAAATGTAGAGACAGATAAAAAAGTGTTCACCAGCACCCATAACTGGAGTTTGATTTCAGCTTTAATGTTCAGGTCATGTTCGTGTCTGCCTTCAGCAGTCAAAGTCTAAAGCTTTTATCAGGATAACCAACTCGTGAGTTTTGCACTGTGACATCTGAGGAAAACATTATGGCTCATACTTCCTGGAAGAAAAATTATTTCCATTAAGTCAGGTGTACAATAGTTATAAAAGCACAGTCTAATACTGTTAAAGAAATACTTTGACATCCTGCTGATAAGATCATTCTACCCTTGCAGAATGTCAACAGCTAATCATATTCTTTATCTGCACAGATATTATACTGAGAAATTGACTTTGCCATCTGGCTCTCCAGAATTTTTATCAGGTCTTTTTAATTAGGTTCAAATCATTGATTTCCATTGTTCCCCTGCTCCTGTGTTTTTCAGACTGAATCCATTTGCAGTGCACTGCAGCGTTCTCAAGTGGAACCTAAAATGAATGGGATTTTCCCACAGGTTTTCACACTTTACATCTGCGAGCAGAAGTCCTGTCATGCTTGCTTAGTGGTGCATATAATTCAATTTTTGTTTTATTAAGATATGAGGATGACCAATCTATTAACAGCAACAAAAAAAAATTATAAAAAGTTTAATCAAACAACCTTAAAAACTCCATATGAAGAATGGGCCCAAGGCTCATAAATTAAAGACATCTGCAAGGAGTCTGGGAGGTTGGGTTCTATAATTGTGATGAACATAATGAAATTAAAGTTGTAAAGACTTTCACAGGCCAGGACATATTTCTATGTTAGATTGGGTTTCCTGGCCTGCTGCAATGCTAAAGGCATTTCAAGTTGAGAAGAAGTTTATAATATAAAATATTGCTGTACACCTCACATGCAGATCCTGTAAATTTCAGGTCTCAGAGCAGAAGCTCCTGCAAGACTATTGATTTTAAACCCTACACAAAACAGTAATTAAACTCTAAAGTAACTTTGGTAATGTTAATCTATGAGGAAGACACTCTTCTGGGTAAGAAATGTCTTTAAGAATTTGCATTCAGAAGGAAAATTGAAAACAAATCCCTAAAGAATTGAAGACTAATTTGATTTTCAAAGTATGCAAAATCCAGTTCTGAAATTCCCTCAGAATTTAATGGATGGAGTGGCTTGGATACAGACCATAACCTTAGTTCTGATTTAAAAAAAAACAACCAAGGTAAAACCAACCCAAGAAGAAAGCAAGCAAACACACACCCACCACACCTTGGTGATACAGTTTAAAAGCTGAACAGAGAGGTTTACATCTTCTGCTCATTTCCTGCATTAATTATACAAAAATTTATGTGTCCTAGATATAAAATACAGCAAGTCCTTTAGGAGGGAGACCAAAGCACAATTCGGGGTTCACACAACAAGGCTGTCCAATGACAAGACACAGCAAAACCCCTCCAAAAGCCACTCACGGGCACTGTACTCACATTTAAAGCTCAAATATTTCCCAGACTCTCTGGCCTTTCTCGCTGCTGACCAGAGGAACTTTGGGTGGGAGCTGCCAGGCTGTGTCTGCTTGGGAGCACAGCTGTACTGGAAGGATTTAGCACTGGAACAAGGTCATTTCCCTTTTTCCCCCCTAGAAGAGAGGGCAAAATACGACACCAGGGACAGCAGGATATGTCCTTTTCTTGATGCAAACAGAACTTTCATTATGGGCACATAAGTCAGCTCAGGTACTGGAAAGTACTTGGAAATTCAGCCTGCAAAATATTTCTCTACAGAGTGTCTGGAATCAAACAGAACCTGCTTCTGCTGAAGAAATTACAACCCTTGGAAAAATCTTACTCGAAGGCTGTACTAACCCCACACCCACTTAATAATGTATCAATAGCAGAGTTTACTTCAAAACAAATCACAGGACCTGCAGAGCAGCAAACCTGAGGCATGAGGATCAAAATATGGTGATATTTTGCAATTAAAGCCAACCAGCACATGGGGCTGGCCATGGGGTTGGAAGGGGAAGCAGAAGGTGCAGGAAAACTTTCCCCAAGTTTTAATTATCTTCCACCGATTTGAGTGGTACAGCTGGACACTTTCACTGAGACATTTGCTTGGAGATCAGAGAAAGAAAAGTAGAAAGAAAAACCAGGAGTATGTTTGGTTGGCTGTTTTTCTCAAAAATAAAGCTGTCTCACCTATAATTCTCCTTTCTTATATTTAAAAAAAAATATTTTTTTTAATTTTCAAGATATACTCCTGTAAAATTTAAATACAATTTAGAATTTATAGAATATGAATTATTCCTTCAAGTGTCTGAATACCAGTTACACCATAAGCTTGACCCTGTGCTGAGACCCCCAGTTCCTCTTTCTCATTGCATATATTTTTCAATTCCTTTCTCATGTTTTTCATAGAGATGCAGACACACAAGATATTTGATAGAGTAACATTATTATTCTACTTCTTCCTCTTATGACATTATTATTAATAAAGTTCTCTCATTTATAATCCCTGTTCACTTAGTTCTTTTCACAGCTACAAGTGTTATTTCTTGCTCTGGAGGTTATTCAGCCACTCAGAAATACTTCAGTGATTTTTTTTTTTTTTAAATTGATCAGAGACGTTTTTGATGATTCATTGTTAAATGACTCTGCTGCATGCTGTGGTTATACATGTGAAGATCTGGCATTTTCCGTGCTGGGAGGAGTTCCCTTGCAGGGTTTGGCCCTCTGGGAGAGCAGCTCTGCCCCCCCTAAAACGCAGCCCGGCTCCCACAGCAGCTCAGAAGTGATGGGGATTGATGGGGATGGAGTAACTCAGGTGTACCAATGCTGTGACACGCTCGTGCTTTTACTGCAGAGCTCCAGGAGTCCTGCAGGAGGCTGCAGAATATTCCTGACACATCCAGCTGGCTCTCCCGGGCTGATAAAAGCATAGCCACTGCAGCACAGTTCACCTCTTCAGCTTCTTAAATGATTTCCCCCTTCCAGAGAATCTGCCTATGTTGGGGTCAAACAGTTAAACTCAGCCAAACAAAGCCCTCGAGTATTTTTACCCAGTTGAGAGCAATAACCAAATGCTCTCGTACAACCACTTTTCTTCAAGGTGGGAGAATGAAGAGCCAGGCTCTCATCTGCTATAAAGCTTCCTCTGCTGTGAGGAAATCAATAGCAGGGGTGATGACTTCTCAATTATCCCTTCAATGCATTTTCAGTTTTCTTGCTTTTACCACACTTTACCTTCTCCCTCATGGCTAAGCCACTAGCCAGATACTCACAGGAAGGAGAAACCTTTCCCCACGACATCTGAAATAACCAAACAGTTGGATTTTTCTCTGAAGAGGTTGTAAACTCTAAATGATAATTTAAGAACCATACAATGAAAGAACTGTATAATACATATATACATATATATATATATAAATAAAAGGACAAAACTGTTACTTCTCCCGTGGTGTTTTTCTCTCCCCTGTGATGAAAACTGTGCTGCTGCCAAAGAGATGAAACCGAGGAGGTGACTCACGAGCCTCCCCTGTGCAGCATCCCCGTGAGGAGCCGTGTCCCAGGCCAGGTGAGCCCCACACCTGGGCACAGGTGCAGCTGCAGCCCTGGCACCTCCCAGCTCCCCTGGCACCACAGCTGGCTGTGCCAGCCCCAAAGCACAGCACAGCTGCTCCTTCTGTGCCAATATACCCAACACTGACTACCAACAGCATCACTTCAAAAAATCCCTTCTGCACAGAAGACGAACAACGCGTTCTCCATCAGCTTCAGAGTTTTTCTGAAGATATTCTGGTGATTTGCTGGAACCTTTCCCGGTTTTATTTCTGTATTTAACCAGCAGCTCTCCCCACCAGCAAGCCCCAAGCCTCAATAACTCCCGTTAGCAGCCTCTGAGCTCCTCACACACCCCTGGGTGCCTGAGTGTGCCTGACCCCCTGTGCCAGGAAACCAAGGCAGCAGCGCTCACAGCAGGCAGCGCTGTGCCCGCCTGGCAGCAGGGCTGAGCTGGAGCTGCCCAGCCCTGCCCTGCGCCCCTCCCAGCCTGGCAGGGCTGCCTGTGCCATCCACATGCCCTTAACCCCTCCCGAGCTGCAGAGCAGACGGGCCCGGGTGAGCTGCTCAAGAGCTGCTCGTGGAACTGTCCATCAATGCCTTTAATTACAGTCTGCCTCTTTTCAAAATAGCCCGTATTGATTTTTGTTTCTTTTTTTAATGCAGAACATAAACTGCCCTGTAAACACAGAATGGATAGCAGAATATCAGAATAGGCTGCTAAACACAAATAAGGCCAGCCAGTGTTGTTCTTTCTTGTCCTGTGAAAGCTCCATGTGAAGATTAATCTGTATAAATATATCAAAAATTTATGGTAAATATAATGTAAATATTGTGAACTTAAGGCGTGTCAAAGGTTCCTCCTCAACTGAGAACATTTTAATCACCTGTTCCCAGTGTCTATAAATTATGTGCTGTGTAAAAAATTCTGTTACAAAAAAAAAAATCTTCCTGCTTAGAAAATGCAATTTAAATAAAATGTATCATTTTCTGCTTTGGGAAATAATAGATGCATTTCCATAAAAACCTTATGGATGAAAAATTACCTCTGCCTTTACATAGTTAGGATATTAGTTTGGTAAACTCTCTGAGGATATTACAGTGGAAGCCATTTCATTTTTAGTTTAATTACAGTGAATTACTTGTTAAATGAAAAAATTTGTTCCTCAGATAACAGCCTCACACACCAAACTTTCTTCCTTCAGCCAGCTGAGAGCCAGGCCAGCTTTATTAAGTCCAAGCCATTTTACGAGTGTGTTTCCTGTGCAGACAATTCCCTCAGTCAGATGTTCACTTTCTAGACATGAAGTGACATTTTTTCTCACTGCTCCCAAGTTTGTGCAGGTAAAAGCAGGCGGAAAGATTCATCCCAAACTGCTATTCTTAATTTTTGTACTATTTTAATACCACAAATCCATATTTTTAAGACATTACATGGGTTTTTCTAACAAAGGCACTCTGGAATAAGCTGCAAATTAAAACACAAAAAGGTTGCTGAAAATGCACATATCCTTGGGAAGATTTAAATACATTAATGAATCAACTGTATGAACCTGTAACTGTAAAGCATTTTATTTTTATCTGCAAGAAAAAGTTATGTTTGGTGTAATAATTTTCTTTTATGTATCATAGTTTAATTCTTATAAATAAGGCTTTCTATTTTTGGAGAAGAAAAGTCTCCAAGAACTCTTTGCCAGGACAAACTCTTGAAAACTCTGTTTTAAGAGAGAGATATACCTTTGCAAGGTGAACAATGACAAAAGTAAGTAATTTTGGGCTCTCTATCATTTTCTTTGCCTGATTAGCTGGAATGCCAGCAAACACCAAGGTTTTACTTTCCTGAAGGGAAACACTGGTACATGAAATTGTGAAAAGTGCTGTTCTGCACCATGGGAAACTCAGGCAGCTCTGCTGAGCATTTATCTGCTTAAAACCACGTGGCACTAACCCCAAGCCAAAATGTACAGAGAATTCAAAACTCCTTTTCATGTCTTTCTCCACGTCGTGGTCGTTCCCCCAAAGTCTTTGTTCCAAAAGGAACTTTTCTGTGTTTTTTTTTTTTTTTAATCAAGAATTCAAATGGTGCTTTATTAATGTTTATCAGCAATAAAGGCAATAAAACTGCAAGGAAGGAGGAAGGGGAGTAGAGGAAGAGAAAGGAAGAAACCAGCCTGTGGTATTGCTCCTGAATTCCTTGGGATGTCAGAGTTCAGGAAGGAAAAGCACAGGCAGGAGAACCTGTAGGTGTTTTGCCTCGGGGTCTACCCTTGGCAAGGCCCAGTGAAAGCAGGAGGGGAAAGTGCAATGCAAACAATGGAATAACAGAAAATTCAAAAAGCACCCCAACTGCTCTCTGCAGATCCACACTTCCATTTTTGGGTAAATGTGTTTTTGTCCAAATGAGTGCTCGCCACACCCTCAGCACGTGCCCTGAAGAGCTGAACAAAACACAGAGCTCTTTCCAATGTGCCATAGAGCTGTAAAAACTAAAAGAGCTGTGGGTGTTTAATTGGCATTTTGGAGCCATTGCAGGAGCTGACCTCCCAGACTGAATTAATGATGCATCACCCAGTCCCAGGGCGCTTTCTGTCACGGCCCCTGAACTTTTTCTTCAACCACTGCTCAAAATCAGTTGTAATTTATTCTGATGCCTGTAGCTTGCTCCACATTTTTGAGGCATTAAAGCTGTTCTTTGATTAGTGATTAGGGTGTATCTTTATCTACTTTAGAGGAGTATTTTAAACGAGAGCTCTCTGACAGGCCATGGTGCCATCCATGGAAAGGTCGCTGGTTCCCTGCTGACCCTGGACAGCAAAGGCTGAGAGTCAGAGCTGCCCAGAGGCACATTTTATCCTCTGGATGCAGTGAATTGATGGGTTTGGTCCAGAGCTTCAGTGGATAAATATCCACGTCCCAAACTGTCACCAGAGCTGGTGTTATAATGTCACTCTCAGCAGAAGGTGGAGGGGTGAGCTGGCAGAGAAACGGAATTGGGGTTGCAAACCTCGGAGGCAAGATGAAAACAGTGCCTGGGTGGCCTGGAAAAATCCATCCCATTGCTAGGCCTGATTCAGAGCTGTGCTCCAAGGTTCCTGACAACCCAAACTCTCTTTCCAAAAGAATTTACCACTGGGAGGATTTCTGAGACAGGGAAGCATTGAGAAAATGCAATATTTACTGGCAGCTATGAAACTTTACAGATCCAAGTAGCAAATAATGTTTAGACTGATGCCCTCAATCAGTCTGTACTTTGGAAAATTAGCTAATTGAAATCAGCAGATGAAACAGCTCATCTGGTCTTACCTTCCTCCAACCTGCTGCCAGCAGAAGTTTAACCTCTGCTCAAATGCCCAAATAATGCCCAAATAATTGCCCACGTTCCCACTGAATAATTTTCTTCCAGTATTTTGCTTTAGGCTTTGTTTAGATGCTTTTCTTTAGAATTAGCCAAATTTGAGCTTACAAGATTTATTGGGAACCATATGTAGTCACTTTTTGAGCAGCTGAGATTTTCTTCTGCTCCACTTTCTGCTTTTTGAGTGCCATGGGGAACAAATTCTCTGTCTCAGACCCTTGCCAAAGTTTTGCTGCTTTCCAAAGGAGCTCTGTGGTGTTTGGAGGATGTATTTTCAGACCAGGAGAGCACCATAGTAGCATTAATATACAAAATGATATGAAAACACTTCATGTTTAAGAGAACATTTTGTTCTTGAATTTACTCTTTGTGCACAGCTCACCACAAGGTGCAATTTCTTCCACCTATGTAATTTTGGATGGATTCTTTTTTTCTGGACAAAGGTCCAGAATTACAGTTTTATAGAGTGCTCCTGCCCACTTGTACAAGTAATTGGAGGAGTTGGTTTTGTTTAGAACCAAACACTGGTGCTGTGGAAGTCAGGGGATAACAGGGCAGCGAGGTTTGTGCCCTTGGGAATGATTTCCTGATGATTTTTTTTATGTTCTGCCAACACAGGGAGTTGGAGCTTTTAGGAGTTAATTCTGCACAGGTGAGAGCTCCTCAGTTTGACACGGGTGAGAATTTAGCATGGCTAAATTAAAGAGAATTTAGCAGTGGCTGAATCCAGCTCTGCCCTGGGGGCGTTTCTGCTCAGGGGACAGCGAGCTGTGCCTCACACCCAGCTGGGATGGATGGGGGCTCCAGAAAGTTGTGGTTGTCCATAATTCCTCTGAATTATCCCTGAAACCAGGATAATCCAACACCAGGAAACAACCCTCCATTTGCTGTGCTTGCCCTCCTGAATGCAGTTAAAGGCTGCACATAAAACACCCCAGTCCACAGGAATTCTGTTTTTAAAAGCAGGAAAAATTACAAACCCTTCTTCATGCCATGTGGCAGAAAGCAAAATAAACCACAAATATGTGTATTTTTCAGGGGAAGGTGCTGATCTTAAAGAGAAAAGGGGTTTCCAAGAGGAGTGAGCTCCACAGGGCGAGTGAACTGAACCAGTTCATAAATATCTTGGCAACCACATGCATTAATATTCAGTGGAATTAATGAAATAATTGCTGAGCTCTTCCACTCGAGCCATTACAGCCAATAGCAGAGAGCTATTCAGGTTGGTTACTGGCTCGGACAGAAAAACAAAGATAAATAGAGAAATTAAAATGAATAATCAAGCTCTCCTTTGGAGGGACTGAGTTTATTTTAACAGTGTCAATAAATGTCTGCTGCTATGGGTTCAGTGGTAACGAATGCTCACCAGGAGGTTCATTTTAGAAACAAGAGCCAGAGAAAATCTCTATAAACACAAATGGGAAGATTAAATATGGAGTGAAAATTAAATCTCTTAGGAATTTCCCCTTAATGTCTATAATTTAATAATTTAGGAAAAGCACTACTTTCAGTTTTGTCATAGGAAAGAAATCCAGTTTTATACAAGATTTGAAAGGTAATCAATTTACTTATTAAAAATAGAGGCAACATGAATGACAGCACTACTGCTTTATTAAAATTTAATTTTAAAATATAATTTACAGGATGAAAACTGCTCTTTCTTAATCATGCTCGCTGCCATGGAACAGCTTTAGTAAAGTATATTATTAGAGAATTTTACTTTCCTGTTAAGAAATTAATTCTGAGTATTAAAAATTGCTTCATACATGATACATATATCTCATTTTATAGATGGATATATATGTATGTATTCAATATAATATCTTTTTTCCCTTTTGAGCCTGGCCACAGACTTCATCTTGGAGGAGCACAGGAGAGAGGACAGCATGGGTAAGACATGTCAGCCCAGGAGCAGGGAAAAGGGAAATATGCACATCAAACCATCTTTTCATAGGATCCTAAAATCACATTTTTTGTTGAGGCTGATCTTTGCCAGGAAGAGATGGTCGGGATCTAAATCCAGACTCCTGGAGCTCAATTAAGGTGAGGATGAATGACCCAGACCTCTTCACTGCACTCATTTCTCCTTAGCAGGGACGTTGCTCCTCCAGTCTCAATGAAAATCTGGTTTTAACAGTGGTGCTTAATTTATTGCCGAATTAAGCAGGTAGGATTTTCAAATAAGAAAAGGACAAAAAGCATGTAATTCAAATGCAGCAGTGCTGTTCTCTTATTAAGATTGGTCTCTCTACACTTCCTAATAAAAGCCAGGGCATAGTCAAACCTGACAAGTAACATTATCTGACCTCTATTTTTGTTTATGAATATGTGACAGAGTTATTTTAAAGAGATAGGCTAAGATGTTTCAGAAAAGTCACTCTGCATCAACTCCACACCGTGATTAAATATTAGTGATGAGTGTCAACTATCACAGTGAGCCCACTGAGAAAAGGCAAAAAATAAATTCCTCCCTCTGAAGTGCAATAGTCTGGGCTTTTTAAACAGTCTCCTGCAGAAGAGCAGAGGATGAGCGTCTGACAAGCAGGGAGGGCACAGGACTCTTACCACAGAATTTTACTGCCTCCTTAATTGTCACAGAAAATACAGCGAGATTCACACTGATGTGAGCATTACTGAAATTCCCATCACTAATATTCTCAGGAAGAGTGTTAATTTTACATGCTAATTGAGTGGATAAAGAGAATGAACATCCCTGAGGGAGGAGAAGAGGTTGTCTGAGGTATGATCTGCCCCTCGGCCAGATGTGATCGTGGATGTGCTCTTTGCCAGACTCTCTCACTCACTTCTGCTTGGGGTAGAGCTCTTCTTCTCCTTTTTTAATTTTAGAGGGTTTGTATGTAGAGTGAAGCCCAGTGTGATGGGTTGTTCCTAGGAGTGTAATGCTTTATTAATATAAATAGCACTTTCATTAGGGTGTTATGGCAAGGGGGTACAATTAGAGGTGGGATAATTAAGGTGGAGCATGCAAATCTTTACTTTCAGGGAATGCTTAATGTAGGACACTGTGGATGCTGTCTGACTATGGTAATACCTTGGTGCTCTCTTTTAATCCTTATCACTGAAAATGGAATTTATTCCTTCAGGTAATTCAAATCAAACTGCAAATATTACAGTGGAAAAAAAACAAACAAACAAAAACAAAACCCCACCACAAACATATAGGGAGAAATACAACAACAAAACAAGCCAACTGAGAATTTATTCCATTCCTTAAGCAGAAAAGTAAAACAAAGCTAGCTGCTAATTTTCTCTTTAATAAATGAAGTCTACTGATAAACTTATTGATAGACAGATATTCTGGCAACAGATTGTCAAAAACATCTCACCAGGCCACACGAGTAACCCCCACTCATTGACAAGCTGTCTGCAAAGTTAATCTCAGAACCTGTAAAATATCCCAGGTTTGGAATACAAATATTTTAGTGATTAAGTAAATCCAGAATAAGCTAAGTGTTATTATTTGCATATTTAAACACATAGAGTTGTTAAATATGCAAAGACCTAAATCTAACTTCAATACCAAGGTATATTTGTTATCTCTAATAACAGAAGAGATGCTCTCACAGCTCCCCAGGCCAAAAGCACGCAGCCACAAAGCCAATAGCTCGTGCTGCTTTTGGAGCAGCCCTGGACGTCTCCTCCTCCACGCCAAATGTTGCAGTGCTTGGGGTCAACTTCATGGCTGAGTTCCAGCTGGGATATTTTGGGGGGAAGATTTTGCATTACTTATCACCAGACTCAACATTTCCCTAAACATCTTCTGAGAACTCGCTCGGGTTCCACACTGTGCAGGCACTACACAGGATAAAGAAGTTTGTAATTATTTAAAGAGTCCAGCTCTGTTTCTCCTGCTCCTCCTAAATCCTTGCTCCGTTCCAGCAGTCATTAGGAAAAATGGGAAGGCCTTGTTAAGCAAGCCATGTCCTGCTGCACCAGCAATTGCTTTTTGGTTGTAGCAGCTGTTCAGTCATGTTAACCTCTCCTTAGTGATTCTGGGGAGATGCTCAAAGCTGAATGGACACAATCCTGAGCACCCTGCTCTGTCTGACCCTGTTATCAGGGTTTGGACTGGCTGTTCTCAAGGGGTTGTTTTCTTTGCAGGCATTTTATTTTCGTTTGTGTTTATTGCTAGAAAACCCGAGATGTAAAATGAAAGTTGCACATGAGTCCAAAAGGATCTTTCTGCACCCTCTTGTTTCCAGCTGTGTGAGCACTGGACCAGGTGGAACAGAGGGTGCGTGGTCACTGTGGAAAGGAGCCAGCTAGAAACTTCCCTGTACCTCTAGATGGTATTTCTCTGCTTGACAAGCTACTCTTGATCCCCATTGGTATTTCCTGGGTGATTCTTCTTCATCCAAGAGGACCCCACTGCCTCAGAGCTGGCTCAAAGCTCCAGCAGAGACTCAGCTGCATGAAGAGCACCTGGAGAGAGAGCAGGAAGAAGGTGTTCTGCTTAGAAGAGGAAATATTTGCACGACAGGCACTGCTAGGAGATGGGTGTCAGACACAACGAGGTCAGCAGATAGGATAGACACAAGAAAAAAATATAAAATGTGTTACATACTCACTCCAGGATTCACATATTACACCAAGAAACGCACAGGGCGTTCTCCCATTTCTAAAACTCCAAGAGTTAATAGAAATGGACAAATCTATAATGGAATAGGACATAAAATGTCCTGAGCAATGCCTCTGCTCCATACTGAGCTGAAATATGTCGATGCACAGGCTTACATCTCCCTTAGGCCAGAGACTCCTTCAAATGCAATTTTTGGTAGTTAAAGCAACATTTGCCTACAGCTCCTGTCAAGCCTCTGTCGAGGACTGAGCCATGTGGTTTCTCAGTACACATCATCTTGGGCTGCTGTCAGGATCTGGTGGTGACCTGATGCTGAGCGCTGCAGCAGAAGTGTGTTCCAGTTTTGCTCAGGAAAAAGACACTTGGCTCAGGAAAAAGACCCTTTGCTCAGGAAATTATGGCCATGATGAAAGGAAAGGCAAAGCCAGCTCCTAGCAGAGGAGGAGGAGACAGCCCTCCCACACAGGCTCAGGAATTCCAGCTGTCCTCGGCACCACCTGGCCTCAAGAACATTTGTTCTGCCCCACTTTGTGTCAGCATCAGGAGCTCCTCAGAGTGCGGCCACAATCTCTGCCTTGGCTGGTTTAATTTCCCCTCTGCAGCCCCAGCCAGGCAGTGTTTTCCTGCTGGATGGAGCACAAGAGGTCCAAGCTGCCAGCTGCAGTGGGGCTGGCCCCTTCTGGCTGGAGAATTCCTGATTTCCATGCCTGCAGCACCCGGAGTCCCCTCTGGCACAGCAGAGGTGACCCCAGGGGCTCTGAGGAGCTCCTGGGATGGCTCTGCCAGCTGCAGACGATGCCATGGAGCTCTAAAGGCTTGGCAGCCCTGCCCCAGCCAGGTGGGCCAAGCAATTAGCAATTTGCAATTAGCACAATGTCAGATGGAAATGGACGTGGCTGCAGGCAGCCAGGACCCCCTGCATCCTCATAAAGTTCTTATTAAAAAAAAAAATAAATCAAAGCCAGATTTCTAAGTCAAAACCACAAAACTGCTTTTAATCTGGATGTCTCTCTTAAATTGTCTCTCTTAACTTTACACATCTGGTGGTAAGACACAATAATAATCATCTACCTATTTTCATTATAGATATCTATGGAAAATACAGAAATTTATAATTTATAATCTATTTTTATTATAGATATCTACAGAAAATACAGAAATGTATAATTCCTAATCTACCAATTTTTATTATAGCTAGATATAGGAAATACAGAAATGTATAATGTCATAAAAAAGGTATTATAAATATATATTCATTTTCAGTGTTCCATGTTAAAACTAGCTAAAAGAATGCAGCTGTGCTTCATCAGCACACTGATAAGAACTAAATGAGGTGTGAGTGAGGAGTCCTTGGACTGCACTCCTGCCATGTACTGGTGCACCTGTAAAGAACATCCCAAAACTGCTTCTTTCCTGTCCAGTGGAGTTCTGGAATTGCAGCTAAAGGGATCCTTTCTGCATTTTGCCTGACACTTCTCTTGTTTAGTTTTCATATTCCAAATTTTAAAAACGATATTTTTCGAAATATGCAAATTGAACATTCATTGGAATAGGATCTACACTAAGGCACCTTCCAGAATAATTTGGAAAAAAAAAAACAACAAAACCACAACAAATTAAAGAGACCTTGCACAGAAGTGAAACAATTAAATTAGCAAGGCTGCCCCAAAGTGCAGTTTTATATCCCAGTCTAAGCAAGGCATGCAGTGTGCTGTTTCTGCTCTGATACATCAGTGTAAGCATAATTTCACTGAAATTGGCTTAAAAGCCTCGATTTCCAAAGGAAATATTTATGCATTTTCAGAAATGTTTGCTTTGCATGAGAAGACTTCTTGTTATAAACAGCAAACAAAAAGTAGTAGAAACTGAGGAAGATTAGCTCTGAGAACCAAGACTAGCCTCAGAAATCATTTTTTTTCTTAAAGATACTGTTATTCCTTCTGGTACAAAAAAAAAAAAGGCAACTAGAAAAGTGGATATTACAACAGGAACTAAAAATAGCAAATAACTGTTTGAAAAAAAGTCTCTTGATTTGCCAGAGGATCTTGTTTTTGAAAAAAACAATTCTCAAGTGTTTCCTCTGTGCTTCCTTCAGTGGCGTTATATGGCAAAGGAAACAGATGTAAGACAGATTTGACACTTCTGTCAAAATGAGCAAAATGTTCCTCTGTCCTGCCTTCTGTGGTTTGCACAGGTGGGGCTTTGGACCTGCTGCAGGGAGAGGAGACACGTTCAGCTGTAGGTTTGCATTCCAAAAATCCAGTGAATCCAACCCTTCCTACAAAACCCTGTTCACTCCTCAGCACCGTTCCTGAAGTTAAAGCCAAACCCACCAAGCATTTTAAAATTATCTGGTGCATACCAAATGTCACCTGCACAATAGAGAGCGTCCTTTAAAGATTGCTTTTCAGGTGTTTTCTCCCCAGATCCTGGCCTTGCTGATTCCCCTTTGTGCTGACACTTCTCCTGTCCCATAAAGCCATTTATTCCCAGCGCAGCAGCACAGAAACACCTCGGGCTGCCTCCTCTGGGGAGAGACCCCAACAGAGGAGCAGCTCTCACACAGATAATTCTGATTTTGTGAATGGCTCTGTGAGCACAGCTGTGTGGAGAGGGAATACAAACGGAGCAGCTGGATCACACAACTCCAAGTTTGAACTGGAGTCAGAAGGATCATCGAAATGCTGCTCCTGCACAGAACAGCCTAAAAGTCCCGTGGTGTGTCTGAGGGTGCTGCCCAAATGCTTCCCCAGCTCTTGGGGCTGCCCCCACTGCCCTGGGGAGTCTGATCCAGTGTCTGAGCATCCCTGGGATGAAGAACCTTTTCCTAATATCCAACCTAAACCTCCCGACTCAGCTCTGGGCCATTCCCTCGGGTCCTGTCACTGGTCATGAGAGAGGAGAGAGCAGAGCCTGCCCCTCCTCTTCCTCACACAAGGAAGTTGTAACTTCTCTGAGAGAAAAAAAGGAGTCATTTTATCCATAATCTGAATATTTCATTATGAATGAAATATTATTAATAAATATGCAATATTTATTTCATATTTATTATTATTTATTTATCATATATATTTTTATATATTATTTATTCTTTATTTATTAATAAAGACTTAGCAAATAAGATGAAAAAATTCCTGTATTTCCATTAATGGGTTGACCATTGCCACAAAGGAGGCAGACACAGACCCTGGGCTGTACCCTCCCTCTCAGGGCTGCTCACTCCAGGCCAGGCTGGGCACCAGTGCACACATTTTTGTCACAGCACTTGGGCTACATTTGTGTTTAGAAAATATTTGTATTCTAATAGCAACTTGGGATCACAGGGAGAGGACCTTGGTGATCCTAAAAGAGTTGTTAAAGAAAAAAGCCCCGGTTTAAACTCGTCACGATTTAAACTTGTGGCAGTATTTACCTTTTAAGGAAGGCAGGAAGACAACAAATATCCGTGTGCTGACCTGTGCTGGTGTGGAGGGGACACCCTGCTTCCACTTCAGCTGCTGCCTCAGTGCTCTGGCGAAAGTTCTGCCTGTTCAGGGCAAGAGAACACAAACAGAAACTTGTGCTCCCCCTCACCTGAAACTTCTTCAAGGCCATAACACCTGGGGAGGAGGAAGGGAAGGTGATGGTGCCAAAGTGCTGCTGGTAAACACCCCTGAAAGCCAAACCTGAACATTTTGTATCAGGGAAATGAGCGGGAAGCAACCAAAGTCTGAACAGCAGGAGCCAGGAGAATGAGATAAGCTCCCACTCCAGACACAAAATACTGCAGCTTGTGAGACCCTACAGCACTTACAAAGTGGAGACTATAAATTTATATTATTATCCAGACCATGCTAATGGGGAAAGCACCTAGACTTACACCTCTCAAAATAAAAGGCAAAAAGGCAAATGAAAATCCAGAAAATGCAAACCTTCTCTCTGGGCATTGTAACCCTGTAGGACCTTGGAGTTTTGGACAATTCCTGTGTGAGCCCTGTGAGCTCTCCCACCTGCTCTGCCCTGGGCAGCTCCCCCTGCTCCCCTTGAGGTCAGCCTGAGCCCGGCAGTTCCCTTTGCTTTACCCAGCCTGGTAGCAGTCGTGCTCTTCTGAGCAAAAATCAAACCCTGTGATCTCTTCCCAGATCACTCTGGTATCTGCTCACAGAGTGTGTGATCTATGGCACAGCCCCAGACAGCAAGTGGCACATTAAATACAGACCCAGCAAGACTGCTACATGAAATTGATAAAATAAGTCTGCATTTATAAATTATACATGCGTTTCCCAAATTGTCATATCTCCCAATCCTCTCTCTGCTGTTTGCCAGATTTTCTCCCACCAGTCACTGTCACATCACAGCTTCTCCTTTCTTTTTTATGTCCTGATTAACAGGACATCTATATTCTCCCTTGAGCTCTCTTCCTCCCAGCAAGATTATTTTCCATATCCCTACAGAGGGGCCAAGAAAGCATTTGTGAGCCAGAGATGCTTCTTTTTCAAGATATACTATGTGATCTAATAAAAGATAATACTTTTCCTTATAAATGTAGCTCCATGAGCACAGTTCAAATGCTTCAATATAGGTTCAGAAAAAAATCTATATGAAAACAATTTATTCTTAGATTACTTTAAAAAAATAAAATTTAAACCTCTTCCCCTATATGTTAGGGGATTCTATTAATCATTTGGGGTGGTTTGACTCTTCAAATATTGATAAAGACCACAGATTTTGCAGTAGGAAAAACCAGCCAAACCTGGAATGATCAGATCCTCCTGGCAGCAATGGTTCTTTAGAGATGCTCAGGACACTTTTGAAAGCCACCGTGTTCCATACAACATTCTTCCAGGAGAACAATGGATGATGCTTCATTAGCACTGAAAATGCTTCATTAGCACTGAATTCCCTTCAGGGCTTGAGCAGAACCAAGCCACGTGTAACTGCTGTGAGTTCTCCTCACACCTTGTGCCCAGCTTCACATTTTATTCAAAATCCAGGGTAGGTCCCCACAGGTCTTTTTCTGGTTTTCCTCTGCAGTGACCACTCCTGTACATTTCCATCTTGAATAGGTACCACTTTGTTTTCCAAAATGTGTATTTTTGTGGTGTGGAGACACTCACAGCAGCTACATAAACATCACTTTGCATGACAGGTTGATAGGAAAAAACCCTCTTGAAAACAGAACTCTCTTGCAGATTTACTCTTTAATTGCACACTGTGCTGCTTTTGACTTTTCATTTTTATAATGGACCTCGGTTATACAAGTCAACCTTTTAGCCCTAAACTGAGGAGAAGCGTTCACAATACATCAAACAATGTGCAGGAAATATCACAATAATCTGATTGGTTTAGGCATGTCTCACTGGTAGAGTTTGAAGAGCTCAGTGGTTCAAGGAAAATGGTTTCTTCTGCTTGTCTGAAAGCAAAATGGATTTACAGGTAAAAGGCAGCACATCCAGACTCACCCTGGAGTTCAAGTCGCTTTTCTAGCACAAAATAACACACAAGACAAAGAGGAAGCAAAGTCCTTGACTGCTACAAGGTACATTTCTCAGGTGCCTTCCCTCCCACTGCTTCACAGCTGCCAGGAGAAGAATGTGCCTTACTCTAACACCCAGTCTGTGTGACAGACACCGAGCTTGTCCCTGCCAGCAGGGCAGGAGGTGTGTTAAACCCTCTGCTTCAGACAGAGCCCTGATCCTTCCATGACAGAACTTACTGTGCATAAGAGACGTGGCAGTCCAGCCTCTGAGTGTCACATTCTGCTCCAGAATGTTCCTTTCTAGGTGGACTCAAAGCACAGCAGTTCTGTAGCAAAAGTCCTTCTGTGTTCCACTTGTAATAGGAATATTTTGTTGGAGTTCATAATAACTACGAGTTGATTAGAATTCCACGTGTCCATGCTGAAATTAAATCTGTACTGCATGGTTTGACCTTGAAAAATAATTGGGTTCAGTATCTAGAATACAAAAAAACTCAGTGGGAAAAAAACCCATAATTTTTGAAAAAGAAAAGGATGAAAGTGACAAGACTATCTTAAATATGCTGTGCTTTTGTAAGAAAATGCATACCTGATGTTAACAAATAGCACATTTATCACCTGACTGCCTAGGAAAACTGCTGTTCCTTGAACTCCTCAGACTTCATACCTTTTAAAGAGAAAGGCTGTAATTCTGTAAGAGTTTGGAGAACGTGTTTAACCATTAAAGATCATTTCTTGGTACCTGTGAAAAATAAGTTTCAAAGTTGTTTAAGGCTTTAGACATCCAGTGATTCTCAGTCATTAGGTGCTGCTCTTCTGAAAGCTGCTCACCTCAGCATGGCTTTTAGATTTATGAATCTTAGCAAAGTAGACCTTACCATTTCCATGGCTCATCTGCTCCCCTGCATTACTCTCATGCTAAATCAATCTGCAGATTCATAAAACAAGTCTGTAAATATTAATGCAGGCCAAAGCAGCCTCATCTCGGGTAACTCTCGCAGCAGAAGGAAACTGGGGAAGCAGCAGCTTCTTCAAAGCCCTTTCCAGCAAAACTCAACTCCTGAGCAAGACAAGAGAAGGATATTCTGGTGAGAAAAATATGTAAAATAATGCAGGGAAATAATGGAGTTCCTCAGGCAATTGGAGAAGAACAAGAAAGGGGAATGTTGAGAGAAAGGAAAAGGGCAATGTGCTGAGGAGATCTGAAAGGCAAGAACAGAATCAAGGAAGGAAGAGAGAAAAAGAAAAAAGCACAGCAGTGACAGAAAAGAGAGTGAATAACAAAGTGGTGGAAAGGAGAACAAACCCTAATGAGATTATATTTCCTTCTCTTCACTTTCTGGAAAAGCATCAGTGTAAAAGCACACAGTTCAATGAATGAATGAGTTTATAAATTGGGTAGGATTTCAGCAGAGGTCAGGGGCACATAAATTCAGACTGACCAAGAGCAAGGGGATGCCTAGGGCTGGTTCCTAATCCCATCACATTGAGACAGGAGCATAAATTGCCCTGGATTTCTCCTTAAAAAAAAAAAAAAGAAATTACTGCCAATCTCTCAATTTCAATCTTTGACATGTATCATCCCACAAAATGATGATGACTGGCATCGGGTTTCTCTGCTTTCTTATGCACTGATTTCTATTGATTCCTTGGGGTTTTTTCTTGTTTCTTTCATTTCCAAATTTTTCCTTATTTTAATTAATCTTTCTTCAGGTTGTCAAGTCTCACAGGGGATTTTTGTAAGCAAATTCTCTGACCTGCATAGACTTTCTTCTGCTTTTATGGCTTTTTTTGCATTTTCTCAAGGAACAGAAGGAAAGACTAAAGGGGCATTGAGCACAGGCAGCAAAACTGGACACTTGTCTTTGCAGTGGTTTGTTTTTTTTCAAATTGGCAACCAAGAGGAATTAAAACAAGAGTGGAAAACAAGAACCCCTGCCAAGACAGAGAGAGCAAGAGGCTGTATTCCTGCTTCCAGTTTCTGACATGATATGTTCAAATCCCTTTGGGTTACAGCACGTCAGCTCGTGTTTCACCAAACGATGTGACATAATGCAGCCTGACACACCAATTGTTTTTTGACAGAAAGGTAAAGAAAAAGAGACTCTCTGCTCTGCTGGTAAAGAAATTATTTTAAGCAGGGGAACGGCCAGATTCCTCCTAAACATTAATGCACCAAAGTGTGATGGCCCTGAGAGCGCTGCCCTTCTGCCAGGGCTCCGGGGCAGCTCAGCTGTGGGGCAGCTCTGGGCTGTGCCCCTGCCCAGGCAGCTCTGAGGGTGCCCCAGGCCAGGGCTGAGCCCGTCCTGCTGCTCTGCACTTGGCACTGGCATGTTCTGCTGCAGCCCAGCTGTGCCACATCTGGGGCTGTGCCACATCTGGGGCTGTGCCTGGTCCTGGTGATCCCCAGCACATCTGGGGCTGTGCCTGACCCTGGTGATCCCCGGCACATCTGGGGCTGTCCCTGAGCATGGTGATCCTCAGCACATCTGGAGCTGTGTCTGACCCTGGTGGTCCCCAGCACATCTGGAGCTGTGTCTGACCCTGGTGATCCCCAGCACATCTGGGGCTGTCCCTGGCCCTGGTGCTGCTGACCCCTGGCTACACCAGGACACTCCTGTGGCTTCCCTGTCACCTCAGACGTGTCCCAGCTGTGGCTGGCGGGCACTGGGACACCTCTGGCCCTGCCCCTGAGCTTGGCCACACCGCTGGTCAGAGCTGCCAGCACCCCCAGGAGCAGGGGCAGCAGGAGGGGTCCCCCTGCCTGACCCCAGCCAGCCCCTCTCTCGCAGCCCCAACACCAAATAAAAATGGTTCATGGCCCCAGGAACAGCCCTGCTCCATCCCTGCAGGCCCTGCTGGCACCTCCCAGTCCTGGTGGATTTTAATTGTAAACCTTTTAATGTCAAAGCACGTTTGTAGGGCCCTGGGTGAGTGGATGACCTTTAATTTTAGACATGTATTATGTGTTCAGAGTGATTAAAGGAGGAATCAAGTTCAGCTTTTAACAGCTGGAAATTTCATGCAATCAGTTTGAGTATTATAATTTTGGAGCTTTTCAGAAGCAACATTTCCAGACATCTAGAGCTTTTTGTTTTGTTTTTCCCTTTTATTAATTATTCTCTTTTCAGAAGACCTACCTGACCCTAGGAGCTGCATCTGCCTTCCTGGGGGCACAAACAAGAAATGGACACTGGGCCAATGCAAAATCTGGAAGCTGTCATCAGCTTCAATCCAATCCATGACTGATTTCCAGCCACACCACTGAGAGAAGTGGATGAGGTGTGATGAAGGATTTTTTGGTCCCAGAAAAATTCCCAAAGGAAACAAATGCTTTTTCTGAACATTCCAATTAAAGTTTTTTGGGCACCCAGCTCCTGTATTCTGGTAGCTTGAAGTCGGGGATATTTCCAGCCCTTTTTCTGCAGCACAGGTTAATTTGGTTACTGGGATGGTGGGAGATGTAGGAAAGGAACTGCAAGCAATATTTTTGTTGTTCTCTTCCCTGATAAGGAGTGAGGGAATGGGAGCAGAGTGGCAATAATCCTCTGTGTGGTTGCTGAGCCCATCCTGTCCTCTGTGCTCAGGTACAGAACTGCTAAGGAATTTTGATAAAGAAAAATAGGTTTTGTCTTAAGTGACTCTTGAAATTCTTTCAACTTGGGAATTGCAGCAGTACTATTAAAGACCAGTTTTATTGACGTGACACGTTCCCTGGGATAGGCCATTAATCATTTTGTGTTATTGTACACTTAACATCTGAAATTCAAGCAAAATCCTAATGATACAACTATCAGGAGGAAAAATGGAACTGAATCCACCTAAAGTGCTGCTTCTGCCGTGGCTGAGCAGCACATTCAGACCAAAAAACCTATCAGCTGGATCCCTGCTGGTAGTGTGGAGTTTTATTCCTTAAAGTATTGTTCACAGAAAGGGAAGGAGGTGAGCAATGTCATTCTTGTCCCCTCCCTGCTCAGAAGAACTGCCTGGATACAGAATCCTGCCGTGTCCTCGTCTCTGGGGCTTTCTTTTAAAATATATGCACAAACAGAGCTTTAATCACAATACTGGGCATCTGTTTCAGCCCCAAGCAATGCTGATTATTATGGTTCTATACCAAAATAACTTAATGAGATAGAGGCTACAGGTTTTGCTCCTGTTTCCCAAATAATAACCTGTCCTCATTTACATGTCACTTAAAGAGGATTAATTTTGACTTTACAACGTATGGTGATTTCAAACCTCTAGAAAAGCAATCTATTAATGTGTGACTGCCTTAATTAGTACCTGTGACTTTTATTGGTCCTGGCTGGTCCCCTAGAAACATTCTTTTGGCAAAATAAACAAATCAATATAATTTTAAAGAGCAGGAGGGGAGGAAAGCAATCCTGCTCATATGAAAGGGAGGTTCAGGGATGAGGAGATCCCTGGCACAGGGCAGGGATGGGCACAGCAAGCAGGGTGAAACCTGACAATGAGCAAATGACTGATGAACATTAATGGCCTTGGGTTAAAGGAAGGTGCATTTAGGTTGGATTTTGAGAAGGAATTGTCCCCTGTCAGGGTGGGAGGTCAGCTGGGGCTGCCTCTGGATCCCTGGCAGTGCCCAAAGTGCCCTGGACATTGGGGCTGGAGCACCTGGGACAGTGGGAGGTGTCCCTGCCATGGCCAGAGGAGCTTTAAGGTCTCTTCCAACCCAAACCATTCTGTGGTTATTCTAAAAGGCTCCCTGCAGGTGCAAAGTCCGTGGCAGCTCAAGCCCTGTCGCTGCTGTGGCAGCCCAGGTAAGTGTTTTAGGGCTCAGCTCTGGCACGCAGCAGCTGCTCCTTCTGCTGCCTGCTCCAGCCCCAGCCTGCAGTGCCCTGGGTGGGAGCAGCCCTCAGAGGCCTGGCCCTGCCTTCAGGGTAAATCCCATTCCTGCCCTGTCCTGCTGAAGGCATCCACGGTCACAAGGGTTTCCCTCCGGATTTCAAAGGTTTTGCCATGAACACAGTTTTGTGTAAGGCTGGGCGTCCAGACACCTCCGGCAGCTGAATCCCACAGCAGCACAACCTCACACTGCCCCAGCCCAGCACGAGTGAAGGACAAAACACAGCAACAACAGAGCAGGAGAAAGCAGCACGGGCCAACAGAAGGGAGAGGAATCGGAGCTGGGGGCAAGAAGGATCAGGAAACACAAACGGCACCAAAGCTCTTTTCTTCCCAAATTAAACATGACCATCAATCTGCTGTGTTCTTGCAGGCTGGGTTTACAAACACATTTGTTCACCACACTTCCTTCAGGTGTAATAAAAAACAACAAACCCAGCTCAATGAGTAATAGTCAGTTTTGTTGTCTGATAATAGATTGATGGCCTTAAGCTTTCTCAAAGGAAATTCAATTTGAATAAGGATTAAACTCGAATTGTCAGTGAAGTATCCATCTACAAATTCTTATTTCTCACATTCATTCTAAATTCTGGTTGTACTTTGTCTTCCAAAACATCATGTTTTGAAGCTAGACACAGCTAAATCACACAGTATCCATATTAATAAAGATGTTTAATGTAAGAGCATTGTTTTTCTCACTATCATTCATGTCTCAAAAAGGTCTTTTATAGCACCACAGGTAAAGAAGATGTATCTGGGAGAAGTGTCACAAGTATGGAAGCAAAAATAAGCACTGTTTTTTTCTTTTGATATTTTAGTTGAGGCTTTTAAGTTCAGGTAATTAACTCACACTTTTCTTGTACCCTTCTGCTGCTTCTCCTGTCTCTGTGTCAAAATAATTTCATTAAAACACTCACAAATTATCATTTTAATGAATTTCTGACAAGTTAATATACTCCTTGTAGAGGTGTAGGGTTTGGGTTTGATTCAGCCCTGATAGATTTGCTGTTCACAGAGCAGGAAAAAACACCAGGTGTAATGAGTGGTGCTAAACCAGAATTAAATAAATTGAACTCACATTTTGGGACTTGTCACCATCTTTCCAGTCAATATTTAAAATACATGTCATTCAACTGAGCTCAAATAACTTTACCCCAGATTTAACGAGAGAAAATCATGGCAAGTGTGGAGTGCACACTTGGCCATGAACAGGAGAAGCTCCAGATCCTTCTGAAGCCACTGCAAGTCAAAACAAGCTGATGGGGTTTTGAAAGAGCCCTCACTGGAGCCAGCTGAGGCTGGAAGGAGATTTTCTAATTAATTGATGAGTTTTCAGTTCCTTCTGTGTTAGCTGCCTGGAGTAGCTTCTTCAAAGATGTCCTAAAATGCAGCAATCCAGGGAATAATCAGAGGGAAAAAAATTGATTTTCATGTGAGGCAGTAAGGAGAGAAATACAGAAAAAATTGTGGGTTTAGTTCTCTTGTGTATGAAAAGGAATAAGGGTAGAGTTGCTTTAGACACTCATTCCCAAATATTTTCCATAAATGAGCTAATTTTGAAATCACCTAGAATTGAACACACAGATAATTTTAGCTTTTTACATGAAGTATGGTATTGCAGAAACTGCAAAAAGAGGAAATGGCATGTGATATATTTGTTGAATTTAGAAACAGCTAACTCAGAGGAAAAGTATATTTTTCTCCAAAAAAAAGATTCTGGCAGTTAGTGGAAAGTCCTAAGCAGGGCAATGAGCAATAATGCTGCTCTAAACATTACCCTCAACACAAGAAACAAATAGAAAGCAATGAGAAATAGACCATGGATGAGGCATTCTTCCTTGAGCCCACTCCATTCAAGGTGATGACTAATTAGGAAAATCTCCAAAACCGAGTTTTGCTTTCTTTAAGTGCAACAGTGAAGATAATATAAATATAACTCAGCCGTATCAACCAATTCTGCTCCTGAAAATAAACTTTAAAGCATATGGTCAGGAAAGGCAATGTATAGGAAGAACAATTCTTGAACAGCATGACAACAGTCTGGAATTGCATGCAAGGGCTCACACAAGAGGGTTTCCACAGCCGTAATTCCATCAAATACATTGTAGAGTTTGACAGTCGAGCACACAGAAACACAAGGAGGATTTCCAGGGAATGTTTACATTGTTCCACTCGGCTTTTGAATGGTGGGATTCGTTTCTGGTGGCAGATGTAGGAATTTCTCTTTGTAAGCGGGGCAGATTTCTTTATTAGGTAAAGTGAGATGGAAATAAAAGAGCTCCAATGGCACCAGGAAAGTCCACGGGGCTCTGCATCAAAATGCCCCACTGGTTCTGGCCTGTACCTTATGGACAGGATTAGCAAAGCTGGAACCCATCACTCCTGCTCTGGTTTTTGCAAACAGAACCCCCTGATCCCCCTCCTGACAGCGACTTCCCTGAATGGATTTGGATCCACATTGCCCGAAGTTCCTTTTTATTCCTCTGGTGTTCTAATCCGTCAACCAGCCTCCTGATATTTGTTAACACTCTTGTTAACAAAAAAAACCCAAAATTTTGCAACAAAAATGGAACAACAGCACCCCCTCCAAGATAAAGTGATTTTTTTTTCCTTCAGGTTTCCTTGAAAAGAACTGTATTGGGTGTATTTGGTGCCCACAGAATCCTTGCTCCCACTAGAAGGGAACTCGAGCAAGACTGGATATCCTGACAATATTTTGGATAAGTAGATGTTTCCTGATGCACTTGTGATACAAATGATCTGTAACTGGAGTATCATACAATTAGAAATGTTAAAACAGCTTTGTTTTTACAACGGTATTCTCAAAAAAATAGAAGATAAATTGAAGGTTATGTCATTGAGAAATTTCCCCTGTAGGAACAAATGTAAATGTTCTATGTGCTGTAAAAACCCTGAATTACAAAAGGATAGCATTATTGTTTAGAAAATCTTTGCCAGAATCACAGAAAAGGTGTCAGCACTTCAACACTGTTAGGCTTCTTTACTCATAAATCTTTACAATAAATCACAAGTGTCCAGTAGCATTCAGTAGAATGTGTAAATGTCAAAATCGTTTGTCACAAAATCCTCCTCACCATCACCATCTGTTTTTTGAAGGAAACAATAAGAAAAAAATCCAGAATTTGCATAATGAAGCACTTTAAACATCCTTGTTTGGTTTCACATTTCAGTGAAGATTGGGTTTATGATCAAGTTGAGTCATAGATTTGGAATTTCTTAATTCAGTCTTATTTTACAACTCCTTCATCCAGTTTGTTCTTGAGAGCTGATATCTGGCAGTGAATTTCATCTGCTTTTCTCTTCCAAACAGAGCACAAACAAAGCTGGCATGACCAGGGAAGTTTTGGCTATCTCTGCACAAATCCATATTTGTTGTGGGAAGAATGCAGAGTGTATTTCAATACCACACCTGCTTGTTTAACTGTATCTTCTGAAAAACTGCACAGAAAAAAAAGAAAAGAGGAGCAAATCCTTGGAGAAGTCTGTCTGCTCAACCTCCCTAGCTGTTCTTTTGGTTTTGCTCCTGAGCCTGCAGTTGGCTGTGTACTTGTTGCTTCCACTGGGAATTGGATCCAAGCTCTGTTTTTTGAGGATCCACACCCAATTTATCACTTTTCACTCCTCCTTCTCCGGGTAAAGCAAGGCTGGTGCAACAATCTCAGGTCACAGGTTGGACTGGGTGATCTTGAAGGTCTTTTCCAACCTAGTTCATGTTGCCCCGATTTTTAAAAGTGTTAACTTTTATTTTATAGTTCTTTTAAAAGTCTTAAAGTTCTCATAAAACTTCTCTAGCCTTCTAATCTATTTACATATTTCTACTGGAGTCCTCACGCACTGTTGATGTAAATAATAATTGTTTTGCATTCTTTGTGAGAGGAAAGAATTAATAGACTGTTAGTTTAACCAATATAGCTAGAGAAGTGGTAATTCCGTCCTCCAATCCACAGTCACCTCTGGAATTCTATAAATATCAAATAAAACACTCTCCTTTTTAGCCTTTGAACTTCCCAAAGGTTGTGTGCTTACCTCGTGTGCAATAACGAGTTCATTGTGAGATGTTGTGATTCTGGGGCTCTGTGCTCACCACCCTGCGGTGCCTGGAGGCCGCTGCTGCTGCTGGTCTCCTGTGGAGCTGCTCCTGTGAGCAATCCCAAACCTGGTCCAGCCCCCGTCAGCCTGAGCAGCAGAATTCTCCTTTGCCAGCTCGCAGCGTGTGGCTGAGGGGGGCCCAGGTAAGGAAATCCAGCAGGTTATGGGTAGGATTTCCTTGCTGTTGGTGTGGAGGAGAAGTAGCAGCAGCTTCCAGCTGGTGGGACTCCAGACAGAAGCACAAAGCTGCATCAAGTGAGCCTGGATGCCCAGGGAAATGAATATTCTGCTTTATCCCTGCTCCAGAACACACCTGGCTCTGTCAGCTGCAGGAGGAGACACAGCGCCTGACCCAGCGGGAAGTTAAATTTTTGCAAACAGATGATACCTGATTTAGCATAACCTCTTTGGGACAAAGCTCCTCCTTCAAAAACGATCAGAAATGTGATCTGGCAGAGAAGGTTCCTGTGAGCTCAGCAGAATGCCTGCTCTGGACTCAGCATTTCTGGGCTGTGCTCACTGGGAGCACAGTCAATATCTGAGTCCTTCAGACAGACAGGGCTACACCCTCTGCTAAATTACAGAGATTGAGGAATTAACTCCCCTCTCTGTGCAGAAATACAGCAGGGCAGAGAAAGCAAGTGATCCTTTTCTCGAGCTTTGCAGATGCATAAAAACGCTGCAGAGATTTAAAATAAAATTAAACAAAGGTAGAGATTAACTGTGTTGACATCATATCCAATTTAGGTGACAATTAATGCTGGACAGAAGCTTTTTAAATATTTCCAACCATTATTAGGATCAAACTGCATCTTTCCTCAGCATCAGTTACGTGCTATTTTTAGTCTTTATATTAAATATTATCTGACTTTCCTATTGTACCTACAACCTTTATTAGCATAGCCATTTATAGTTAGCAACATAAATTATGTTTTTTTGCGCTAAGACTGTGAAAAAACCTGGAAGTGTTTACTGCAGCTGCTGTGCCTTGCACGCCCTCACAGTATTCTGATTTACTGTGTAATTTTCCTCAGAAGATCCCTTAGCATAAGAGTAAGCAATTGTGCACCATACCTATGTAATGTTTTGTTGAATCCACATCAAGATGCCAATGCCCTGCAGCACCTGGAAATGTGCACTGATCTTCTGCAACACCAGTTTGAGCTCTTCAAGACTAGAATTGATTTTTCTCGAAGTGGCATGTGAAGGCACAAAGTGTAGCCAGTGATCCATAGCTCAAATGAGTGCAACAATACCAGTCCCAGTCATTGGGGAAGCAGTAACTTTTTAAGTCTTTGCAAGCAACAGTGCAAGAAAAAACAGAGTGTAGTGAAGAATTTATCTTGTAAAATGCCAGGCAGTCAAGTTGTTTTACTGCTGCTGCAGGCTATTGTCAGAGCTGCTAAGTAAACGGTAGGAATGGTTTTCTTTAATTGGAAAGAGCTGGGATGCCATGGTGATGTGCTTTTTATAGCACCCCTACATACAGACAAACCAGCCTTTCCAAACTCAGCTTTTACCAGGTTTGAACCCGCTGCTGTGGATGGCTGGGAGAGGCTCAGACCCTCCCTCTGAGCCCCGAAATTGCCTCTCCTCGCTCTGCCCAGCTGGCAGTGCTGGGGAAGGCAGGTGCAGCCAGGACGTGCCTCTGCACACACGGACCAGCCTGGCAGTGCTCATCCCTGCCCAGGGATGCCCCGGGAGCTCTGCAGCCCAGGCGTGTCCCGAGGGGACAAGGAGCAGGGCAGGGCCACCAGTGCCACCCCTCTGCTCTGCCAGCCCGAGGTGCTTCCCGGGGCTCCAGGGAATGGCCTCAGGTGGGCTCTCACCTGCAGAGTCCCTCACCCGTCAGCTAAGACAAAATTAAGAAGCTTAAACTATTATTTAACACATCTGTGACTTGTTCTGGACTTGCACAGTTTTGCTGAAGAGTGTATGAACAATGAAGTTTTTACTGCTAGAATGCCCTGAAATAAGCACCTGAATATTAAAACAATTAATGTTTCTACCTGCACTGGCTCCTGCAGAGTCCAGGGCTTTAAAAAGCCTGTTTACTTCTCATTAAATGTGTGTAACTGTAGGAGCATTTTCACAAGCCCAAGGAGAGGTGGCACCTCAGTGAATAAAAGAATTTCGGCATTCCAACACCTGAGATAACAGATCTTTGCAGTTACAAGTGAAAAGTGACCTTTGCAATTTTAGTTCCTATTTTTTCCTCATGGAATGTGATATTTCTGTCTTTTTTCTCCTACTTGAAAAGAGGAACTGTAAAAAAGTGAGGGTTTGACTTTGTAGAATAGTTATTAGAAGGCCATTCAAGGTGAACAGGTGCAGATGCTTGGCTTTTTTAAAATTCAAATGTAAACAAGGAAGCATGTGGAGGTCTACCAGGTCCTGGGTAAATTCCAGCACTGAGGAAAGGACTTGGAGGTGCCTTGCTCAGGGAGCTGAATGTGAGCCAAGCTGCTCCTGAGCCAAGTCAGAGGAACAACCATTCCCCTCCCAGAACCCTCCACAGACCAGCACCCAGATGTGTTTTCTGCCCTCTGCATTCATCTGATGGCAGTGGTAGGTGCTCACTCTGTGTTCACCGATCTCACCTTCTCAAAACTGGTTATAAAACACTGAGAGTTAAGTGGAAAATTTGTATGAAATCTGAGAAATTTAGTGTCAGTGTTACAGACAGGAAAACTGCATAAACTGAGCCCAACTTTGAAGGCTCAGGCTGTGTCAACACCAAGTTTGTGCTGTTCTGACAAAACTGTATGGAAATGAGTGTTAGTAAATTACAAAGACGTTTTCAGCTAAGATTTCATTTCTTTATAACTTTAATGGCAGGTGTAGCTTTTAAAGAACAGATTATGCTAATTATATCTCTTGCTTGCAGTCACTTACCTTTTTAAATAATGCAGCTCCTGCTAATGACAACTTCAGGGTGGCTGCTGGGGAATAGCTCCAGCTGTGGGTGGGATTCCTGGAGTCCTTGAGGCTGGATGCCAAGCAGTTTCTGATTCAGCTCACACAAGGAGGAAAGGAGGACGGGGGCTCAGCAATTTCCCCCAGCTCTGGCTATGATTAGTGCAATACTGAGCAGAGTTCAAGGGGGCTTCCTGGCCAGGGAGGGAATTCTGTGCCATTCCCAGCTCAGATCCCTGGGAAAGGACACGGCAGTACCCAGGTGTTCCTGCACCCCAAATTCAGAGATATTAATGGGCTGCTTCACTTTTACCAAAAAGAGAGCTGGTAACACAGTCTTGCTTTTAAATTATGGCTTGTTAGGCCTATTTCTTAATGTGATTAATGGCACATCAGTGCTCAGAGCACGGGACATCCATCAGCAGAAGCGTGTGCCCTTAGCACAGGTGTTGAGGGAATTCCAGGACGTTACAACACCAAGTTCTGCTGTGCCCACGAGGGGCTGAAGTGACAAATCACCAAAGAACAGGAGCCATTACAGCCCTGAAATGGGAATTAATTGGTGTGTATTTAGTGAGACGTGTTTTCCTCTGAAGCTGCAAGGATTCCATAAACCTCTAAGTTAGGGCGTGTGACTGTAGAGGTAAATATGAGCACAGGAAAAGCTAGATAGTGAGAAATAATTCAAATTTAAGCATTTTCCAGTGCAGAAGGTCTGACAACAGGAAAATAATCTTTCTTGAAGGTAGAAACCAGCTTTGGTCAAGGTTTTCTCAATGGAAGAAACATGTTCTGAATCTGGAGTTAACAACTTAGAGAGAGAGAGAGCTGACAGTCATGTAGAGTGCTGACCAAGGACATATTCTATATATAATTAAAACATCATATAACTTACTTCTCAGCCTCTCTGTAATTAGAGCATGAAAGATCAGTTCTCAAAATCAGTCACTAATTACAAAAAACACCCAAAGAATAACTGTCCACAGAGAACAGGACTGGCAAAACTGAGAAGCAGACCAGGTAAGGCAAAGACCCCGAGGACAAAAGTCCTCAGAATTCTGAGAGAAATGGAAAATAGCCTGAAATGCAAACAGAGGCAGGGAGTCCTGGTCCCTAAAATGTAAATGTGGCTGTGAAATTAGGTAATTAATTAGAAATAATGCAAGCAGATCTTATTAATTTTGTAACATCTGTGCATCTCAGAACATTTTTGATCAAAATCATACATTCACATTTGTGTCTTGTTTTACCAGGAGTCAGGAGTGACTTTTGTTTTCTGCCTAGTTCTGTTCATTTTTTATCTTCCTTTTCTTCCCTAACCTTATTGTCTGTCTTGCTCTGTTATTTCATCTTCTCTTTCATGTATACTGTAAATTCTCTGGAGCACTTGTTTCTTTGTTATGGGTCTGCAGAGAGCCCTGAATAACCCAGCCATGATCTAAAAACGAGGGAATCTGAGTGATAGCCTACAAATAAATGAATAAAATGTGTTCATTGCACTTACATCCTCATAGAAGGAGATGATTAATGGATATTAAAGTCATATTAAATATGACTTTATTAATTTAGGAAAACAATAAAGGGAAAATCTTGTTAGTAAGCAAGTCTTGGAAAAAGTATTTCTACACAATCTGTTGTAGCTGTCCTCAGAAAAACTTCCTGGTTCTGCCTTCAAAAGCAGAGCTATTCTGAAAGAATGAAAAATTAGGGGAAAAAAAAAAAAAGAAGAAGCTAATAATCTGTCCTGTCTATCAAAAGGAGGCTGTGAATTATGCAGTGCTTCAGTGCCCTGACCATGGTGGAAGATTGAAGATTGACTCTCTAGAACTGAAATTAAAGAGGTGTTGAGGTATCTGACATAAACCCCCCATTTTTCATGGCTGCAATTCATTCAGAACTGGCCATTACTAAATGGACATTCACATCGGAATGCAGAGCTTTGGTAAAACCAAAATATCAATATATAAAAAATAATATTTAATATTTTATATTTATATAAAATATAAATATATTTGGTAAATATAAATATAAATATTTGTATATATCACATATATTTATATTTAATATATAAAAACCTCCAAACATATCCAAATACTATCCATAACCCAACACACACAAAAATTACAACTACAAAAACACACATACAAAAATTGAAAAATAAAGTTGAGAAAAATTATCACAAAAAACTTAAAAAAAAAATTAAAAAGCTTTCTCCAAATCTCAACAATATAATCAAAGATTCTAATACAAAACATAGAGATTCCCCAAACAAAAAAAAAAAATACACCCCAAGAGCTGAGCTATAGTTCTTCCTACATAATTATATTAAAAAATTAAAATATAAAGTAAAAACGTCTACTACAACTCTAACATAACAAATACATAAATTAAAAAACAACAAAACTCAAAACCCCCAAAAAATTAAAAACACATTTATGTTTGGTTTTTTTTTATTATCAAAGAAATAGAAAAGATTATAGCAAAAAGAGATGTGCCCTAAAGGTTTAATTCTGATTCTTATTACTCATTCTTTTAGTTACTGTTAGCAAATTTTCTTTATAACCTTCTAAAGTTTTAAAGCTCCTTTCCTTTTCTCCTGATCCTATCTGACAACAAGAAGTGAGCGCCCTAATAATTAACCAACACAAAAACCCACCACGCTCATTAATACAATTAACCAAAAAAATCCCCAAATTAGCAAAATCTCAAATTAACAAACCAAAAGCACAGCTGGAATAACTCTGCCACCCCATCCAGCAGATGCCAGCCTGCTCTCAGGGCAGAGCCACAGAGCTTTTGTTGCCCTGATTTTTCAGAGTGTTAAGTTTTCTTCTGTAGTTCTTTTGAAAGTTTTAAAGTTCTTTTAAAAGTTTTCTATGCTTTATGATGTTTACATATTTCTGCTGGAGTTCTCATGCACTGTTCATGTAAATAATGATTGTTTTGCATTCTTCTCTGTGGCAGGAGGGAATTGATGGGCTGTTGGTGTGACCAGTGTGGTTGGAGAGGTGGCAATTCCATCCTCCAATCCACTGCCACTTTTAGAATTCTATATATTGTGAGGTCAGAAATGAAATTTGCTGTTTTTCTCTCTTGAACTCACCAAACTTCTGTGTGCTCATTTCGTGTCCAATAAAAACAAGCTTTGGCCAACGTCACATCCCTGTCCTCCTGCTTTTGTCTCCCATTTAGGAACATTTTGGATTCCCAAGGTGCCTCATCCCCAGGGAGAAAAACAACCTGGAGTTTGTAAAAGATTAAATAATAATAATAATTTTTAAAAAAGCAGCAAAATTGAGAGTGCAGCGCAAGTGCAGTGCAGCCTTGTCTCTGTGGCTCTGGGAGGGGAGATTTTGCTTCTCTTTTGCTGCTGGGCTCCCCCAAAGGGTCCCAGCCCAGGGCAGGGTCCTGGGACTGGGACGTGTGCTGGGTGACCTTGGCTGCTGCTGGAGCAGAGTGCTTGAGAACAGCTGAAGCTGTGCCAAAACACTGCTGGAGGAGCTCTCAAATGTGACATTTTGTTTTTCATATCCGTGCTGTTACTCCGTGTTTCTAAACCTGACCTCCAGATTTATCCCCTTAAGAATTTCTATAATAATGGCATCCCATTAAGAATAATAATTGCTAAAAGTTTCCATGGTTTGTTTTGTCTCCTTAAAAACTACTTACAAAAGTGAAATTTCATCCTTTATCTCACCTCTACTTTTGATGTTTTTTTTTTCTGCTCTTTAGAAATCAACAATCTGCTAATAATAGATACTTCACACAAGATGTGTTAAGTGGTGTATTATAACTGATGTTTCATAGCAATGGATTACTCACAACACTCCAGCCATCTAAATTAGAATACATGTTAATAAAGAAGTGGAAGATCACCTTATTGGAGTTATTATAAAATTTGCATTTAACTTTCCCTCTATTTACCTTTATATTTCCATTTTCAGTTAGTAGAACCTTCACTAGCTGTAAAATCAGACTAAACCTGTACCTGCTTTAGACAAAGAAATTTTTGTTGACTTTAAGTCTATAATGAAATTTTCATCTCTTCAAGCCACAACCCTCATGCAGAGAAAAATGAAAGGATAATTACCATATTTTTTTTTTAAGATTTCTGCCTATGATAAGTTAGTTTTATTCATCATTTGGTAAAAACAAATTTGTGAAAAAACAAATTCTTGAAACAGAATTTGGTTTATTTTTTTCCCTCTCCTAGGGAGGCAGGTAACGGCCCTTACCTGTTTTCAGCACTTCTGCTTGTGCTGGTCAATCTCTGACCAGGAGATTTGAGAAGTATCCAAGGACAAATGTGTTTGTCCTCTGTCTGTGAGTGATGCCTTGGGCACAGCCCCTGCCTGCCCAGCACCCTGAGCAGAGCCTGCCTGGAAAGGAACGAGGCACGAGCCAGTTTTTATATCCCCATAAAAACAAATATGGAATAAATCAGATTACTGTTTGATGTGCTTGATTCCCTGTGAATGTCTCAGGGCATATGTCCTGCAAAGGCACTCGCTCTGCTCCTGTGAACACGTCGTGTGTCTCTTAATGAGGAGAGATGGCTCAACAAGTCCTTGCCAGAGTCAGAATCCAGGGCAAAAATGAGTTATAATACAGATTCCTGCTCTAAAGACTGTGTTAGCAGAGGCATCGTTCATTTTGAAAAGGGTGCATTAATTAGAGCTCCCTTTTTCTGAAAACAGGGAGCAATCCCTTCTGCTGATTAATATTTATCAGAGAATCCTTGAGGGTGGAACCTCCTGAGCTCAGCTGCTGCCACCCCTGCTCAGAGCAGGCTCCACTCAAGGGCCTTGGGCCAGGCTGAATTTTACTTTCTCCAAGAATTCCCTTTCTCAACCTGTCACAAACCTATTGCACCACCTTAACTACCAAAAAGTTGATTTTCTATATTGAAATTCAATTTTCTGCATCAAGGTTTATGGGCACTGTTGCTTGTCCTGTCACTGGGCACCACTGACATATGCTTGTGGGTTTTTAAAGGAACTTAATTCTAGTAATTGTTTATATAAAGCAAAACCTGTGAAGAAATAGTGGCCGTTCTGAAAAAATACAAAAGGTACTGCTTAATCCAAAAGTGTCTTTTTACAATGGAATCCCTGCTCTTGGTAGAACACTGCACTTTCACAATGTGACAAAGCACCTCTCACTCATGAATTTAGCAGTAAAAAGGGCTTTGAAAACCAAAAGGAATCACAAAGACTATTTGTAAGCAATTTAATAGCATTTTCTTGGATGTAGACAAAACTGGGATGTGATCCAAAAGGTTTTGTGGGCTCAGATCAGCGAGATGAGCAATTTTCTGTTCAAGAGCACAGCCTCGGTGATTAAAGCCTGGATTAAGGGTGTGCCTACACCTACTGCAGCACACATTTCTCTATTCACACACACACTCAGCTGGGCAACTTTGAATTTCCTGAGCTCTCCATTTTTACCCAGTCTGAGAGAAGGAACCTGCCAAGTGCCTACAATATGTTCACCTCTCCCAGTGCATGATAAAGTCAAACGCGCTCTCCCAGCTCCTCCACTGCAAACAGCCTGGCAGGGAAATGAAATCCCCGATGGAGAGAATTCAGCTGGGACTGAGAGCAGCCCCACATCCCAGGGAAGGAGATTTCAGCACTGCCACAGCTCCCAGCGCTCCAGAGCTCACCTCCTTCACGCATCAGGGTGAACTTTCTGCCACGCGCTCCTCTGTAAAATCAGATCCATGCATGGCACTCCTGGGCTCTCGAATTCCAAAGATGATTTTCACTTGCTTCTTGCTATTCTCAAGGAAATAACCAGCTCCCTGTGACTCATCATTTTGTGGGAGTTCAATGCCAAGCCTGCTTGCACACAAAAGAAAATTACATAATTATACTAAATTTTGTAAATCAAAAACTTCTTTGTAATTGCCTTAAGATTATTTCATGTTCCATTCTCAGAAGACGCTTCCCTGTGTAGCCATTTAGAGGGAACATTTATTACAAAAGTTAATTACAGTTTCTTAAAGAATTAAATAGGCTTTTTTGATCTTTTGGGGTTTTTTGGTTCCAAAGAATATCTCTGTTTCACGCATGTCTGAATTTTGGGGTTATATTTCAGTTTTGCCCATATTTTTGACAATATGATTAAGGAAATGTCATTTATTTTTCCTGTACATATATCTAATCTGTAAAACATTTTATTGAAGTAGTATTAAGCAAAAAAATGCCAAACGCTGCATCACTGCTGTTCTTAACAGTCTCTGAACTAATTTTAAATTCAGGAAAATATTTTAAAATTAAAAAGCAGGGGAAAAATACAGAAACATTTTAGATAACATGCTATTTCAGCACACAGACAGAAACAGACAGGACTTTCAAAACATCATTTAATTGGAGGAAATTAAGTTCCAGGAAGAGCCAGGAAGAAAACTGATTTAAAAATTAAAGTTTTTCCGGTTTCTGCCATATTTTTGTGGGGCTTCTTGAAATCCAACACTGCCAATCCAGCAATCAGCAGCTATTAATGGATCCAGCTGTGGCTCGGGCTCTCAGCACAGAGTCACAAATTTGTAGTTAGGTAAGTAAGAAGTAAGTATGTAGAATAGTACAGTATCTGTTTAAATAGTATATCAATGTATTATAGCATAGTTATAATAAAGAAATAATTCAGCCTTCTGATCTGCAGCCAGACATCCTCATTTCTTCCCCATCAGGGTTGCCACATTTTTTACTATACCCTTACCTCTGCACCTGGGAGCAGAGCTCAGGGAATGCTCAGCCCAGTGTTCCTGGAATTCTCAGCCCAATGCTCCTGGAATTCTGAGCCCAATGTTCCTGGAATTCTCAGGCCAATGCTCTTTTCCCTCTGCTTTGGGGACAACTTTGAGACCTTTCAAAGCCACCTGACAGATTCACAGCTCCTGCCTGCAGCCTGGCTGAATTCCAGCCTCATAATTGCATTCCACCTACCCCAAATTCTCCCTTTAGCTCAAGTGGGATTCTGTGCCATTTTCTGAGCTCTGATGTTTTGCTTATAAACTCTCAGTGAAACTAAAGACAAAGGCAGGCAGGATTTGGTTCACTGGTCTAAAACCATTACCTACAATGCAGTAATTGTTCAGGAAAGCCAGTGAAACCACCAGCAAAGACCTGGGCTGGAATTCTGAATCAAAAGCTGCTGCAGGCTCATTTCCAGACTGGTCTGTGACAGCACTTAAATTCCTGTTCTGCTTTATTCAAAGTGGTGTGGAATGAAAATATTTTGATATGGAATCTGGGACCCATAAGCAAACACCGAATATAAACTTTAGAATAACATTCCCCCTTTCTGAAAACTGTTAAGTGGCTCCATTTTTATTTCAGTGGGGAATTAAAGGTTTCCAAAACTTTGTTTTCCAAGAAAAAGAAATGTCAGTCAGTAGTGGAATTTGCTTTTCAGGCCCTAATGTAAATCTTACTCTTGGATTAGAGGAGTGACCTGAATCTTCCAGAAGTTCTAGCTTTGTTCTTTATTAATACCTTCCAGCCATGTGAATTTTCATTTCTACTTGAAATATATTTCTAAACATTTGCAGTTCTCTACTTCACGATTAACAAACTGATCATGAAGTCTAAAGGGAGATAAACCAGTCAGAAGGACTGACATTTGCAAGACAAAAGCAGTTTAACATGAGTTAAATATGAACTATTAAGCAGTAAGATTTTTGAAACTTCCAAAATCTTTTGGTGTTTAAAATTTAAAACCAGAACAGAGAAGAATCATTAATAAGAGGAATAAAAGTGGCATCTTGATGTATATGGGAAGAGTGGGTATGACTATGCATACAAAAAACTGGTCTTGAAGAAAGATAATCAGAACATGAATAAAATGAGAAAAATTATGTGAGATAGAGTTAAGAGAGAGAGACAAAAGGAAGTTAAAAGGAGGACAGTGGAAGAGAAGGTAAATTGACATCATTTCCTGCTCAGCATTTCAATTCTTTTCCTTTAGCTCACGGCAGCATCACGAAATCAGCATTTTGTTTTCTCTGTTATCCCCATCCTCGTGAAGT
This sequence comes from Chloebia gouldiae, assembly GCA_003676055.1. Taxonomy (NCBI): domain Eukaryota; kingdom Metazoa; phylum Chordata; class Aves; order Passeriformes; family Passeridae; genus Chloebia; species Chloebia gouldiae. The sequence goes on along the minus strand of QUSF01000018.1, from coordinate 13,541,533 downwards.
TCCTGGTGTTCAGCTCTGCTGCTAAGTTGACAGAGGGATTTTGTCAGAGATGTGTTTTGGTTGCTCGCTGCGTGCCAGCCTGCTGTGATGTGCATTCACACAGAACACATTTGTTTGCCTGCTGCGTGGAGGAGCAGAAAGGGGACCCAGCCGTGGTGTGGACTCCGGGACTTCTGCCCCGGGACTTCTCCTGAGCTGCTGGGGCGTGGGGGGCTCCGTGTGAACCCCCCTGGCCACACACAGCACCCCCCAAATGTCACCTCTGCCCCCTGGCATCGGCCGGGAAAGCTCTGCAGAACACGGTGGGAGCCACACCACGGTGGGAGCCACAAAAGCCTGCCTCAAGTCTCTGTTTTTCCTCCCTACCAACTCTCACGCCTTAGGGAAAGTCACTTAACTGTGCCAAACACCCGCTGTACCTCCAAGGAAGAAAGTCCAAAAGAAGCAGGGCCCTCCCAAGCAGATTCGGTCTCAGCAAGGATTTTGTCTGCTGCTCTGAAAATGCAAAAGCAATTAAAAGGTGGATGTCTGGGGGGTGACGTGCTTGAACAAATGAACAAAATGCGCATTGCAGGCATCTGTGTGGTGAATACTTCTCTTTCTACAGCAAGGGTGCCAAATTCTGATTTTAGGAGGGGCATGTTATCAGCCCAAGGACAATTAGTGTTCATCAATGTTCACTGAGTGGGTACCATGGAAAATTGCACCTACACTCAGCAGTTAGTAAATCATTCGATTAGAATTTAGTAAATCCATTCGATTAGAAGTTAGTGAAACCAACCATTTTCCACCAAGCTGGAACTGAGCACTGCCATTTGACTTTCTCCTGTAGTTTTTGCAGTCCTCTAACAGCTGTTCTGTGTGGCAGGACAGGCAACAAACTCCGTTTCTCCTGGACACTTCTGGGCCTCCTAAAGCAGCCTGGCTCCCTTGCTTGTGACAACGTTTACATCTGCTGCACCTGATTGTCTCTGATCATTCTCCCCAGTGCTACTGGCTTACCTTTTCCTTTTGACTTACTGCAGATGTTTGCTGATTATACACAAACTGCAGCTGCCTTTCAAACCAGCTACAGATTTGTTCCAAAATGCACTGGGCATCAGAAGAGAATTTCAGCAGCAGCAGGTTTCCCAGCTGATGAAGAGACAGAATGCTGAGGGAAATGAATTCACTTTTTGCAGGAGGGAGAAGGGCTCTGTGCCTCTGGGCCTTTCTTCCCGTGCGTGCCACTTTGCAAATGAAACTCACCACGAGGACTGCATGAGGAAAAGCACCATGAATACTAAGTCAGCCCCGAGTTGCAAAGGAATATAAAATGCATTGGTTCTAGTTAAAATCGATTTGTGCCTTGGAAGTCAGTATTGGATTCACTTTCTGTCTCTCTCCCCAAAACACTTTGGGCAGATGGAAAATATCACTGTAACTGCTGTATAGTGGAGTGGTAAATAAACAACCAAGCAGCCTGGAAATCGTGTTGGAGTGTCAGGGAAACTCATTCTCTTTGTTTCCCTGCAAGAGGGAGAAAGGCTCTGCAATGAATTCCCAGAGTTCTTTGTGCTGATCCAAAAAATGAGGGAGGTTCTCCTCCCTCCCCCAGTACCAACAGGGTATTACTGGAACAGAGCAGTTTCCAGAACTTTAGACTCCCTAGGACTATGAAATTATCAAAAGAAGAGAGAAGAAATGGAACATCAGCCAATCCTTTTATGTTCTGAGCAGAATTTTAAAAAAAAGTTTCACGTTTTCCTTTTTTTTAAAAAAAACAAGGTCACAAAGGGTTACATGAAATTACAGAAATAAGGTTTTGTATGCTATATACTGTATACTGTACTACTAGAAATAAGGTTTTGAGTAATAAACAGAGCAGCTGCTGGAATCTTCACGCCTCTCTTTAAATTAAGACAAAATAAATGACTGATCTGAGTTTTTTTAGTAATTGCTGACTTTAAGTAAAGCTACTGATGAGTGTTGATGATTACTGTGCAGCCACAGGGGGACTCAGTGGATGTTCAGAGGTGGGAAAATCTGCAGCCAGAGCTGCTGAATCATGGAATGGTTAAAGGTGGGAAAGCCCTGCAAGATTTTGGAGCCCAGCTGTTAACTCACACAGCAATGCCTGCCCCTGGCCCTGAGCAGCACGTCTGAACACTCCCTGAGCATCTCCAGGGATGGAGACCCCACTGTGCCACTGCCTGGCCAGCACAGCCAGGGCAGGAACCTTTCCTGAGATCCAGTCCACAAAACCTGATCGAGACTTTTTGCCCAGGTGATAAAAACGTCCCCAGAGCTCCTCAGGGGTCTCAGAGGTCCCTGTGAGGTCACAGAGGGGTTTGAGAAAGGAGGAGAGCTCTGTTCTAGTGCTGCCAGTTTAGACTGCACACGCTTAAGGAAAATTAATTGAAAATTTTCTGCAAAGCCCCTTAAGTGTGAGCTGTGAAATACGAGCAAAGAACTTTAAAAATCCTAAGGCATTGGAAGCGAGGGGGGGAAAGGAACCTACAGGACGGAGAGTTGTGTGTGCAGCTCTGACACAGAGCTTGGAAAGAACATCCTCCAGCCCAAGGAACCTCCTGCCACTGGCAGGTGCTGCAGCTGAGCCACAGCACACAGGTGACACCGGTGTCACCCACAGCAGGGGCTGTGCTGGCAAGCAATTAAACTTGTCAGAGCCTTCACTCTGCAGAATCTGCTGCTGCTCCACCTCCCAGCTGTTTTCTCTTTGGCTGTGGGTGTCGCAGGACTCTGCACAATCTGGTTTAAAGCATGCTAAAAGTCTTTATCTTCCTACTGTAATTCCCATTTTCTTTGGTATTCTTTGTAAGGCTCCTGCAAATCCATCCACTGCTTGGCTGTGGGAATCACCGATATATGCCTTTAAAGATTAACTGGTGTTTTCTTGCATTTTTCATGCAAATACTGATGAACTGAGGAACTCTTCTGCTCAGTTCTGTACGGTTGCACCACTACAGGCATTTTTGCATTATGTCACACCACGCTTCCCCCATAATCTGCATTTCCCTTCTTATCTAATCCAGCTGCAGTTAATAACTAGAACAAACCCCTCATGTCCCTGCTTTCAGTGTTCTCCTGTCCCCTTATGTGAAATGCCACGTTTTACATATCTACACCAAACTCTCCCAGAGCTGAATTCTGGACCTCAGAGCTTTATACTGTACAAAATGTCATTCTTCAGGCTTGAATACATTCTGATAAAATACAGAGATTTCTCTTCCCAATTCCCCAAAATACATCCTTTTCTCCCCAAACCCTCCAAAGTTTGCTGTAAATTATTCCCTTTGTGGTCACACACACTCTTTCAACACACAGAAAAAACCTTGTTCAAACTCAGAATTAGCTGTCTGCTTTTCTCTCCCTGGATCTCAGACCTGTGCACACAAACCCCACAGTCCTCTACATTTTTTTTGAAATGAAACTGATTTTTCTCTGTATATCAGGATATATATCAGATATATCAGGAGAATAATGCCTCCAAGAAAGCTGGGTGAAACTGCTTTTAAAATATTTGCTTTCTCAAGACTGGATTTTCAGTTGGTGGATTTATAGTTTTTGAAAATTGCTGGCACAGAAATGATCAGTTTGCCTTGCCTAGTTGAGCATGGTGAATATTGTCTCTTGGATAATTCTCCTGGGAAAAGATATAGGCATAATGAGACTTATTCATGTACATAAAGTATATGCAGTTAATATGGAGGCACAATTACCAGAAATTAAATTCTAAATGTTCCTGTAGTAAAACCACATCTAGGGAAGCCCCAGAAAAAGGAGAAAGGCAAAAATTTGACACTCCACCATTTATTAATTATGAAAGAATAAAGGTGGAGGGAAAACCCACACATTTCTCATGTGTCCATGTGTGTTCATTTCCTAATACATAATATTAGAATATTCCAAGTACAGCTGTTAGAACTTGACTTCAATCAAGCTGTAATTGGGGCAAAACATCCTTTTCCAAGTCACTTACTGTGTCCTAAAAGTGATAAATTATAGAAGGATGGGAAAGCAGCACAAAGACAGGAAGGCTTCAGAAGAAGCTGCCAGCCACCCGTTCTGCACATTTCCATCAGAGCAGCTCGTGTAGGGCTGATCTGGAATTCAGAGCTAAATCTCAGATTTAAAAGAGGTCAGATACCCCATGACAGATTTCTTGTAGAACAATCTTGATAATTTATTCATCAAGATGGTATCAGCTAGGATATGACAGTGGGGAAGGGAAGCAGGAACAGGGCAGGATGAGGAAGGATGTGGCAGAATCAGAATGCGCTGTACAGTTGTCAGAACAGGGGGAAAACACTGCTAATAAATCAAAATTAAAAATGAGAATTAAAAGTAGATTAAATAACATACCAAAGGAATCTAATATATAATGTCAGGTCTGTATAGTAATTATAGTGTCAAAAACAGGAGTGGAAGCAGAAAGCACCGCAGTTGGAAAAGTAATACAAAAAATAAAGTCAACTCCAAAACTGCGATGGAAGGGTGCACAGTAATAAGCACAAAATTATGGAGTCTATAACATACATTTAGGACAAAAGCACTTGAGAAAATCTTCAGTGATTCAGAGGCAGGAAAGGAAAAATGTCATGTCATTTACATAAAGTGTTGAATGAAATATCAAATGAGAGCATTACACAGTAAAAATATATTTGCAGGAGCTAAACAAAGATGAGGAGTGAAGATAAGTAATGAGTTCTGGATAAATAAGTGATAAATTAATAGGATTCTATTACAAAACAGGAAACTGAACAAAGCTCTGAAATAAACAGAAATATACAACAGTGTATTGTTAGCAGAGAGAAAATTCTTAGGGTCACAAGGAATTAAAGAGCTACTAAAAATTAAATATGGTACCATTGTCTGTGGAAACAACCAATTAATTACAGACTGACAAAAATGGTGGCATTGTAGCATTGTTGTACTTCATCTCCCCAGTTAGTACATTGGGTTAAATAAATTAGTAAAATAAAGTCTTGTCTTCAGTTAGTCATGACAAGTTCAGCTCCCAGACAGGCTTAAGGTGAGTATGGGGAGCCAGGATTGCACAGCTTAATTCCTAGAGAAATTGCATTAGAAGTAGTTAAATGTGACTGTTTCCCACTCAAATTCTCTATAAAATTAATCTGTTAAATAGCTGTTAAGTATAGATTGAAAACTCCTGAGTGTTGTTGGGTTTTCAGGTGGGGGGGGGGGGAAAGGGATATGAGTTTGAGAAAAAAAAAATTCTTTCTTTATTTTTTTTTTTTCAGAAATTGGCCACTTAGAACAAAAACCCAATCACTTCTAAGTCCCAGGATGGAAACTGATCCCGCTTCTGTCAGATTTACCAGAAACGTTGGTGTTGAAATTACCTGAGAAAAGAGAATAGATTAAAATGAGAACTTTTTGACAGAAGACCAGCTGGCGAAGCCTTCCTTAGCACATGCAAGCAAACTCTTCGTCAGCCAGGATGCGGGCTCCTGCAGGTCTTTTTCCTAGGATCAGCCTGCTCCTTACACCACATCCAGAGCTAAGGCTCTGCTGTGCCTCGGGAGATGCACAGTGGGGAAAGGAGGTGGTGACTCCGAGCAGCGGGCAAACCCTGCTGTGTGCAGAGGCGCAAGGAATCGTAGGCAGGGTCTGAAGAACCTCTGCAGAAAGGAATTCCTCCCTGTATTTTCCCTTGCCCAGCTGCCCATGCCAGGTTTGGCAGATCCTTTTATCCCCGGCACAGCCCCGAAGGCGCTGGCCGAGGTCACACAGGCTAAAGGGAGAGCAGCAGCAGCAGCAGCAGCAGCAGAAATTCTCATTTGATCCTGAAGAATTCCCTGCAGGAGGAGGCAGAGGCTGAAGCAGTGTCTGCACGCTGCCTGCTGCTGTTGTGCAGTGGTATTAGCAGAAAACATGAAAGAAACAAAGCCACTTCTGAGCTGCAGGGATTAGGGCGGTGTAATTGCTCCAGAGATGTTCCTCAGAGACTGCTGGAGTCGCTGATCTAAATCATTCAGCACATTCGAAATTCCTGGGGAATTCCTGCCCAGGTGCTTCCACACTTTTTGTTATTTGAAGTTTTGCACTGGTAATTGTAAAGCTGGAGATGAGAGACAAAATCAAAACTTCTGTAAGCAATCAAAACGTTTGAACTCTACTCTTCCTAAAAGACATACCTGAGTTTTCTTAAATAAAACAGAAACCATAAAACAATGCAGCCCCCTGTGCAATGGTGTGAGGGACAGGGTGGGCAGCTCTGTTTAGATAGCAGGGGTGGACAGGCATGAGCTGGAAGCACAGGGATTTGTTGGCAGAGCACGGGATGGCAGGGTGAGCCTGGGGATGCTCACTCTGCTGCCTGCCGACCCCCAAAGTGTCCCTGTGCTGGGATCCAGGGGATCCAGGGCAGCCTGCAGCTGCCAGGATCCTGTGGGCAGGGAAAGGAGAAAGGTCTCAGCTTGGGCTGCTGTTAAATTTGCCAGTCCGGGTTCTGCTCCTCCCAGTGCTCCGAGGCCAGCCTTGCTGCAGGAGCAGTCACAGCCCTGCCAAAATCCAGCAGGAATATGGACAGGGAAAGACCAGGCTGCTGGGGGGATGCTTTTCCATGCCACGAGCCTCTGGGGTGACTGGAATTCCCAGTGGAGTGGAATGGCCTGCTGGAATGTGGCTGCCCAGCTAAATGCAGAATCCTCTGCTCCCCCTGGCAGCTGTCCTGCCTTCCAATCCCTTCCAATCCCCCAGAGTTTTCTCTCTTGGTGCAAAGGAAATGAAAGCACATCAGGCAATGACCTCCTTCAGTTCTCCTGCAAATATCAGCAATCACACATTCTCAACAGAACCAAAACACCTCCCTGCTTCTGTGCATTCTGTTTTTTCTGTTAAAAAATTCCTCCCCTGGAAAGAACCCCAGAAATCCATAACTGATTCTGTAAAATCCATGTTTTCTGTTAGAAAATTGCTTTCCCAGGAACAAGTTCAGTGGAAGTCTCTCTCGCCCATGTATTCACCCAGATATTTTATCTGCATAAAGGACCTAAAATATACTTGTTGTTTTTTTTTTTTTTCTGAAATTGAAAAATATTTCATTTGCACTGAAACCAATCATCCTAAATAGCAGTGCAAATCAGTCATCCTCAATAACAGTGCAAAATGAGCTTATTTACTATTACATTAAGCAACAATTTTGCACCTTGTTGAGTAGGACTCCAGTTTTCATTTTTCCCTGACAGGTTGAAATTATTTTCTGGGTTGATAGACAAGAACTCACAAGAAGCCCTGTAATTTAAGTCATCTTTTTGGTTCTCCATTAAATATCCAAAATATGCATGTTGCTCTAACCTTGCAACAACTCACAACTGCAGCTGTAACAGGTCTCCAGCATTCTCCTAAAATAATAATGACCAAGAGGTGGTTTCAAAATCCAAAGGACTGAAGATCCTTCAAAAGAATCCAAGATTCCCCAGACTTCTCAACACCTAGGCCACCTGAAATCTTTTTCTAGGCTTTCAAAATAACCAAACTGCAAGCAAAGGAAGTGACTTCCTCTGTACCTTTTACCCATTTTTATCTATAGTTTTATAACACCTCCTCTTCTTCTTTATTGTAACTGTGAATAGATCTGTGCTCATACAGAAAGACATTTTATTGAATTAATGAGATTATGGGGCTTTGCAGTGGAATACTTGTAGCAATTAGACTTTATATAAGAATTCTCCCAGCTGATCAGAGGTGTGAAAGGCATCTTATAATGAAGACCTGCATAACCCCACGCTGGCAGCACCTTTTAGCTGCACACTGAGACATCCAGGAGATCACCCTGGCTCCTCAGCAGCCTCCTTGTGAAATCCTTCTTGCAAGAAGAAGAGACAGAAATAACTTGCATTAAAAAAGAAAATTACAAACCTTTTTTATTTATTTTTTTGCTTATGGTGGCCTTATCACCCAGTTTAGCAAGCAAAGAGAATTGATCTAGGTAACACTTCTGGTATCACCACCAAGGAGTCTCTTCATCAGTAACTCCAGAGGACAGCTGGCATTTAATTGCTGCCAAATCCTTGCTGATTTTTAGCTGGAACCTGCAAGAAGCCTCATCAATTGCAGCTATTGATGAGCTGCAGTTTGATTGGGATGCTGAGGGGTGGGACGTGCAGAGCAGCCCGAGCTGCTGTCCCTTGCTGGTGACACCAGCTGTTATTTATGCTATTAATGTCACTGCTGCCCCTCCCTTTGCAGGTCAATACTGAAGTTTGGGGAAGAAGCTTGGGGCTGCCCAATTAGGTGAAAAGAGGAAGATGATTATGGGTGCCTGGGAGGCATTGATTACTTCATGTGCCATCAGTCACTTCTACGCTGCTTTTTGAGGCTGCATGGACTAGCTTGAGCAGTGTGAAACCAAATATTTAAACTCTTCCACTAATATTTATAGACAAAATGTCTTTTTTTTTTTTTCATAATATTGATTCAATTTCACCTATTTTTACATCTAGCATAAGTATCCCAAAGCATAAAATTCCCAGATCTGATACCTCAGCTGTGGGGGTATCAAAATAGAAATGCTTTTCTTAGAGCTCCAGTTGCTACTGACAGTGAGTCCTTTCAGCTACAGGGGAGGATCAGACAGGAGTCCCAAAATAAGCTTTGAGTTTCCTCCTCACCAAGATCTGTGACTTTTAAAGCCCAGGTGAAGGTTCTGCTCAGTAGACTGTAATTTTGGCTTGTGAGATACAGAGATGCAAGCTGTGTTATGAGGCATCTAGTTAAAAAATCATCTCTAATGGCAATGACAGTTACCCAGAAAAGGCAAATCACACTCATTTATGCTGGAATGGGTGGATTAAAACGCCCCCAAATTCTATTTATTTTAGTGAAGAAACAAGTATTTGAAATTTTTAAAAACAAAGCAACAAAACAACCAAATAAACTGCAGCAAATCAACTAAAAAAAAAAAGAACCCAACCAAAAAAAGCAAATCCAATAAATCTGTCTCCTTGGCTTCCTTTTGAACACAATAATAGCTATTTTTTCACAGAGGTATAGTGTTTACTAAGAAATCTGCTCCTAGGGTAAGCTATTATTACTTCAGCAGTCTCTGGGCTCCAAAAGGAATGAAAATAGTTTCAAAAATGCAAGGCATCCCTGGAAATGGAGGAATGGATGATGAATTTGTGCCACTCACCACCTTGGTGGCTGTTTGCTTTTCATCAGCAGCTGAAGAGGCTCAGCAGCCACTTGGAAGCAGGGCCAGGCTGAGGCAGGAGAGGCAAACCCCGGACTGGAGAACATCTATTATTCATCTGCAGTAATTTGTGGCCTGGCAAGAGCTGATGAATCCAATCTTGAGAGCATTTTATGGAGAGTTAAGGAATCTACAAGGGAAAATTGGTAAAAATATTCGTTCCTGTTCTAGAAATAAGCCAAAGCCCTGACTGGAGATCAGCCCTCTCTGCTACCCTGCGTTCAACAAGCAGCGGTCAGCATCTCCCTAAAGCTGGAAAATGGGATGCTGGAGGCAGGGCAGAGGTCAGAGGGGAAGAAATGAAAGGCTCTGATTCCCTGCAGGGTCTGGAGTGCCCTGAAAGGTGCCACAGACCAGGAGGGGACGGCACAGGTGAGGCCTGGGGCAAGGAAACAAAGAATTCTGAGTGAGAGGAGAGCAAAGAGTGCTTGGCAAGGAGAACAAGGAGCAGGAGAGGTCTGGCACAACCCCCAGCTCAGCAAAGCCACATTCCTCGGGCCACACTGACCACCCCACCCGAGCTGCTGTTTTGACTTGAAATGGCCCAAATTTGTAGGAAAATTTGCAGGAAGTGCAGCAGGACCCAGGAATCAGGGCTTGGGCAATCCTGCACCCCAGCTGAGCAGCAGCTCCAGCTCAGAGCTGAGCCTGGCCCCACCAACAGCACAAATGCAGCCTTCAAAGGCAGCCACTGCATCTCTTTCTGCCTTTGTGCCTGCAGCCTAAAAATCTGGCTCCCAAAGGAAGGTTTTCCTAACCAATGGAATTGTCTGTTGGTCAATGCACTTGGGAACAGACAGAATTTCTGCTTTGTCCAGCGGAGCAGAAAGGAGCAAACCAACCTCAATTTTCTCTTTCTTTTCTATGTCATAAGGCTAAAAATAGCACAAATACGGTTCATAATAAACAACTGCATTTATTGATTTTGATGGTAACTAAATTTAAAAGTTTCGTTCATAAACACTGACTTGTCAAGTAAAGGAACAAATCTTTTTAAAGAAGAAATTAATCACTCTCATAATTGTAAAGTCTAATAAAATAAAAACTCATTGTTACTCCAACCCCTTATTACGAGCTACAATTTATACTATATTACATATCCTCCTAAAGGTAATAAATTTGACGCTGAAAAAATTAATATAAAATCTAATTACATTTAATTTGATTGAATTAGAATGGATTTCCCAACCCCCCTGTAATCTTGTTTAATTCAAAACATTTGTAAAACACCAAAATTACTAACAAGGCCTAAAAAAACCCACATCTCATGTTATAGACTTGAGTAAACATTTACCTTCCTCTCCAGCACAGGAGATGGGAATGGAAATCTCATGTTCTGGGCCAAATTCTGCCATAGAAAGCCACTTTCTCTGCTCTGCTGACCTCAGTCGGAGTTCTTGGGATCCACAGTTTTAAGGGCAGACAAGAAATAGGGAATGCAGAGTATTTCTACAAGTCACTATTTCCCTGAAAACGTACAGGAACCTCACTGCTCTCTCCCTGCCAATAAAGAAGGATCTCACTGCTTGTCTCATCACATTTACCCTGAAAGAATTCCTGATTTGCAGGAGTGAAACCTCCTCCTTTTCAGGAAAGAAGTTTGTTCTGGCATGAGCCTGGGCCAGGTGTTCCACCCATGGCTGAGATCCCTCATCCTGATTTATGTGGAGTGGCAATCATGCTCCCAGTGCCCAGCTAAGGAGTTCAATCTTCCACCTGATGGAGAAAATCTGCTTTAAACCAGCTGCTCTAGTGTGCTTTTCACAGGGTGTAACTTAAGTGAGCTGAAAACTCCAGGTACTCAAACTCAACGCTTTCAACAGGAGGAACTTTTTAAATGCTGTTTGTCCTCTCATTTTCCATGCTGTTTTTTCTCTCTTTTTCAATGCTGGTTTTCTCTCTTTTTCCGTGGTGGTTTTCTCTCTTTTCCCCACAAATCTGGCCCTGTGAGCCCTCTGATGATTACTCTCCAAGCAGACTCCTCTGCAGAGATGTGATGCTCCCCTCTTGCCGTGCTCTGCTGATTGCACCTTCGACCTTCCTGGAGCCAAAACCTCCTGCACAGGTCCCAGCAGTGGATGAGATGGCAAAAAAGCACCAGGCCTTGTGGCTGACCCCCAGGCAGCTCCTCCAGCTGCCCATTCCTCTGCAGGAACGGGCTTTGTTTGCTTGGAGTGAAAGATTGGGTGGCGCATCTTGGGCAGAACTTTCTGAGCGAAGCTCTCCCGTCCTCGCCTCCCTTCCCATCTCTGTGTGCTGCAGAACTGGCTGTGACACAGCCCCACAACCCAGGAATTAAAAGGAAACAAGATTTCACTCTGAGAAGTATAAAAACGAGTTCTATGCAGAAAATATTTAGGCAGATTTTTTAAATTAACACCTTAGGCTTTCTTAAAGATTGATTCACTTCAGTGACTCAGTGTATCATGGTTTTTGCTTGATTTTTTTTTTCTGTGCTGTGAAATAAGCTTGGTTTATGTAGCAAAAACATTATGATTTCACATTTAGCAGCATAGAAATTGCCTTCTGTTCAAATTCATGCTTCTCTGTAAGATTCCAATACCTTCCAGTGAGCAGCAGTTTGTTATCAGAACAGAAAAATGCATTCTGTGAGCAAACTGAGCCTTGCCACCACAAGCTGGGACGAGTTTGTATTGACAAGGTGTCAGAACCTAAAGAAATTTTAGGTTTGCATTTGGTATTTACTACATCAAATTGTGAAATCAGCTGAGATCAGATCTAAATGATTTTACACGGTTTTGTTCAGTGATTTTTAGAACTTTGCAACTTGAATTTATAAGTGAGCAACCTCCAGGAAATCAAAACCTTAAAATACTTGCAGAAAAAGATCTCAATACCATTGCTCAAGGTGTTGTTTGTTGTGTACACAAAATTAAATTCTGAATGTGTTAGCAAGGTTATATCACATATTGATTGAGTTTATTGCAAAATGGAAAAATTACAGTTAATATTTACTTTGGGTTGGAATGGAATTTGATATCAGTTTTGCATTTGGAATAAAATGGATGGAAATCAGAGAGAAATCTCAAAACTTTAATAATGTGGAGCTATTAAAAGGCTTCCATATTAATATTCAATAGATAATTCAATTACATTCAAATAGAGCACAAAACAAAAAAAAATTACACACAGAAAGCTGGATGAACTGAAACACCTTCTGAAAAGCAAATATTTAAACATTATCAACTTTCAAATAAAAATATAAATATCTACAACATTTGCTTTAGCTTGATTTAATTACTTAAAAAAATGAGCATTCCTGTTTTTGGGGAATTGCTTTTTCTGTAAAGGACTTGGCTTTGTAGAAGAAGTTTTGTACAGTTCTGTGCACAAGATTGAAGTTGTGTCCATACATTTGTGGTTACAACTGTGATATATGCATATCAAATTGTGAATTCTACTGTATTCCAGTCAAATATGGAATCTTTCTTACCTATATTATTAAAAAATAACTCCATCCCGAGGTTCCCCTCTTTGGCTGGCGTTTCTATAGCTACTATTTAACATTATTTGGGTTTTAATGGCCTCCAAACATTCTGCTTCACTGTTGTGAATGAAAAAAAAACCCTAAACCGTATCAGTGGATGTATGCTCAAAAGAAAGTTTGCTCTTTGTAATCTTTAAGACAAAAGGTAAAATTCAAATGGCATTTTCCAGCAACACAAACCCACTTCATAGTCTGGGAATCTTACCAGAAAACACGGATCATATCTTCCTGCCCATTAAAAATAACAGCCACAGATTTCAGAGGCAGCAGAATCGTTTATTACGAGGGAAGCTAAATATAAAACTCTTTTTTTTAACTAAATATTTTTTAATAAATATAAAATCTTTCTATTTACTTGGTGTTAAACTCTTTTCACTCTGGGAGTGAAGCTGGAGCTGAGCTCGGGAGCCAGCAGGGAATGAGGAGCCCAAAGCTGCAGCAGGGTCTGGGGGCGCAGCTCGAGCTCTCCCTGACATTTTCCATTTGTTCCTCACCCCAAGATCAGCAGCTCCCTCAGCACCTTCCCACAGGGACACTCGAGCCTCCAGACATTTAAAAACAGATGGGAAGGGGGAGAGGCAAAAGCCTCAGTGTGACCAAAATAGTAATTTCTTCTTGGGAGTTTGAAGAGCTCTGAACAATCCCTCTCCAGGCCTGACCTAATGGGCTTGAAATGATCCCCAGCACTAGGCAGGGAAATAAACACATTTTGGGCATGTTGGAATGCACAGCGAGGGGCTGGGCTGCTCTGAGGAGAAATCACAGCCTGAATGAGTTTGCATTTGAGGTTTTATTTATTTTCAGTGTAACCTTTACATATTGCAAACTCTTCTGTAGGTGGCAAGCAGCTCGCTTAAGACATTTCTTTTAATTGAAAGAAAAAAGCCTTAAACCAAATACCAGCAAAGTGAATTCTCTGATTTATTTGCAATAATGTTCTAGCAGTATAGAAGGGATGTAAAGAATGTGTTGCTTTTCCCAGCTCATAATCTTTCACAATATTTAAATGTTGTTTAACAACAAAGAAATAAAAGTAATATTTAATATGAAAGCAGCTACTGAACTGATAAACATGATTCTGTAATTGAAGAATAATTTAACTGTTCTTTTTATTTGTCCATTTTCTCATCTGCACCACGATGGCATTATGACCATCTTCAGTAGGGTGGGAAATGGGAAAATGCAGCACAAGTGCATGAAAATTAAAATAATTAGCATGCACACGCTATCTCTGCCATTGCTACATAAACCATATCTGTTTTTTCTGCGTGCTGGCATTTATTTAGTGCTGATTATGCAGACGTGGCCATTGCTAAAGTTCATCCTTTGGAGCATCCAAGCTTGCTGATTGCCAGAGAGGTAAATGCAATATTTTGACAAATGCCCCCAAACTGCTCGAAGATTGTGCTCAGCAATGTCTGAGCCTTGTTTCAATGCCACTTCTGCAGGTTTGCACAGAAAGCCCCATGGCAGGGGAGTGTGTCAGCTTCCTCCCAGCATCCTATTAGAAAAAATTACATCAGCGTCCACCTTTAAAGCATCAGTCCCTGGCTTGGTCTTTAATTTGATTTGTTTGAAATCCCCAAGGTTTAAACTGAATCCTGGACTTTTGCAAGAACAAAGCTCTGCCTGATTGCTGTATTAAACACAGATGTTGCTGACTTGCACAAAGATCCTGAAATCACGTTTTGTTTTCTTTGTTCAAAAATCAGTTTGATCTTTAAGCAGCTGCTTCGTTGCGTCCACAGGTAGCTGCACTTTATTTGGAGAGAAATAATTCCTATATATAGCATCCATAAGTTTCCTTCCTTTCAAAGGCTTAGTGGGAATTAGATAAACAAAAAAACTTACTTCAAACTGCAATGCACAGGGCAGGCTCTGCTTCTGTAGAGATGCCAGAAAGAATTCTGTGGAGACAAGAATATAAGGATATTGTCAAGTCCAGTAGCAGCACGAAGGTGGTCACTGGGATCAGAAGTTTCTATTTACTTGGTGTTAAAGCCAACAGCATTTGGCTGCATTTAAATCCTGGCACCTGAGGAAGAACCTGCAAAACTGGGGCCTTCAGGTAGGAGTTCAGCTTTCCAGTGTGCTCCCAGATGAGCAGTGAAAATGTAGTAATGAATTGAAGGAAGACTTTTACCTGGTTCACATCTGCATTACAAAAATAACAATAGCTCCTGGACTGTGAACAAGAAGCGTTTGCAGAAATGGGGTCAGGAATCTTATCAGCCCGAGTTAGAGATCACCTTCTCTGTTTTTCTCAGCACATTGCCACACATGCTGCCAGATAGTATTTATTTCATTCTTACACGAGTACAAAAGAGGCTCCTATCAAATCCCTGCACTTCAAGTTTCAGCTCCTACAGCATTTGATTTCATTTCCTGCATTACTCCTTTACAAATTTTGCTTGGTTTGATTCTTCTATTTCTCCCTTGTTAGAACACTACAAAAATCTCTTCAGTTTGTGATACGGGCAAGAAACACTTTGATGCCTCTGATGTTCAATCCCAGCTGAATCTGTAAGTGATGGGTTGGGAGGTTTGATCTTGGTGCCCACATGCCACAGCTCAGAACCAGATCAGGCTTTGGCAGGAGAGGCAGGCTCAGCTTAGCAAAGCCCAGGATTGACAGACTGCAGTGGGGCTGGAGATGCTCCTGGGGAAAGCTGATTCCTCTTTCATCATGGTGGCAATATTCATGCTTCACTTATCTCACATGGAAAACCAGCATTTTCAAATCAAAGGATTCTTATGGACAGCTGTGAAATCAGATTTTTCTGGGAGGCACTGCTCTGTGTGTAAGAATCGTTTTTACCTGAGCCAGTGCTCTAAAGAACAGGAGCTGTGTCCATCCAGCATTTCTGGGTCCCAGAGGTGTGAAAACTGAATATAGAGAGGCAGGTGCAGACTTCCATGTAATTATTGGTATAATAAAATATACACAGCATTAGTAACCTAAGGCATCCTCACCATCAGCACATTTCACTGCAGACAAACCCATCAGTGGTCTTTGGTGCCTTCACCAGGAGGTCAAAAGAACAGAAGTTCTTAAATTCCATGATGAGTACAAAGGCAGGACAGCTGGAAAGGGAGACCTTACAAGATCTGGCCTGATATCTCAGGATAAACCAGAAAGTGCCAATACGAAATACCTATAAAGTTAAGAGGAATGTGTTTTAATAGATCTTTTTTCTGTGTCTTTTCTACAGGGAATGAAGTGTTGGAGCAGAAAAGGGGTGACAGTTCTGCAGAGAGCCCACAGAGCTCACACAGCTCCTGGTCAGGGCTCCCTGGTGGCTGCTGGCTCCTGAGCCACCAGGGAAAGGAGAGGGCTCCAACTCCAGATTTCAGAGACAGCAGCCTCAGCTTGCTCTGATGTGCTCTGGGATGGAACTGAGATTTGACCATTCTGGTTCTAACCTTTGCTCCAGTCCTGTGACATGTTCAGCACCTCGCTCTGCTCTGCAGAGACTGAATTTTCTTCTTTTTTTCCTCCTACCCTTTCCTTCAGCTTCCTGCTGAATGAAATCTGATGTTGCCTTCTTGCTGCCTTGAAGCTGGTGAGGAATTGTGTCCAGGCACTGCAGAGCTTTCAGGGATTCTGTTCCAGCAGCTGCCCACAAAGGCACCCACAGATGGAATTTTTCACTGCTTCTCACACGAGGTCAGCTCTGTGGAAGGAAAGGGGGAAAAGTTATTCCCATGGAAGGTGGATGAGTGAAGCTGCCTCAGTGGATAATGATCATCTCTGATATTTCTTCATCATTCTGGAGAGCACAGCTCTCAATCCATGCCTAATCTAGACAATGTATTTCCACCATCAAGTCCCCATATAGCAGGAAATGACAACTGCAAAAGCTGATTTATCCAAGCTGCTCTGCTAGCTGCTATTCCATGGCAGAACAGATAATATGCTGACAGACAGACAGCTTAAGGCTGAGCTCTCACTTGATCTCATTATGTGCCAACTGATGCAAGTTAGGAACTGAAGTAGGAAATTGTCATGGAGCAAACAAAACTTTTGTAACAGCTCGTAGAAATAGTTTCCAGATAAAGCCAATAAACTTGAATTATTTTGTTTTCTTGAAAAAGTAGCCTAGACACTGACCTGTGCCACTACAGCTTCTTGTGGAATAACTCCAATAAAAGCTGCTCTGTCAGAGAAATATTTGAAAGAACAGCACTTTACTAGTTCTCATGTACGTTTAAATTGAAGGTAGTTAGTGACTGATTAGAGCCAATTGCATCTAGGTCAAAATGTTAAATACAGATGTAGCCATTTACCTGAGAAGTGGTTGCAGTGACATTTATCCCTGCTGGTTGTGCCAAAAACAAACAGGGTGTGACTCCATTCCCCTGCAGCCAAAGCAGAGCAGGAGCAGGGCTGTTCCTCCAGGAGACAGGCAGGTCTGACACTGGGAATCTGACAGGAGCACACAAGGAGGAGAGCTCTCTGTTTGAATAATAGAGGGGCTGCCTGCATTTTTAAGCTTTCCCAACATGATACACAAAAATGTTAGTTTTCCACAAAAATGTTCGGGTTTAGATGAGCCTGTTCTGCGGGACTGAATTAACAAGAGCAAATTTAAAAAAGTAAGAAACCTAATTAGTGTTAATCCTCTAAAATATATAAAATATTTAGCTTTTTTTTTTTTTCCTTGTCCATTTCACTGACTTTGAAAGTCAATCGTTTTTGCTGGCTTCATTCTGACACTTCATTAGCTGGTGGGTCACCACCTTTTGCTCCACTGAGTAATGGTTATTTTTCATGCCAACAGAGACAGGGGATTCAGACCTGATTTGTGTTGCAGGTAATAAATGGCAATTATCTGCACCTTTTTCTGATGGGAATCACTGGCTCTGCATTGGGAGAACTAAATCTTTGTAACTTTGATGAAAGTAGATGAAAGTACAAGCAGTCCTTCTCTGGTAACTTACTGGGGCAAACACGCAGAGGTCATGCATCCAGCTTGGTGCAATTACTGTCAGTTTAATGATGAGGATGAAAGAAGATAGTGGATACTTAATCAAGCAGATAAGCAGATGAAGTTTTGCCAAAAAGATTTAGTGGAACAATAGACACAGGACTGGAGAATGAAGTGAGGAAGGCACGGCCCTGCTGTGGCTGCTCTCCTTTACTCAGAGCACTCAGGACAAGCATTAAATTCTTCTTTTTCCTCCATCCTTTTTCTAGAGATGCTATGACAAAATTCAGGGAAAGAGGAGACCAAGCTCAGCTCCAATAAATGGAGTAAAATTGCACATTTTTCCCACGGATGACAAATGTGAAAGGTGCCAGAGCAGATGCACAAGAGTTTAAAATTCCTGAGTCCTGGTTGTCATGGACTTTAAGAATCCCCTAATCCAACCCCCTTTTGTGGACACAGCCACCTTCCACTACTCCAGGCTTCTTAAATCCCCAGCCAGCCTGGCCTTGAACACTTCCAGATTATTTCTAGAGCAGACACAGCACTGCCACAGCAGCATCAGCTTTGTTTCCTCTGACTGTAACTCTATCACCAGCAGAAACGAAATCTGTCCCAGTTCGTACACTTAAAATTCAAACTTGCATTTTATCCATCTCCAGAACCGCCGGTGATCACGGGGGCAGCTGCAGTGTGTAAAATTCTGCTTTTCCTCCTCCTCCTCACAAGGAGCTCCCGCTCTGGGCCGAGATGGGCCCAGGCATCACATCCAAAGCCACTCTGCTGCGAGCCCCAGGGATGCAGCACTTCCCAGTGGGCTCTTCCTGCCCATGCTTTACACGCATTATCGTGCTCTGCAGGAAACTCAGCAAGCACAGCAGCTTGCCAGAGCAAAACCAACTTGGTTGGGGCCTCGTGTAATACAGCAGTTCAGCAGTTGAAAGGATTGTCTGTACGTTCTGCAGCGAGGGAAAAAAAAAAAAAAGGTGTTGAATAAATATATTCCGTGGAGTGGGAAACATGAGCATGAGCCTGGAGCACTCTGAGGAATGCTAACACAGAGGCAGGATAATGCTACCTCCTGCTTCTGGGAAGATTATTTTCCCAGAGAAAATGGTAGGGCCACAAGTTACATGAAAGGAGAGAGCAGGAAGCAGAAATACATCTTTCTTTAGATATGTATTAAGAGAAAACAGTGATGATTATTGAGATATATGACACAGCAATTCAGCTCCAAGATTCTAATTTGAGATATAAAACCTCAAACCAGGATTAGGCTCCTAAACTCACAGGGAATTTAAGTTTCAATATATACCCTCCTCTTCATCATTATCTATTGACTAATGTGGTTGATACCACAGTTGGATAAAGTCTGCACTTGACCAAAAGGTCAGGACTTTATTGTCACCATAATTGTGTTCAGACTGATGAACAGAAGGGCCTGAGACACATTTCTGCCCAGTGCAGTATTTAGAGCAATATTAGTTATTTGGTGCATCTGCTTAGAGCCTCTAAAGGCAGTGGGACTGAAATCCCAGGGACAACAGAAGGCAAACAATGGAAAGGGACACTGTGGATTTTCTAAACCTCAGATAATTGTAAGATGAGCCTTAGTAAAACATCTCAGTGTGCCATTTCTGTTTGGGAATGCAATTGTTCACCTCCTGCCACGACGGCTCTGTTTACCTGTGCAGCAGCAGTGGTTAAACAGCTCCTGCCTGCAACATCTGTTAAGAACTGGAGGGGTTTCAGACTGTGAACTGTAAAACTCTGATAACAAGGCAGAAAGCCTGGCCCAGTGACCCAAAACAAAGGAAGCAATGGATGTAAAAGGGTAATGCTGGGAGAAAGAAGGGAAGTTCTGAATTAACCTGGGATGATTATGTGCTCTGACAGAATGAAGTAACTCCTGCTCGCTGTGCTAAAGCTCCATGGCAGCAGAATGGAACACAAACAGATGTAGACTTTGCAAGCAGTAGATAATAGAGTCTCTTCTCTCATACATGAGTAAATAGAGATGCTGGAATAAATTCTGTCAACAGCCACTAAAAATACAAGTAATTAGACATATATTTAATACGCTAGATTTAATGCATATTCATTTGAAAAGTCTGTAAAGCTATAGCATAAAATCCCAGAGGGCCACGCATGCTTGCTGTAGGATGTTTTGTTGGGTTTATCTACAGGATATATTACCCCTATTACAGCAGCTCCTGGTGCAGCTCTGCTCCATCCACATATCACCTCCATTAAAAGCTGCTGAGCAGCTGCATGAGGAAAGGTTTTGTTTGCTTTAATCTCCCTGTGCTCCTGCTGGTTCCCCCAGTTCATGCCCCTCGTGGCTGGAGGGACCAACAAACCATAACCTCACATTCCTGGGTTCCTCTGGGCAGGGAACTCTTGCTTCTCCCACAGGGATGATTCCTTGTCTGCCTTGCATTTCTCACTTTCACAGGAGTCTCCTGGCACTATTACACAATTTTATATTTCCCTTGTAGCAGCAGCTACAGTGCACTGTGCAAATACCCCCAGTGCTGCTGTCTGCATGGAAAAGCCTCTTCTGTGCCCTTAAAAGTGCCCAGAAATCTTTCCAGGTCTGTACTGTCCTTCCAGACTGAGAATATTCCATCCCCCTTTCCATTTTCTAGTTAATTTTAGTTGTTAATTTAGTTGTTAGTCCCAGCTAAATATGGCATTAGTAGCTGTACATTCTCATGGGGAGGAAAAAAGCTCTGCAGCTTGTAAGATCTTCTTCTGTGCTTTTCAGGAATTTATTAAGATTAATTTTGAACTATGAGAACCTTTTCTGGGTCCTAATTTGAGCCAAGTCTCCTAAAGGACCTCTCTGCTTTAAGTAGTTTGGTTTGAACATCTGAGGAAAGGGAAGTGAAGCTTCACTTGGCTGAGCAGTCCTGTGTTGGTATTTCAGGATGATGGTTGAAATTCTGGCCATCACTGGATCCCAGAGAAATGATGCCTGAGAATGTCATGTTATTGATTGAAAATGTGGATAGTACCATCATGTTTTGAAAGCCACAACAAGCGAAAACAAAAATAATAATTCCCCAAATGCCAGTGTAATAAATAATATACCAGGAACCATTTAGAGATTGCAATGTATCCTCTGAAAATTTCCTCTTGTGGCATTCAAGACACAGAAAGGTGCTTTTTCTGGGATTATTTTTATAAATATGTCTACATAAATATTCTCAGTATGTAATACCCTCCTTCTCTCACATCCCTCAAACCGTTTGCTATCACTCTACTCCAGAACATTTCCTGTTACCAAGGAATTCCTGAAGCCTGCTGGCTCCCTGTAGGGGAAGTGGTGCCCAGGTTTGTGCCTGAGAGGGAGCCCAAGGAATCTGTCACTTGTCCCACGAGCAGTGTAACTGCACTGCTGGGTTAATGTGGGAAGAAAAGCTGTGTTTACTTGTGTGAGGAGCTCCTCTGGTTCAGCATTTGCACCCACCAACCTCAGATGGGTGAGCTGAGCCCTGTTTGGCAATACAAGTGCACTGCAGCAAGGTAAAATGTTAAGTTAGGCGTACATAAATGTTTCTGATGCGAATCTAGCGGAGGATGTGTGACTGACAGGCAGACACAGGAAGGTTTATTTATATAAAAACGGGCAGTGCTGGTGGAGGGTTCTCCTCTTCTGCCATTCCTTCCCCAGTGCCTTGCCAGCACATCCTTTATTCCATTTTCATGGCAGAGAGCAGAGCAGTTCAGCCTCCAGTCCACTCACTCTTTAACATCTCCTGCACAACTGCAAAGCTGTCACTGCAGACCTTTGGTTTCTCTAATTCTGCCCTGAATATTTTCCCCCAGGGCACCCGAGGGTTTGCCCAGCAGGAGGGTGGAGAAGCCTGCATGGCAGAGAGTAGAAGATGAGGTAAAGCTCAAACATCCCCTGTGCAGAGCTCGGGGTTCTGCCCTGCACCCTCACCCTGAAATCCCCTCAGCCCAGGACTGGCACCTCACAGAATTTCCCTGCCAGCCCCGAGCAATCCTCTCAGGGATGCCTGGTGGGATCCTGGGTGCCCCTGGAGGCTCAGAGCTGCCCTTGGTGATCTCTGTGGGTCCCTTCCAACCCAGAATATTCTGTGAGCCCAGGACAAACGCAGCATTTGCTGAAAATCCCTGAAGGGAAGAACTGCTCCACCCTTGGGATTCCAAAGCCTTACAAGCCCAACTCAGAAGCCACATTAAGAATCTCCCTTTAAATTTCAATTTCCCAGGCAGTGAATGTACCATGACAAATGAGTGAAGTGTTAAAAATGAATGTCTTTACGTGGCAAAGTAAATCAATATTACTGCCCAGCAAAGCAGGAACACGTGAATGTAAATGTTGTGGTTTACACCCCTGTGTTGCCCCAAAATATCTGTCAGTAATTGCTGCAACAAACAGGGCTGAAACACTGCAACAATTATAAAAGTTGAGTTCTTTGACAATTCTTAGAGGCCCTGTCTGCCACTAGCCTTAATGTCTGTTGTTATTATGTGGTGTTTCTGTATGGTGTACAAAATGCCTGGCTTCCAGCAAAATATTGCAGTATGTCAAATAAAAGAAATTTAGCAACAATCAGCTGCACTAATTGGAATGACAGTGACATTCTGCACTACACTTAAGCGTGGAAATACCTTACAGACAAGATCCTGACATTTGACTGAGATTCCCTGTTCAGGCTAATGACATTGTCAAGAATTGCTGCAATCACAGCCCAGAATTCAGAATGTATTCCCACTGTTCTAGTATTTACAAAATACCTTAAGCCTTTGACACAAGAAATTCTGCTTAGAGAAGGAATAAGTAGTTCTCTCTTACTCTGCAAAAGAAGGTTCTCCTTTTAATTTAATAATGCAAATACAAAAAAATGAAAAAGACCAACCACACTACTGACTTAAAATTACATATTTCCTCTGATCCTATATTGAAATTCGGGGTTTGTTATGAACACAGTTTAAAAAAATGGAGATTTTAAATTTTTTCCTGTTTTCTGAGACCAAGCAAGAAGTTCTTTGTGTCAGCCAGTGAAACAGCTGGCAATCACCCTCCTGCTCGAGGAGTCCTGGCCAGTTTCCACACCCCTATTCCACCTCCTCAGCTCAGGGATGAGTTTGGCTCTGGGTATGAAATCATTGTTCAGTTGCATTGTCCAGTCACTCTGGTAACACTGAATGTGTGCTGGAATTCTGACAGTGGAGACACTTGTTCACTAAAATAAACACCAAGCAACACGAGCAAGGAGGATTGCATGAGAAATGCATTATATATCTTATATTGCATAATAATAAGGTATATCATATAATATACTATATATATATAATAATACTGTCAATTAAGAGTTGACAGTAACAATTAATGGGATTGAAAGCTGCTCTGAGATGGAGGCCACTCCCTTTTCCAGGTAGAACCCAGCTCAGAGGACCAGCAGTTTGATACTAGAAAATAGAACTCATTCTGGATAAAATAATGTTTTCAAAAGTCAGGATTTTGGGAATAAAATTCTAGAATACTAAATGAGCTCGGGGCAGCAATCACAGCGTGCAATCCCAAAGCCAGCTCTGGGACAGGCACCTTAACTGTGACTAGGATAAAAAACTTCAATTTTGGCTCTCCAGAGGAATTTTGTGCTGAGATTTCCCCAGTGCAGCTCCCTTAAAACTGAGAACTAAAACCAACACACCTAAAATGAGGATGTTTAAAATTCAGATCTCAATCTTCCTGCACTTTTTTCTTTTCCTAGCAATTCAAGAGGATAAAGGTTTAATTAAAAAATGTTTAAAAGAAAGCACACTGCACAGAGCTAAGGACATGAGAAACTTACAGTGATAGAGAGGCTCAGAGTGCTTCTGCCATGTTAGTTCACTGATGATTAAATTGGTTTAAATATTAGCTATACTTAGAGCTGTGCAAAATAGACTTTGTTTTTCAGAAATTATACAGAACTTTTCAATTTCATAGGACCCTGCACTGCCTCAGTTATGGGCTCCATTTGCAGTGCGGATTAAGCAGCTTTTTGCATCAAAAATGCAAATATATACACATTTTTGATGCAAAACTCTCTTTGCTTGAACACTCTTACGTCTGCTGTGATACCTTGGCCTGTTTGTGCTCAACAAATTTTTCTGTTCCTGGAACTTCACAGTACATTATGGGCTCCAAACAGCTCCACTTGGGGATAGAGAAAACATCCTTAAAGTTATGCAAAACATTCATAACAAAATGCAAATACTGTTTACAGTTTTCAGCGTCTCAGTATAGCAACTCATATTCTAAATTGCATCCAGCTATATGGAAAAGTTTTTAATCAGCCTCTGTGCTGGGTGTTTGTGTTGTTGTCTTGCAGAAAGGCTGGGCCCAGCTTTAGGTGTGAGCCCAGAGTTGGTGCATTTAGATAAATTTAATGCTGCCACCTGTGAGAGTCATTTCCCCATTTCTCAGAAGGTTTTCTGGCAGGGGGCTGCCTCCTCTGGGGGAGAGAAAACCAATAGTCAACAGATTAGATTTTAATTTTAATTCCATCACTGTTAAAATGAATTGGGGCCAAAACAATTATTGCCATCACAGGCTGCTGGGTGGGTACAGATTGATGAATTTGCATTTTGCCAGGACAAACAAAACACAAACCTCTGCTTCCCTCAGCCCTGCACCAGGGAGGGATGCAGGCTCTGTCCCTGCTCCCCGACAGAGCAGCACACCTCCCCTCTTCCCCCCACACACATCCACTCTGCACCAAGGAAAATCCTCCCGTTCAGGGCTCAATATTCCATTTCCCAGCGTGCTGCATCAATAAAGCGATGACACCTGTGTCAGTCCATCCCCTGGTCAATGCTGCCTCCTCAAGAGGTGGCCATAAAACTGTTTCTCCCCACTGCAACCAGCTCTCACTCACCAAAGCACTGCCACAGCAGCATCAGCTTTGTTTCCTCTGACTGTAACTCTGTCACCAGCAGAAACAAAATCTGTCCTAGCTCATATACTTAAAATTCAAACTTGCATTTTATCTATCTTCAAAACCACTGGTTTTGATCACGGGGGTGGCTGCAGTGTGTAAAATTCTGCTTTTCCTCATCCTGGAGAGTGGGGAAGAGAAAAGCACCTTGCAAAAGAGCCCATAGAGAGAGCAGCACAGGGAGGTGCAGGGATGAGAATGCAGCAGAGTGGGAGCCTTGCTCAGGTGGGTGGCTCAGCTAAGAGCCACTTTCCGAGGAGCAGAGACAAGTGCAGGATGTTCTGACAGCACATCCTGGCTCACAGGGCTGCCGTGCCTGAATCCTGCCTGGAGGAGTGAAGTGACTGCTGCCAGGAGAGCCAGGAGGAGCTCCTCTCCCTGCTTCACTTTCCTGAATTCTCTGTCTAGAAAATTCTCCCACCTGTTCTGTTGGACACTCCTTGCTTCTCCAGTTGGAAGATTGAGATGTTCACTGAGAACTCCAATTTTCTGCTCTGCAAAGGGCAGCCCCTGGAATGGTGAGGAGAGACACAAACCAACTGAGACAAAGAACACAGGAAAATTGGCTTCACAGGTGGAAAAAATCTAAGGTTCAAAAGAAACCTTTTGGTTTCAATCAGCCATCAGATTGTACCTGATCTGTCACACCTGCTCCTTTCTAGACTCAGGCACCTGCAGCTGATCCCCCATGAAAGAAATCTGATGAAAATCAAAAGGAAATGAAATTATGACTGTGTTGGTACTGGATTGTAACAAAAATGGCAGGCTCTGCCTTCATTAGGAGCAAACAGGATATTAATGTAGGAAAAGTAGCATACTTTGCAGGGAAAACATCTTCATGATCAAAGACCTGTTTCATATCATTTGCTTCCTTGATTATACAAGGAACTACATGCAGAAATATAGTTTTGCTCTACAGAAGAATTTACATTAAAGCTTGCCCTGCTCATGTCCTTCAGTTCCCACCTCCCTGATCAATGCACCTCTCCTCACTGCCAGTGTTCCTCACTGGCTCCAGCTGAAAGCCAATAATGGGAAGTTACTGAGCAACAGCAAAAACATGAGCTCTGAATAATCCCAGCACATTGCAATACCTACAATTAAACCTGGCAGAACTTTCTATCAGATATCTTGATAATATGCATAAACAGGCTTTATTGAAAGGCCAAAATTTCTAACAGTCCAACCAGACCAAGACATCAGAGCTGGTGTCCAACAGATGCATTTTTGCTGCCCTCCAGGTTCTCTTTACTTTGCAGTTTGTGTTTTAAATTTTGCCTCCCAGGCAGCTAAGCTGGACCTCAGACTGCAGCCTGTGTGGCTCACAGATAAATAGCTGCAAGCCTGAATCCCTTCTTGGGCCACACAGGGGAACAGATCAAGAGATCTTTTTCCAAATCCAGGAATCAGGAATATTCAGATTTTACAGGACGAAACACGTGGTGAGCTCAAGGCAAACACAAATGAATGGCAAAAGAAAACACTTCCCTGACAGAGTTCACCGAAACCCAGAGAAATGAAGTTTGTCCTTTTTGAATTGTTCCTTTGTGTAAAAGGGATTATACCACCTGTGACTTAGTGCTTCTTTAAATGGCTGCTGCTGTACAAGTCAGACTACCAAAATGAAATTGTTTAGGAAGAAAATACAAGGGCAGGAGCAAAAAGCCCCCAGAAGCACCTGAAGTAGTTTCTGCTGAAATATTTAGCAGAGTTAAAGTTACTCTTGTAAGTTGTGTCTGCTGCAGTTTACGGGTATCACATTCTGGAAAAACTGCCAAGTGAAAAGAGCACTAAGCTCTCACTTCAGCAGGTATGTAAGGCTTGCAATAGATGCAGAACTATTGCAGGGGCAAATCAGCTTCTTCTGATTCCAGATTTTTAAAATTAGGTATCTAATTCCACCTTATAGTTAAGAAACATCCTACAAATTAATTCAGCTTTATATCTTGTAAAGCATTGCATTAGAGAAGCTTGTTTTCTAAGCTTATGGCAGCTCCTCGGTGGTCTCTGAAGTGAACACTCCACTTTAGGGATGGGGACTTTTGTCTGAACTTTGAAGTTTGCACTGGATTTTGTCAGTGTTCACTGAGGATGGCCACCACACCTCAGCAGGCAAGAAGAGAACGGATGGTTCCTGTTTCCAAAATGCAGTTGAGTCTCTTGCAGGCAGCTCTGGCTGAGCTCCCTGTGCTGGGAGAGGTGCTGTGAGCCTGCTCCTGCCCTCCCTGGCTCAGCACTTGGCTCTCTGTGCCACCACTGCTTTGCCCTTTGAGGCCCCTCGGTGTTTGCGTTCCTTGGGCAAACCCCCTCCCACAAATCGCTTTGGAACTCGGGTTTGTGTGTCTTTTGTCCTTCCTCATTATTTCTTCCTGCCCTTTGTGGCATTGTGTGTTTCCCCAAATGCTGCTTTCCAGCGTTTCCAAGGGTGTAAGTCAGGGAGTTCCTTGGGATATTTTTGCCAGCATGACAGAGCTCAGACTGACAGTGGATTATCACCACCCCCCTCCTCCTTTTCCCGACCCCTCCCTATTCAAAAGTCTCCCACTCTTTTCTAGCAGGGTGTGCTTTAAATACCCATTGAGTAGGACTGCCATCATAAAGAAATAATTAATTTATGCTGTTGTGAATGACTGCAGATTCCTCACTGCTGTTACGTGCCTGATGTGCAAATACAGCAGGGGTGATTCCAAAGTCACTTCCATTGTGCCTGGGTAAATTCACAGCAACTTGGAGATACTTGGAAATGTTTTCTCCCAAACAGAATCCATGCCCAGTTTTGTGAAAAAGAATTGATGAAATAATTTTTAACCCCCTGAATACCACAATGAAGTGTACTTTTAAGTTTCACATGATGAGCATTTAAAGGCAGAAAATCAGCTACTTCTGGGTAATTATGAGATGAAAACATAAATGTCATAAACCAACAAATACAGGGTGCTAAAGAAAGTAATGACAATTTTAATAAACCCATACATTGATATTAGCATTATTTTTTAAAAAAACCCACAATTAATAATGCTTCAAAAATTAAAACTTATATAAAATTTAATATTTATGTGGGCATTAGCAGAAGGTTTGAGGGAAACTTATGTATATATGTGGTGCTTTGACCATCCCTGGGCACATCTTTTCCACATATAAAAAGTTACTTAAGGAGAGTTGTATCAACATAGCTGCTGATATTCGTTAGGGTTAAATCCAATTAGAATTTTGAGTAAAATCCAGTGCCATCTCTCTGTACTGTTGTGCAGTTCAGTTCTGGTGACATCCTTAACAGTTTTGAAGGGAAGAGTCTGTCAAGGTTCTGTTCTGATAAGACCATTCTGGGAAGGAATTAAATAATTTGGAAAACATCAGCAATAGCTGTCTGACTATATGTCAGCTTAAAAGTTCTATACTGAAATCCAGCCTCTTAAAATAAATATGGACCCTTAGGATTTGTGCATTAACTCCCTTTTATTGTTATTTTTGTAAAAATTAAATGGTATCACCATGATTTAATTTGGGTTTTTTTTTTAATTATATACTTTTTTGGGTTATTTGGTTTTTAAAGTCCTCCTGCATTGGAAAAGGCCCCTGGTTCCCCAAATTCAAGTCAAATAGAATTGACACCTCAGAGAAAAAAAAAGACAGAAAACCACAAAACGACAGTAAGCTATAATGGAATGTAATTTCAGCATGACAATTTTATACAGCAAACCCAGGCTTTGAGTGATGGTATTCAATAGGAAATAATCATGATAATCAAGTAAAACATTGGTGCATCTACCAGAATCATGGTATGTATATCTTTATTACAGTTTTCAGAATACATGGATTAACAATGGCCAGGCTGTGATTTCATCAAATTCCTATTTTAAACATTACATACAAACACAGAGCTGTTTAAAAAATAGAAATGCATGAGTTATGTCACCTTTTTTTTTTTTTTTTGATCCTTTTTTTTGTTTTTTTGGCATCAGGAGTCCTATGACTTCCAAAAGGGAAATCAAATGGTGCGTGGTAGCAGATTGACTGAACTGTTGTAGGTTATTGTTCACGTTCTGTGGCATATGTATCACCTCAAACAGTGCTAGGAGCACTCCAAGAACAAATCCTTCTCCTTTCCCACTCTCCCCGTGACACCAGTGGGTGCTTGCAGGACTGCAGGATGCACAGGCTCACACAACTCCCTCCTGGAGCACAAAAGCAGCACTAGGAGACCTGCAGACACCTGAAGCTGAGGCATTTGGCTGCATTTGCTTTGATTAATTTCTTTTTTTTTTTTTTTTTAATTATTTTTTATTTACATTTCGTGTGCATGCGCGGGTGTGTGCGGAGACACCGCAGAAGAAGAGGTTTCTCACAATACTTATTTAAAAATGAGTTTCAACTTGCAAATACAGTATGGCACATCAGAGGTGGGCTGGACACTCGTCCTGCCCCACCTTGCAGCACTTGGAAGGCAAACAGCAAAGTAGAACTCGGCCAAGCCTTTGCTGAATGGAAAAAAGCAATTTACATACACAGGGAAGTTTGCTCCCACACAACTGTTATTACCTGTTGGAAATATTCACCAGCTAGATCATTCTCAGGGCAGGAAGGGCTGAAGTCACCCATCAAAGCAGGCTTTGCCTGAGGGATGTGAAAGATGAACGCTGCAAAGTTTCCTTAACAAAACCAACAGGAGGATTTCCAGAGCCAAACCTAAAACTCGGCCAGATTCTCAGAGTTTGGGGTGTTGTGGGATGAATTTAAAGTAGGTTACTAATGAATTGTGGCTTGGATAGAAACCATGAAAACATTATGTTTTTTACAGCATTTGTCTGAGGTAGTACATATACCACACACAAAAATGCAAAAATATACAGATATTCATGATTATTTGCATATTACAGAAGGGACCTACGGGAAGGCTCTTGTATCTCAGTTCTCAGGAAGAAAAGATCATTTTAGATCACACTGACCACAGTCAGCTGAAACCAGAACAAGAGACAACATCCCTGGGGCTGTCTGCCAGCGCCCTCTGAGGCACCGCTCCTGTTCTGGTTTTAGCCAAATAATCAGATTAACACAAACATCACGGTGTGCTGGGAAAGGATCCCTTTGCAGCAGACAAACACACAGGACAGGGCAGGCTGTTCTCTCAGCAAACTGCAGAAAACTGCAGCACAAGATGCCCAGTGCCTTTCCATTTCTGACCTGCACAGCCAGGAGCTGGATATTTGTACACAACTGAAACATTTCAGATATGTGTATTTGTACACAACTGAAACATTTCAGATCTGTGTATTTGTACACAACTGAAACATTTCAGATCTGTATATTTGTACACCACTGAAACATTTCAGATATGTGTATTTGTACATGATTGAAACATTTCATTCCCGTGACATGCGGAGGTTGAGTTCGATTCGTCGCAAAGGTAAAATTATCTTCCTCTTAAATAAACTAAGAAATGTAAACAGTGTAACATCATTAAAAAAAAACCAAAAAAACAACCCTCTCTCAGCACTTGTAACTGGTAAAATGTGAATGCAGACAGATGTGCTGGTATATTGTTAACGTCATGTCTCAGAGGACAGAGAGTGAAACATAATTAGCAAGAAATTTATGTATGAACCCTCCAGTGATTTTCTTTCTGGGATTACTTTGAATACAAATATAATTTAACTGATATATTTCATTTTTTTTTAAATTAGAAAATAAGGCAAGTGCATTTCTGAAAAAGGTGCTACTCTTCTACACTTCTAGATAAACATGTGACACCTCTGAAAATTAGATCAATAATAAAAACATTAAAAATATCTGCAATTTAATATAGACTGAAAAACTATCAAAAGACAAAGTGACCAGCATCAATTTCAGAAAATATTTTAGACTTCATAAATACGAGCACCCTATATTTACATAAATTATCTTCTAAACTAGTTTTCCTTTGAAAGACACTTTCCTTCTAACAGATATGTCCATTAAATTATATAAATGTTTCAAATATGAAAAAAATAGTAGTAAAATAGAAGCATCAGATGATGTTGTTATTTTGGATTTGCCTTTTTTTCCTAAGATTTGGTTCTTGAAAATCTGTAGCCAGCTTTCACAGAGCTTTCAAAAAAAAGTGTAACCCATGGAAATGAAAAACTTGTGCACTAATAACTACTGCTATCGTATAAAGATTCTGTGGAGAGCTTTTGACTTTTCACATATAAAGATTATACCAATACTTGTAAATCCCAGCAAAATGCTAATTTCAAAATCTGAATTCTAAGACACTATTGATTTTTATAGACATTATGAACCTAATCCTTTAAACTGGCTTTGTACATTAAGCACATTTTTATAAGTGTAAATTTAATAGTTCCATTTAAAGAAGCTTCAATACAAGGCTGATGTTGACCTTGCACGAAACAGGATAGAATTCTTTTTAGCTCTTACTGATAAACCAGGAGACAAAATCCTGTTGCATGCTTTTTTTTTGTCTTTTTTTTTCTTTTTTCCTGAAGTACCATACAACTCTTCAGTTTGTTCCTAAAGGCCTCAGACAATTTAGGGAGAGTATTTAGTTGACAGCAAGCATTTCACTAGGCTTCAGTGCTATTCCTGTGTTAGGAGCTATGGGCAAACCCCCTGTATACCTTGAAAAAAATACCAAAAATTACAATTCAATACTAGATTGCAAAGAAGATGTATCTTTTCTTACATTAATGCAGTTTGCAATCGTGGGAATTTCTCCCAAACTACTCAGATAGTTTTAAGAGGATCTCAGCAGAGAAGCAAAAAGAATCTACTGTACAAAGATGCTTGGCTCAAGCAGTAGTGCAAAGATCCACTGCCCCAGGAGCAAAGTCCCTCCAGAGCAAGCAGTTTGTGCACAGCACCCACGGACACCTCACCTTCCAAACAGCCTTTACAGACACTAAAAACCCCACGTTCCCCACAACCCCAGGCAACGAAAGCATCCACAATAATTTCATCCATCAGTGATAAGCATTAATAATCTGAGAACCAGTGCCAGCTACTACAGAGCATCCTGATCCTTTAAAAAATATCATAGCTCAGCAAGTGGTGCAGCAGTTCCACTGGAGTTCCCCTTGAATCCCCCTCCAGGTGAGCGGTGGAGCTTTGGGTGGCCAGGATGGGGCAGCTGGCCTGGGCCAGGCTGGGCTCCCCGGGGACAGAGGGGACAAAGGGAGTGCCAGGACCCACAGGGCAGCTGCTCACCCCAGGAACTGCACTGCAAGGGCCTGGGCACACAGGGGGACAGCAGGAGCTCCCCAAAAATCAGCCTTGGTCACTGCTAGGCAGTGCTCCAGGTAGGAAATGTGTTTAGTGCTGAACTCGCAGCACTAAAATCCACCAGTGGAGACCCTGCTACGTATTTTACCTGAGAAACAGAGGAAAAACTCAGAGGCAGTTCTGAAAAACTTCATCGTGTAGCTTGTCTCTAAAAACCTATACACAGGTATTTTAGCATCAGCAAAATAGGACAATCATACTTTCCCCCAAATAGCTTTATAAAGAATATATAAGTGCACAATTAGAAAAATCCCTCCTTAGATACATTTAAAAACATATTCTGCCCTTGATATAATTTTGGAAAAAATCCTATGCTCTGTTTTATTTATTATTTTTTTTTTCTTTTTAGCAGTGATAAGTAACTACACCTCATCATATCACCAAAAGTGTAGATATGTGGTGTATCCTACTGGCAGCTGAAACAGCTGAATCCACCAGGCTTTACACTGAGATAAGGTTTTCAGCAACCTCACTGGGGCTCTGTGTTGCTTTTTTATGGTTACAAAAAAGATTCTGATAATGTAGACCAGCTCATCTCTGAATTTATTAACATACAATTTTATTATTTTTCCTTTCATGTTCAAATCAGAACTGCAAATGGAATCCACAGCTGTACTCTTTCAACAGAAGTGTATTTTCTTACCCATATAAAACATAACCTAGAAATCCCCAACTCCTTTCATGTGAGTTGCCAGCTTAAACAAAAAGGGGTGAAAAAAAAAGAACATAAGAAAATAAGATATAAACCCTGCTGTTTAACACTGTTTACAGATCTTGGTAGTTGGGGTATTAAGATACAGTATGTGGATTTTTTTTTAGCAACAGCTTTAAAATTACATATTCTTACACCATCTCATTTAATCAATCCCAGTATTCCTTTATGATCATTGCCAATTTGGATGACAAACTCTTCCCAAAGCACATCCATTTCATTGTGAATAAAACAATTCATTAATTCTTTGGCATCAGAAGAATCATACAGCTGCAATTGCTCCGTTGTGTCGAGAACGAGACCTTTCCAAAGTTACTCGTTTGTTATCTGCAACAAAAAGAGGGAAAAAAACAAATCACCACAAGATTTGAAACACGGATAATGCAATGTCAAGAGGTTTTCAAACAGCCCTGAAAATCATTCTGAATGATATGTAAATAAGTGAGTAGGAGACTGGATCAGAGAAGTTTCACACTGCAGCTGCCAGACTGAGTTCAAGAGTTCTGCAATCAGCAATAAATTACTTTCTTGATCAGAGGAGCCGGGTGATAAAAGCATTAGGAGAATCCTGAAACACGGTCCCCTTGGAAACAGCACGTAATAAATACAATTCTGGGTAAAAATCTTTCAAATTTTATAAATAATGTATGTACAGAATCTCTGGAAAAATGCATTTCAAGTTTCGTGAGAATGCACTGACCAGTGCAGTGGTGAAAACCTGCTAGATGCTCCAAGCCTAAAAGCCCAAACACCTCTCACTATAATTTGGTACAGAGCTAAAAATAGAACAGTTAAATGAGCCACTTCCTAAGCATTTCCTGATTGTGCAACGTGAACAACTTTTAGTATAAAATATTACACAGTGATTATTGCAATGAATAATAAATACATCTCTATCACAGCAAAACAATCACCAAGTACCAGCCATGCTCCTCAATGCCTTTACAATAAAATTTTAAAGCCATGAGTACACATACACACACACAGGGGCAGAATATTGACCCCCACTCAGTGTTCTGCAGGTTTGCATCTTTCTTTTTGACAATGAGTTCCCGATAAGCACATTTTTTCTTTTTTTTTCTTTTGTTTTGGTGGCTGCTTCTTTTTGATGTTTTGTCCATGTCCTGTTCAGGTGCTGCTCTGCAGCATTTCTGTCCCTTTATTGCTGCAGCACCTGCATGTCCCAAAAGGGGGCTGGGACTTTTACACAGGGCTGGAATATCATAAAGAACTTCTGGGGCTACCTAAAAACAGAGGGCAGACAGAAATAAAGGAATAAAAAGCATTTGTATTTATTGAAGGGCCTTCAGGTACATTTAGGGCAGACAAAGCCCCCCAGGGGCTGCACCCAAAATGGATTATGGGTCACAGGTTTGCAAACTTTTATAAGTTTGGTCCATTTGCATATTGGGGGTTCATCTTCCAATTACAGCTTCAGCTAATGAAGTCATTCACCCCAAGTTTGCTCCCCCAACTCACTTTTGTTTAATTTCTTGGGCCCTGAGGCAGTGACCTTCTCCTTCTCCTTGCCCTGCATGTCTTGGTGTGATGGTGACACTTTTCTGTTGGTTTGGGATGGGGACACACTGTCCAACATAGATATCAGATATTGGTGCATTGTCACAAACAGCCTGTACCTAACTTTTGATATAAAAGGTAAACACACCTGACAGGGCATGGCAGAGTGCCACGGCCTCCTTGCTGGCCAGAGCTGGGCAGGTCAGAGGGAGAATGTTTGGATAAGAAGAATAAACAACCTTGAAAGCACAATGGGAAGCATTGCAGGCTGCTTCTCTGGCTGTGGGGCTGGGAAAGCAAAGACTCTTTTCGATCTCTTGGGGTCATCCTGACCTCAGAACCCCAGGAGAAAGCCCCAGGGCTGGAGGCTCCATCCTCAGAGATATTCCATCCCAGGCTGGCCACAGTGGGTGGCCAAGGTGGCCTCCAGAGCCCCCTCCAAGCTCAGGCTCTGCTCGAACCCAGCAGAGCCAGAAAGGGGCTTAATTAATTAATTAAAGAAGACAAAGAAAGTCATGTGTGTGATCTGCTCCTGGACAGGGAACAGAGGCTGCCCGTGGAGACTGCACCATCAGCCTCCCCTGCCCACTGCAAGTGTCTCCAAAGCTGCGGGGAATTAACGGCTCCTTTAGCAAGATTATTAGTTCTTTTTATAGTTCTGCCTTGCCTCCTTTTCCTAATGAACCTAGCCATGCATAAAGTATTCAAATTACCCTAAGTCAATCTGTTTTGCATGGGAATAAATCTCCAGGCTGGTTGCAGTGTCACTAAGAGCTGGCAATTAAAGCACAAAGGAAGGGAAGCTCCCCTGTGCTGCTGCTCCTCCGAGAGCAAAGGGGGTGATACCTGCTCTCAGCGGCCCTCCACACACTGCCTGCAAGCCATCGGCTCCACAGGTTAAAAACAGATTAACAGAGTCGAAGAACTCTTTTGTTTTTTGTGGTTTTTTTTTTTTTAAATTTTTTTTAGATGTTCTCCTTCCAGTTTTTTTTTACCATCATGCAGTTGCAAAGCTGGGCTGGGACTTTAGGCAAACACAAAACCACAAAACAAAATAGTCAATAAAAACAAAAATTCCTTCTTCAGGTAATAACAAAGTATTTTCTTAATACATTATGTGTGAAGTTAAAACAAAGGGTTTCATATCTTGATGCCTTGTGAAACTGGGTTGGGCTGGCATTTCAATTACTTGAGCAAGAATTTAGAAAAATCATTACATTTCTATCACTTTTAACATGCACTTTCAGCTGTCTCCAACATCTGTATTTACCTTTTTTTATGTAACAGACTGTACTGAATACAACTCAAAGCAAGTCTGGCTCATAAACACGACTGACTATTCTGGCATAAAATCAACTGTAACATCAATAAATGGTAAAACTATTTCCTTTTCTTAGGGGGAGATGGAGAGGGAAAATAAGAGGAAGTTAAAAGTAGTTGAAATGAAATGAAATGAAAAGCAAAGTCATTACCCAAAGGCTCAGGTGTACTTTGAAAACATGCAAACATGACAAGAAAACATGATCACAGGTTCTGTGTGTCCAGCCAGGCCTTCTGGGTAACCCCACGGGGAGAGAAGTGTATTCCTCACTTTGATCTTAGAAATCCATTTCTTTTAAACGCAGGGCACACCCACCCTGCTCCCATTACAGACATTGGAATCTAGCTCAGAGGAGAACTCACGACCTTCACAGTGGCTCTCAACCTGCTGAAAGGATCTTTCTTA
Organism: Chloebia gouldiae; assembly: GCA_003676055.1. Classification (NCBI taxonomy): domain Eukaryota; kingdom Metazoa; phylum Chordata; class Aves; order Passeriformes; family Passeridae; genus Chloebia; species Chloebia gouldiae. The sequence continues at coordinate 13,505,687 of QUSF01000018.1, read as the reverse complement.
GAGCACTGAAAGGTAGAACAGTCAAGGATTAAAACTGAAAACAAAGCAGATTTGATATCACAAAATAATCTCCATCTTTTAGCTAGCTGCATCAAATGAAAATGAAGTAAATATAAAATTAAATGCTGAGGAATCAAATCAGCAGTTCCTTTTTAATACACATAACCCTGGAAAGCAATGGTGACCATGCAAAAAACAGATGGACTTTGTTACAAAAACAATTCCTTGCTCAAGTCTTCTTGCACCCAGCATAGTACCAAGATGGGAATAAACCCTGCAAAATCTATATTTCCTTTCCTTAATGCTCCTTCATTAGCTCTGTTATTAAAAGAGAAGTCTCAATAGCTGCCACTGATTTATTAACTCAGTACCTTGTTATCAACACAAACTAGGTTATATGAGGAGAAAAATAAATGGCACTTTGCACAACTGCACTACTAAGATTAAGTGACTTTTTCATTTCATTTTCTCCTTATCCACTCTTCCAGGTAGTAACTTTATGCAGTCCTAATTATAAACCCTATTTTTTATGAGCAATCAATGCTAGTATTAATAGAGATGTTGTGCAGTCCAATGGACTGGTCATGACACTGAGATATCTGATAATGGAAAAGACAGAGTCTATAAAACCATACCTCAAAGGTACCTGACTGGAATTTGCATTATCCTGCAACAAGACAAAAAGTTCTCTTCTATCATTATCACTCAGCCCTGATATTAAAATTATAAATGTGCTACAAACTGCTACCTTGCCACCTGATTTGACTCCTTTTCACCTCCTAAATCACCTCCCCAAGGTGAAAGAATTGACCTTTCCACAGCTGACAATAACAATAAAAACTGTTCAATGCTCAGAGAAAGGAGGTCCTGATTTGACTTGCCTTGAAAATGATCACAGCAAGAAGGTAGAACTCTCAGCAGTTAATAAAATATTTAAAATTTCATCTTTTTGAAATAGTTTTGCCTATGCAAAAGAGACAGAAATGCGTGCTGTAAGGGAATTTGTATGGCCCGTGCCTTGGGGAATCAACGAAAGCCTTTACATCAAACATTTATTTCTTCATTCATGTAAAATCTTGTTCACGAGGAAATCCTACTGAAACACATCTTGTTTTCATGAGCAACCAAAGGAAAAATACTCCTGCAGTCCCAAGCACTGCAGCAGTAAAGCAGGGACAACAAGCCAGACAATCTCCTGCAGGTGTGGAATGATGAAAAAATGAGGAAGCAACTCATTTCAGTAGGTTTGCAATGGATAAAGTGCCACAACAGATGGATTCCAAGGATCAAGCACTTCATCTGTAATAATGATGACACTGGCATTTACTCTGTAGAAAAAGGTAAAAACCCTTTTATTTTACAAGTATCACTCTTTTCTGGTCAGGAAAACCAAATATTTTCTAGTGTCACTGATTAAAATTGTGACAGGTTAGGTTAAATTCCATTCACTTGAGCCTGGGTAGCCTCCAGTTTTCTCCTGGAGCTGCCCAAGCACAGGGAAAACAGAAGCCAGCTCATCATTTGCTGTAACAGCACATTACCAACTGCTTGAAGGAACAACCCAAGTTAAAAAAAAAAAAATTTTTTTTTGGTTGTACTTTTAATTTTATTATTGCTGTTTTTCTTTTATTATTATTATTTTCCTTTATGGACTGCAGGCACCTTCATCACCTTTAGCTTCCCCACAATGAAAGGTAATTTTTTTTTTTGGAAAATGGAATGGAGTTCTGCAGAAGCAGAACTGACCCAGAGTAAACCAGCAGGGAAGTCCATCCACACCAGCACCTCTTTAGCAGCTGAACACTGCCTGTGGCACTGCCTGGCCTGTCCCTCTGACATTATTGGAGATCCCAGCTGAGAAAAAAGCCAGGAAAGGAAATTAAGAGTATCAAAACTGCTGTCGCTGTCTGCTGCAAAACCCTTTTTGAGAGAAAATGGCTCTCCTAACCTCAATTCTGTTAAGATTCACTCCATCTCTGTGAGATTTGATTTCAAATTGATCTCTCAGAATGTATGGCCTATAGAGAAAAAGAATAGCAATAAGGTAAAAATCAGTTATGGGAGAAATACAGCCGAAATAACACTGCAGAAAAGGGGCTGAAATAGCTCTGTTCAAAAGATCCTTATTGCCAAGAGTTGAAACAAGCAAATAAAACACTTTTCTAACTGGGTTAAGGGACACAGTACAGTTAACACGTTTTCTGTTAATCATTAAGTATTTAAACCACCCTCATTTCAACCTAAACACGCCTGGCAAAATCTGACCTGGGCCCTTTACAACCATCACACCAGGGCACCTGACATCACCTGGATTTGATATTTCTGTAACCAAAAATGAGAACAGATCAAGAGATCCAACATCCCTGTTCTCAGCTTTTTGCAGTTGTTTTTTTGCTAAACAGAATCTCAAATTCTTGACAATCAAAGTTAAATGCCAGCTAAAAAGGTTATTTTAGCATCAGTTTCAAAGAAAACATCGAGATTTCAAGCAAACCCTGGAGCTGTAAGGTCAAATTCTATAAATCCTGGTTTATTTTGGTTTAGGTCAAGACTTTCATGCGAAAGCTGAGTGATAACCTGGGTTTATAAATGTTATGATAGAGAAACAGAAACTTACCCTTAGGCTAAAAAAAAAAAGAGCAAAATGTTTTTGGTGTTTGCTTTTTTGTTGGGTTTTTTTTTAAAGCCCCCAAAATCAAGACAGCACCGCTGAACACATTAATTATAAAGACATCATTTGTTAAAAATATGTTCCTGGTTCCTGGGATATTTACAAATACATTGATCTGTAAGGCGTTGAGGGGGAAGAAAAGGTTTAAGAAGAAATATGGAGGAAGAAAAAGCACTAAGGAGAAGTGCAGCACTTAAAAGGACGTCTCTGAAGGCTGAATGGTTCCTCCTCGGGAAAAAAAAAGCAGGAACACATCTCCTGAGTTATCTGCAGGAGTCAGGAGTGTCGTGTTCTGTTCAGAAATACTGCCTTCAAAGCTCTTAAGTCATTTAGGTAACACACAGCACCTTCATTTTAAGGTTTCCAGACTATTCCCTGCAAACAATTCCTCATGGAGAAGATGTGTGGCTGTTTGGATCCTCTTTAGCTTGCTAAATAAATTTGTTAATACCCAGCAGCGCTGTAGTACAGAAGCAGGTCTAAAATACAGAGAGTTAGGGAATTTAAGCCCTGCCACAAAAGAGTTTCACTCAGATTAAAAGGGAACAAAGCCACGTCTAATCTCTGTGCTGCCACTCAGACCCAGCTTGCTGGGCACTGTTAATTGTAGCCTTTGAGTCGAAGGAAAATGCAGAACATCAGTAGAAAACCCATTTATTTGTGTCCTGCGTGTTAAGGCACAAAAAACGCTTTAAAAGGGAATAATGTGGGAAGTTTTAATGCTAAATGGCATGTGTGATGACATTTAGCAGCTCAGCGCAATCCAGCTGTGACCACGGCCAATCCAGTGTGGCAGCACAATGAAAGTCACACTGCTGCAACCCAAATTCAGCATCTTGGCCATCTGTATCATAATTCCAATAAAGCAATAAATACTTACCCTATTTACAGCTGAAGTTCAGTACTTGTAGGATGAAAAATGGATTTGTAAACTCTTATTTTCAAGTAATCAGTTTAAAGGATATTTCACTATTGCCCACTCCAGGCTTTAAGATTTCCAAACCACCCGAAAAACAAAGAAAGAATTGGCCCAGTAAGATAAGATTCCTTAAACCTTTAAATGATCTGTTTAATATTTTAATTTGCCTTTGCTTTCTTTGTTAATAGCACCGCTTGGGATGTGCAGTGAAAGCTCCTCCACAAGAGTTGCACTGGAAAAGCCTTAGCAGGAGACAACACATGCCTGCCTCAGGGGTTACAAGACAAATCAATCTATTTTTCTCTTTTCCTCCAAGGGTAATTGGCCTTTAAAATTACAGAGAAAAATAGGCCTTCATGTCAGCACAATGCAGGCGCATATACAGCCATTTTCCATTTCTTTTTCCGTTGGAATTCTCAGCTGAGAGGTAAACTTATAAAGGTGGGAAAATAAAAAGAAGATGAAGAGGAACGATTGCATCAGTTCAAATCTGCTCCAATAACAAGCAGCACTGTGACCAGCATTTGAGGCTGGAATTTACTGAAACCTGCTATGAATAGCTGTCATTTGCCTAGGCAGTATTTTTTTATTCTTGATTGTGATAAAATTTTCTCGAATTTTTATGACAGCCTGTACCACCGGCATTCATGGAGATTTATCACAGAATTTAGTCAGACTGAGGAGTTATAATTATTGCTTCATTTCCCATAAAATCTCACAAAGTAATACTGATTTTTACCTCATTCTTCTGAAATTGCCTTTTTCAAGGAGCAATCATGGCTATGAATATCCCTAGAATCCTTCTGCTGTGCTGTACACATAATCACCTACAGACTCAGTTTCAGCCTTTGAATGCTGTTAAATTGTATACAGTGCATTTAAATTGGCTAATAAATTGTTTGATAGCAGTGAAACTCAGATGATAGTCTTCTTACTTTTTTGATTGCTCTTAAATCTGGTTTTGCAATACATTAATCACATTCTACTTTTAATAAGAGATTGTCCCGTGAAAATAGTTCCCTGTGCATAAAGATGAGCAATCAGCTAAGCTACAACTGATACATAAAAACAAGAACAAAGTTCTTGTTTTTGAAAAAAGTTCTTGAAAAAAAATCAAAAGAACTTAGTGTTTTAAAACCAGAATATTCCCTTGAAATAATACTGAAAGCACGAAACCATTCATGGGACCTCGCTCACTGGGAGAGTGTGTACAGGTGTAAGGCAATTATTAGATTTGATATCTGAATGAACTCAGGTTCCCATTAGAGCCTGAATGCTTCAGTGACCCTATTATTCTCCTTCCAATGCTCCCAGACCTGATCAACTTAATTATTCTGACTAGTGAAACATTTAGGACATGAACGTATGATTTGTTTTAAACCAAATGAGACAAATGAAAGTACTGCATAAAACAACTCAAAGAAAAGAATAAGACACGTGAGAATCGAATGTGTCAAATCCAGCAAGGTCAGGACTAAGTAACAGCAACAAAGAAAAAGAGAGAGAGAGATCCTTGGCAATAAAATACATTTATTCAGATATTTTTTCCCTTGAACTTCTCATTTGTAACCTCTCCTGCACAGTGAAAACATTTAGCTGATGAATCAGAAGGGTGAAACCAGTTTCTGAGTAAATCAATTGTATCCTTCAGAACTGAAAAAATCCAAATCTCAAAACACAGAGATTGTGATTCTTCTTTCATGACTACACACACATTTTGCTAGTTAAAGTCCAAAAGTAGAAGCAGAGCCTCTACTCAAAAACCACTTCATGTCAGAGAGGACAGATTTGCTGATGTGAAAGCTGTGTTTTAATTGTCCCTATTATTTCTCTGCTAAGGAAAAACTCCCTGTATCCCTCATCCCACTGCACCCTAAAGGAATGGAGCTGACTGCAGCACCTGGAGCTGGAATTGGACACTGAACCCCAACATGGAAATGGACCCAAACTTTAAAAACTTTAAAAACTGAAAACTCGTGACTCATTGTCCATCTTGGGCAGAGCCATGGCTGGGCCCTCGTGCTGCCCAAGGTGTGTCCTTGAAGACCTTTTAATAAATCCCTGCTTTGTTCTTTAGCTCTGGCCAGCCTCTGCTCCAGCATCAGGACCACCCCACCTCCACTGCAGGTTCCTCTGCCAGCAGCTCCAACACTGCAGCGAGAAAAAGGAAATTCTTTCACACCAGGGGCTGGGTGACACTCCTGAAAAGCAGCTACTTACTACTGGTTCATGTAAACTGATTTTTCTCCATATCCAGACAGTGGCAATATTCCTTGTAGCCTGCAAAAGTCAGGCTTCTGTATTTTTTATGCATCAGGAAAATATTCTCGCTATCTATAAATAAATATATATATATATAACCCACTCTGCAGTAACTTGTAGCCTACAAGTAAAATGAAATATTTTAAATAATACAATAAAGGCAGAATATCTATAATTTTTTTTTTATTAAATAAAATATCAACATTTTTTATTCATGGCTAGGTTAACATTTACAATTCAGCATTTTGCAATATTTAAGTGGAATTGAATATGCTATGAGAAAACTTAAAACAGCATCACTCCTGCATGGCCGGCTGGCACAGGCCATGGTTTTCTGTGCCCATCTGAATTTTAGCACAGGACATGAAAGAGAAGCTCCTGTTCCAGCCTGGCAGGATGATCTCACCACCACCTGTTACCTCTCTGCAGCCCAACTGAGCAAACTCCATCCTCAAAGTGACTTTTAATCTATATTATTTGCATGTGCAGGTTATGTGAATGTGAAACTGTTGCTTATTAAAATAATTCATACAAGAAAGTAATTTAGACTATACATGGCAGGCTCTGAGGTAAAATATAATAACTTTTAAGAACTTAGGAGTCTAATTTCTTTCTTGGCTGAGCACGGACAACTCCATTATGATTCAGTGTGAGAACCCTGTGCTCACATAAAGCAGAATTTGACCCTTTCTGTTCATATGAAGAGTAAAAAAATAGAAGCAGTTAATGCTGGGAGAGGGCAACAAGGTGTGCCTAAATAGCTTAAAAATAGTTTCTATTTATCAACACTTGTACCTGAGGAGGGCTATTCTATCTGCTGCTCCAAATTCACTCAGATGCAGAGGGACTAAACCAGGCTCCCACAAAAAGGAGGGGATGTAAAAATGAAGAAATATATAAGAAATATATTCACAAAGGTACCCAGGAGGAGTTTGGGGTTTAAATTGTTCCTCACCCTTTTCCAGGCTGAAGTGAGACTGAAGGATAAGGCAAGGGGGGCTTGGCCGTGTCTGGGGGAGCAGGACAGGCTCAGGACAGGCTCGGGACAGGCTCGGGACAGGCTCAGGACAGGCTCGGGACAGGCTCGGGACAGGCTCGGGACAGGCTCGGGACAGGCTCAGGACAGGTCACTACTGAGAGGCCACAAAAATGAACATTTTGGGGACAAACCCTGCCCTCCAGCAGGTCCTGGACACAGAGAGCCTGCCTGGCTCATCAGGGTGAGCCTTGCTGGCCGATCTTCTTCACCCTCACGTGGAAGAGACTTCAGGATCCCCCACCACCTCTCCTCTAGCCCTTAGACTTGAAAAGAATGATTTGTGCCACAAAAGAAACATTATTTTTCTTTCCAGTTCTGTTCCAGTTCAGAGATCTCGTTTGCAGCACCACTCCAAAAGAGGTTTTACCATACAGACAAGGAAATTCTGAACTTGGGTGGAAGAAAACAGTCAGCAGTTTCTCTCTGGGGTGGGAGAGAGTAGGAGCTTACACAAATTTTGCTGCTGGATAAAATGATTAGGAAAATACACCCTTAGTGCCACTAAAATCACATTAATCCATCAGCTATTTTTTGCCTAGAGCCGGTAACGTCCTTTAGAATTATGTTTTGCTGTACATAAACACTTTTAACTACAAGCTCCTTCTATTTCATCCGAGGGAATATTTTCTCACACTCGAACTGGTTTCATCTTCAGGAATAACAAAGGCAGGGTGTTAACAGCTCACACCTCTGAGATTCACTGGCCACGGTGCCCTTTCCACCATCACCTTCCTGAGCTTTCCCAGAGCTCCCAAAGCCAAGGGATTCTCATTGCTTTCCATCCAGATCCTTGGAAACCAGGAGCAGCCTGTCCACTCTGCACCAGAAAAGGCCATTTTGTTCACTTCCACCTCTGTCAAAGGACTTGTTACCTTTTTTGTTTGTATCCTCTTTAAACAGATGTTTTAGGCAGGGTTTTCTGTAAAATGGGGCTGATGATAAAATTCCTGCTGCTGTCCAAGTACTTCTTTTGCATTGGATACTCAAGGAAATGATTTTAGAAACTTACAGGGAAAAAAAATACATTTTTGATGCTCTTAAAAATGCTCAATGAGCTGTTTATCATGACTGGAAAAAAAAAACTAAAAAGAGATCAGCAAACTCCTCCAATTTTCCAACCTAATCTTCCAATAGAAAATAGCAAAAAGCTGCAATAGTAAATAAAAGAGCTTGCATTTCAGCTCAACAACTTGACTTGCAAGTTTTCTAGGCTTTGGATACAGAAAGCCATCTCCAGGGACTTTTCTGTGAGGATGGGGACTTTTTAAAATATGGGGTTGTTTTAATTCTATGAAATTCACAGCTGTGATTTTGGAATTTCCTACTCAGCAGCAGCAGCAAAGCAAACTGTAGAGGAAATATTTTCAAAAGGTTTACTACAAAATTTGTTACAGAGTTTGGTTTTTTTTTCCCCATAAACTATGCAAATCTGACTACTTATATTCCAAGAGTTCTACTGACTCAGTTTAAGGCAAATAACTATTTCATTAAACAGCATGCTTGCAGAGGGCTGGAAATGATATCTCACTCCAGAAGGGAAAAATCCAAGATAAATACTCTTAACTATGCAAAGTATTTTCAGATGCCTTTTAATGCTTTTTTACAGGAACACAGTTAAATACTCCTGGAATGCCAGTAAAAAGGAGTCAGAGTGCTGACTGCAATTTGATTTATTTGGTTTGGTTTGAGTTCTTATTCAAACCCAAGCCTTATGCACTTTAAGTCCAACCCAGCATGAGAAAGCCTCAATATCTGCAAAGTCCAGCAGGAAGGATTAGAAAATGTCACAACACCTTCAGGGCACAGCAGATCCTTAAAATAGGGAATGATTCAAGAGTTTGAACAGGAAAAGTCCAGCAGGGTGCCTTCAAAAAATCTGCATCAGGCTGGGAGATCTGTGAACCTCTCCTCTCTAAAATATCATCCCTTGTCTGCTGCACTCTCACCCACATGAACAAACCTGGGCACAGAAGGGACCTTCCAAAAACTAAATGAAAACACTCTGGATAATTTAAAATAAGTTTTTATATATGTACATAAATGTATATTTCAGAGGAACACCAACTTAGCCTTTTGACAGGCAAAGTTTCACTGGAAAAATGATAAGCAGCTGATATCCAGGATTTTGATTTTTCTTTGACAAAGGTAATGACTATTTGTATGATGTCTGTAAATTCAGAAGCTTTGCAGTAACTCAGAATGGTTCTCACTCTATTTCTGGTCACTTTGAACTTGGACTGGCAGCTGAAAACCATTATGGTCTTACAGTTTAAAGACAACACTTAAGAAACTACTAAATCTAGCAAATTTTAGCATTTTAAACTCATTCTCAGAGCATTTCAGAAATCTTTGCCATCTGAAATCTGAGTAGAAGCATAATGATCTAAAAACATTCGCAAAGCCCAATAAAATTAGTATTAATTAGAGTTCTGATAAACTGACTAAATGAAGAACCAAAACTTTTTTCCTTTAAAAAGCAATGAAATGTAGTATTGAACCATTTTCAATGCTTTCCCCAAAGCATTTTTCAAACAGAGAAATCAGGTTTAGGGTAATTATATAGAGTAATATGGCTCCAGCACATTCTAAATCTTCTGAAAATACATTATTACACAAGACAGTAATTCTTCCTCCTTAGGAAGATTTTTAAGCACTGACATAATTTCCACTTTTCCGTGGATGTTCCTTGTCCAGGGCCATCCCCTGCAGATGAGGCAGGGGGGATCAGGGGAGCATTTTGTGCTGCTGACAACATTAATTCCATTCTCATTTGCCACCACCAGACCTCTCAACTTTAAAAAGGCATTAACAGCACCCTGCATTATTTTGCTATGAAATATCTATGTACACTTAGAGATTATTTTGACTTTGTACACCTCTGAGTTACTTTTTTTCTCAGTTCCTGCTGAGTTTGCTCGTAATCAAATGATTTTTTTTTTCAAATAATTTCACTTCCAGTGATTTATTTCTGCTTCACAAGATGAAGTACAAAAGGTTCAATCTGCTAAGTGTGCACCTCTTTAGGGAGTAATAAGGAACTGTGACATAAAGTTTCAGAATCCTTGCAAAAAACAAAGCAAGGCAACCGTGAGGGATTCATGATTTTTGTGTGAGTGAGGATATTTAACAGGTTTATCCGAACTGCACTTTGCCAAGAGCTATCTGGTGAGATCCATGACAGAGAGAAGACTGTTTTGCACATTAAATTGTGTCACCACCAACCCCTCAGCTTTCTAAAAAGGAAAAAAATAAGCAAGGGAGGGTCTTCACAACAATTTGGCACTGAGAAAAATAATTTACACCCCACCAAGTCCCAATAATATGCTTGGAAGCCTGTAAGAAATGCAGAACACTCTTATTTTTGTAAATAAAACATCAGCTCACTTAACAATTAACTTCCAGAGCAGCTAAATCCACAGGTACAATCTGGTTTTCCCCGAGCTGTTTTACAACAATCCAGCCACTGCAGGAAAGAAAGGGGAATTATGGAGGAGATAAATGGAGAGACAGACTGAGCGTGGTACTGGATGGAGGGGAGGTACCAGTGCTGGGAGGGGCAGAGAAGCCGTTCTGGACAAGCAGGAATCCTGCCAAAAGCTCCAAATCCTGTCTAAATCATTCCAGCAAAGCAGCAAGATCTCTGCATCTCCCAAAATTCCCAAAGCCAGCTCCTGACAAGAAGCAGCAATGTCATTTCCACCCCTGTTTCCAGCCCAGCTCATGAGATTGGATAAGAGCGTGGAGGTTTTTCATCCCTCCCTCTCTCCCAGTGAAAGATTTCTGGCAGAATTATTTCCTGTACATCTCAGCAGTGCTGGAAATCTCACTAAGTATCTTTAAAAAATCCCAGGTCAAATACAGAGTCAGCATTTAGGCAAACCACTTAGCCCTGGATATGCTGGGTCTAATCCTTGTAGTTCAGCCACAAGTAAAGCTGTCTTTCCTTCTTTCTCCTTGGAAATGGCTTTATCATCCAGCCTAGCTTTATGCAATTAAAAAGCTTCCTGCCTGTAACTGACAGCTGATGGAAGCAGACATTAATTCTTATCCTACAGAACTGATGTTTAATCTATGATACTAATATTGCCTGTATTCAGCTAATTCACTAAAATCACTGATTCTCCTGTCTCCAATCACCTGCCTTTTCAAAATCTACTTTTAATACAACCCCCCCAAATGAATTCAGGTCATACAGGCTCTGTCTGTAAGAAAGGGAGACAATTCAGCTTGTGAAGATGTTTTGTCCTGATTTTTCTTTCAGGTGACTGTTCCTGTGGGCTACAGAGAGGTTCAAGGACTTGGTCCTGTTGGCTCTTGTGAAGCCAAGGGCTGGGAAAGGACCTAACAACAAAAATCACAAAAATCACAAAACCCGAGTCAAACGGTCTTGGGCACAGCCAGGAGGTAAAACAGGAGCCAGCAGCCCAAACCTGCAGCTTTAATTGATTAAAAAACCCAATTCTGCCCAAGGAGTGCAGGGCTGGGGTGCCCAGGAGCTGGGCAGCTTTGCAGGAGATGAATCCCCAAAGCCCCTTCACACATTTCTCACACCCCAGCAGCTCACGGGTTCTTGGCAAGCACATGGAGGCCTTCAGAAGTAATAAGTATTAACATTAGTTATTTTGGGCTTGTCATTAGTATTTACATCCATGCTCTTAGCAGTTCTAAATGCCAAGGCTCCTGTTTCAGTGATATTTTTCAAAAAGGAAAGGGCTCTTTTTTTTGCCAATTTATCATTTCTAATCTGTTCAAAGCTTAAGCCAGAACCCTTCAGTGAGACTTCTTCATAAATAACTGTACAAAATTAAAATAAATTAACATCTATTATTTAGCTTCATTCTTAGAATAGTTAACATATGCCCACGGGCCACAGCATATACTGAAAAAATAAACCAAAGTTTTAGAGAGGGGATCTTCACCTTTTCCTGAGGACTCAGAAGATATGGTAGAACTAGGATTCCCAAAATTACCAGCAATGGAATTTAACAGATGTGAAACATGATTAATATTATTTTCACAACTACAGCAGCCATAATCAAGTTTCCAGAACCCTAAATCAGCTCTGAAATCCTCTCAGCAGAACACCCAGAGAGCAAGCTGGGCAAGGGTGCTGAGGGAGGGGAAGTGGAACACTGGGAAAACTTAGTTCTCCTCGCTTAATTTGATTAATTAGATTGCTGATGGACTCCCCAACAAGGCTGACAGGATCTGCTCTGTAACAGCAAGTGAGGACATTCCAAGAAAAGCAGCAAGTTTTGACAAATCCTTGAGATGTCACTGATTCGTGTGTGAGAGGGAAACGACGTGTAACTGAGAAAAGTCAGCACAGGGAAAACAGAAGGAAATTCAGAAGTTACAAGAAACCAAAGGAGGAAAAAAAAAAGCCCATCAGACTGCTTCGTGACGTGGTGGCTTTTTTGGTGCTGTTTTGTTACTTTTTGTGGCCTTATCATAGCAAAGATGGGATCTGCAGGGCCTGGAGGGATTGACAGATGTCTCTCAAGTGTGCGTGGTCTGAAAACATGAAGCACAAACAACTTCAGCTTTGCTTTTTTTTGACATGTGCTAAGATTGGAAACAAAATAAATTACAGGGCAACATCAAGGAAAGAATAAACTGGTTGGTATAAATTGTCCCAATCATCTTTTCACTTGAGTTGTGGAATAACTTTCAGCCACCACTGAAAATTGCACCTGCCAAGGAAGCCTTTGTTCAGGTAGGATCTTTGCCTTAGAGATAAAATGGATAAAAAGCCTATAAATCAGCAAAGCATTATTAAAAATCAGCTCTTATTCTAGACAGTGTAAGCATTAATTTTTATAGAAAAACTTTGTATAATCAACAGGAAAACAGAATGATAGCAAACCAGATTGATTTTGACCTTCTGACTAAATATTTTCCTGTAACTTCAAAGTAAACCTGCTTGTTATCCACAAAAAGATTCACTGCCACTTAATTCATTAATTAATTACTTAATGCCATTAGATCTAGATTTTAAAACACTTATTCTGAATCCACATCTTTGCTTTCAGTTTGTGGCTTTTTGAAGCTGGGCTAGAGAAACTAAAACAAGATTTAGATTCAGAAATTCAGTGAGAGCTGAATATTGTGTCTTCAAGCTCAGGCTAAACAGAGAAAGAAGAACAAAATACAGGCAAGAAATGTGATTTATTTTCAAAGGACAGACGGGATGACATATGGGTTCAAAACACTGTAAAGACTCCAAGCCTAAAGCCATAAACACATCCATAATATGTGGAATATATGTCCACTGCTGATGTGTGCATAGATGTACACAAATATATCTGGGAGAAATCCATGGCATTTAGAGGAGCTGATCAGAAATCTGTCACAGTAGGAAAAACTAGGCAGAGAAATTAATTAATTGGGAATAGCAGAGCTGAGGAAAACGTTTTCCTCGAGTGCCAGAGAAGCCTTTAAATGCTTGTAAGTGCAATAAAAAGCAGAGTAGAGAAAGCAGAGGGTGAAGTGACCTCCTGTGTCTGGCACACCACGTGAATATTCTGTGCCCACCAGAGCAGTCCTGGCTCTGTGGGCCCCAGAAATCCACAGAGGGAGGAGCTGGGCACAAACAGCTCGGAAATGTTGGCAGCTTGACTGGTGTTAATTCCAGAGGTGCTGTGATTGAGTAATTAATGAAAGCACAGCCAATGAAGTAATCACCAAAGACAGAATAAGCAGCCCTCAAGGGGCAGTGCCACAATATCAAAAATTACCTTTACCTTGAGCTTTTCTTATCTTAAATTGACCAATTCACCCAGAAGTCAGCTCTTATTTTCCTCTACACAGCTGATTTTTAAAAATGCATCATATATGATGCATGCACACGGCTACATAAATTCTGTGCTGGAATGTATATGAAAATATGTTCTCAACACTCAAGCATCAATCCTCACCCAGCTGTGGGGGCTAAAAAAAATAAAAATATTCAAATGCAAAGGAGGATTTATGAATTGAATTTATTTTTTATCTACCAGTAAGCCCAAGTTGAAATATGAATAACTGATTTAATGCTGAAATGGTATTCAAATATTTGACTCCAATCCCCTATTGCTTCTAAATTCATTCACAAGTCACGATTATTAATTCTTCCTGACAGAAAATCAAGATTTAATGATCATCTGATAACCCTTAGGAATTACAAAGTAAACTGAGATGATAATTCAGGCAAAAGAAAATGATTTTACATATATAAGGTAAACTTCATACAGAATATCCATTTAGGCATTTCCTATGGAGCAGTAACTAATTTTTAAGAAAACACAGAGCAAAAACTTGGTATTTTTGTCTTGGTATGTACAGTAAAAGGTTTAGAAGGTAAAAGGGGCCTTCATTAAAATCTGCAGAGCTTTAACCCTGTGCTTTGATCAAACAGACAAACTGAACCCCTCAAGCACTCTTCCAAAAAAGCCTGGAATGGGAAAACACATGGAAGAATTTTAACCCAGTGACCTTGTGGAAACACTGCTGCTCACTTTAAGACAACATTGCTCTCAAGATCAAGGCATCTATTCACCCAGGGCCATCAGGCCAAAATAATGCATTAAAATAATGTTCTTTGTGCAATTTTACAGAGCAAGTGATTTCAGCCTAGTAAAAATGATATGCAGTAAATGATTTTTAGGTAAATTTTTAGCTTTCAGGTCATGTCTGCAGGGAAGTAACATTAGAACTAACAGTGGTGTGAAAAATGGGGATGCAGAAGCTGTACAGCCTGTGCATTGATTTTTTTTTCCTTTTTTTTTTTTTTGCCCCAGAGCTCTCTCTGGCAGCAGAAACACTGTAAAACCAAGAGCGAGCCAATGACAATCTATTTATACACAGAATCATACAATATTTCAAGTTGGAAGGGACCAACAAGGATCACCAAGTGTGAGTCCCTGCTCCTGGCAGGATTGCTGAACACTAAACCTGCACGGTCCAGGTGCTCTGGGAGCTCAGATCTGGGGCTGTGCCCATCCCCTGGGAGCCTCTTCCTGTGCCTGACCCCCTCTGGGGGAAAAACCTTCCCCTGGTGTCCAACCTGACTGCTCATCTTTCACTCTCTGCGCTGTTTATTGACATTTATACATCAATTAACACTGTGCCTCTGCACTGGATGGAACATTGCCTCTCCTCGCTGCAATTACCATAAAAACACAAACCAGGGCAGCAAATCTGTGAGCACCAAGATGACACCAGAACACCCGAGAGCCAAAGTGAGCTCCAAAGGCAGCTCCAGTGAATTCTGACTGCCATGAAAAGTCCTGGCAGATGCTTCCCTGAAATTCCCAAAAATTCATACTGTATAAACTTGAAACAGGATTTAGAGGTTGCTGCTAGTCTGACCCCTGCAAAAACCACTCTTGCTGACGCCAGATCTGTTTGTTTCAGCCTGAGCATCCCAGGAATTCCCATCCAATGGAAGCAGGAGGGGTGGGAAGGTGTCCTGCAGGTTCTGTCTCAGGGGAGGAGAGCAGAACAGCAGAGAAACCTTCCCTCAGTACCCCTGCCAGCATGTAAGGGCCATGAAATGACAATTGCCTGAACAAAAACCACACCACCATCTCAAAGTTTTGCCTTCTGTAAAAATCTTAAAGCCTATCACTCTGGAATAATAAGAAAACCTATCTCTGTGCAATACCAAGAAAATTTTACAAAGCACAGTTTGATTTTAGGTTGTTTGCCTTAACTTGCCTGTACAGCAATCAACAAAAGATTTTGGAGATCTTCTTTCCATCTGCAAAACGCTGGCTGATGATGAAAGACAAGAACAGCATTTCCTTTCTCCCCACTGCAATTCTGACCCCTTCAGCATTTCTGCCCTGTCATCACGTATTTCACCCAAATGCAGGTGTGTTTTCAGCAGGACACATCTGCCCCTGGCCAAGGGGTTCCAGCCACATCTCTGCCATTCTCCTCACGTTTACACCATGCCTTTAATGCGTGTAATTTTTTGATCTGTATCGGAACAGTTCTGAATTTGCACACAGCGCTCACATTAAGTGGGTTGCAGAATGCACACTGAGCTAAAGGTGAATGAGTTGTCCTTCATGCTAACTTTATGCCACTTCTGGGCTCCCCAAAGATGCCATTTTACCCATAAAATCCATTTCTTTGCTGTTTTCGACATAAAACTTAAAAGGTGCTGTGAAAAGTGCTGAATATCTTCAGTGGCAAAGGAGGAACGTGGGACTTGCAGGGAGTAATTAACTTTCCTTTGCCTTCCAAGCCCTCCCCATCTCAATCTTCCCATTCTGCTTTGTCAGTTTGGAGAAGTCTTTGGAGGAGCCACCCCACGACTGAAGAGAGGCTTGAACCTCAGACTGCTGCCAGCTCATGGCAAGAGGGCTGGAAAAGGAGCAGGAAATCAGTTCTGAGGTTTAGTGTGCACTTTGTGCACTTTGGCTCAGGAGAGCTCAGCCCACCCCACACATTCCAGATCCATCCATGCAAAAGTGGGGACCTAAAATCTTCCTTTGTACATAAACACATCCTTTGTTCTGTCAGGCTTTACCCAGTTGGTAAAAAGCTGATTTTAAATATGCATCACTATTAAATGATGCTGAAGTGACTTTTTTCTCCTTCAGAATACAGACATACCCTTTATGTTTCTAACAATAAATTGTATTTGACATTTAAAAATCAAGTTACCCTAATCTAGAGCTCTACCACAACAACACTGAGAAAGCAATGAATTTTTCCAGAGGAAAACCCCATTTTTTAAAAAATTCAAGATAATTTTAGTCATGAGTAATTGAAAATGTAATTTAGAATCCATTACTTTGCGTGGTTAATTACAGCAGAAGAGTTTCAAGAGATGATGATGATCCAATAATAATTTTTTCTGAAATGTGATATCAGAGTAAATAAAAAAATAAAATGCAAATTAATATGGCTATTTGGATTGTGTTGAGAACATTAAATGCATGCCAGTGTGCAAACCAGTCCTGAGGCCCAGGTATTGCACCTGCAATCATCTCTTGGAATTTAGAGAATTGAACCACGTAGACAAATCTCCAAAACTTCTGACAGGCAGCTCTGTATCCTTAATTCACCACCAGGACAAAATGTTTTTACCCATGGCTGTGCCGTGAGCCCCCAGCTCTTCTGAAGCCCAGAATGGATTTTCCAGCCTCAGCACCTGCAGGACACAGCAAAGCCAAGGCTTCATCTCCATCCCACATGAATTCTGCACTTCTCTTCCAGAGGAAAACAGAGGCCACGTGTTTAACCAAAACACCTCATTCAGAAGGAGAATAAAGCTCTTTTGCAGTGACTGTCTGCAATCCACCTGCAGCTACGGAGCAGCAGCACAATCTGTGACCTTATTCCTCTTTCATAAAGGGCACTTTAGCTAAATGAACTCCTTGCCCACGTTCCCGGAAAACAAAAGTCTCGATTTGACCTCAGAGTTTCTGCAGCAGTCCCCAAAGTCGGTATCTTTTCCCTGGGCAGCTCCAGCAGATTGGAAGGTCAGCACTGGGTACACGGATGATGCAATTACAGCTTTCTGAACATTTTTGTCTGGAGATCTTTAGAATAATTTAAGTGCTTTGAGTATAACTGAGTGAAAAAGGAGCTGACACGCATGAACCACATCAGAAATTTCCCATGCTGAGGCAAACGGCTGATTTCAAATTGCTACCATTGCACCTGGAGTTAAATTGTCCATTTTGCTAATGTGGGATGTCTTATTCTGGCCTAAAATATGGATTTTCCTAACAATCTTAATTCTCAAAGTCACAGATAACTTCAAACTCCCAGTATCACCCTCCCAAAGCTGTCTGTCCCTGTGGGAAGAGCGAGGGGTGTGTGTGTGTGTTTATCTAAAGGGCTGTTCCCTGATAGATTCTCCCTGACAGTGCTCAGTGAGAACATCACAGACCCCAAATACTGACCAAACACACAAACACCAAATACTGACC